>CAHIKZ030003604.1:677500-787500 GCA_903632075.3 Acanthosepion pharaonis | reverse complement strand
GAGAAGAAGCGGCTTCATACTATTCCGAAGGATATTTACGCGCAAGTGAATATAAAGAACACAACGGGAATTGGAACTCGGCTCTCCTATTAAGAATTCCGATCCATTATCCATTACATCACCTGCACATCCAACCTTGGCATTCCCGAACAATCACCCATCTAGATAATAGCCAAGCGCTAATTTGCTTAACTTCGGTGATCGTAAGTGATCCGGTGATGTAGCCATACGTTTTGATGAAACTTAATGTTGGTTTGAATCATACGCAATTTTCGTTTAATTTATCGAATTATTCTTCAGAATCTAAAGGAGAATTAAATTTTATTCATTTATAAATTCATCAACATTTGTAATGACGTGTCGATACTTAGTGGGAATCTCTTCATTAACGTTTCAGATATGTTTCGTATGTTTTAATGAGAGACACTTGAATTTAGTTTTCAGCAGAGAATAATTTTTGCATCCGAACGTTTTGCAGTGATCGAAAAACTGGTAATAATCTGATAGTGCAAGCCTATCAACTTCCAAATATGTTCTTCTCTTATTCTTGTATGCGGCATTGCCTTTTCATGGATTAGAACATGCTTTTTTATTTAATCCTCTGTTAAGTCTGTCACTGCTGTGCAAAAGCTAAGGCAGGCTAATGTACTAAAAATTTATGATTAACTGCAAAGTATCATTAGTGGTTACGTCGATACATTTATTATTACAGTTGCTTCTCTAAAACCGAAATAGTTAATGCCTCGCTTTTATTTAATGTAAAATACGGGATACTATTGTTGTGAAAAGTCGAAAAGAAAAAAAAAACAAAAATATTCATAAAAAAGCATAGCAAGTAGACAGTGTAGCCCTACCAAGATCAAAACACAAGCACTGTATACGATAAAGAAATGGATGAATTGCATCTGATGAAATAAGAAGAATAAAGCGGACATATACAAGAAGAGTCAAAATTAAAAGTCGAAACATCAATGACTTGCTGAAGGGTTTTAGAGTTAAACCAAAACGCGTGTCCGAAAACCAATTTTGAGGAATCAGAAAAAATCAAGTATAAACACGAAATAATAAAAAAAAAACTCTCAAAATCTAGTCGGAAAGAGTAAATTTATTCGAAATATAATGTCGACTCTAATTGGATCTCACACAATCCGTCGCGTTCCATCGGGATTGATCCCCACACCCACCAAAAAATCGAAAACACCTAACAAAAAATCTTTCGAAATTCATTAAATTATAATTTTACTTGGCTCATAGTAATGATGTCTGAAAGAAAAGTGTCTTAAATAAAATTATCCCTTTATAAAGGCCATCGATTTTCTGGTAGCCAAAAGACCCCGAGCAACAGTGCGTCACGTTACTTGTTCACTTTCTCATGCTTGTATATTTCTTATTTCTTTTTAATCCTTTTCATAAGAATTTTTTCATCTGTGTTCACTTTTTATTTTTATTGACCACTAGTTTCTGTTTATCGGCTTCCTTCTTAGTATGAAAGATGTGAACAGAGAAACGTGGAATTTGAAATATATTTATATTCAACAATTAACGAATTCAGAGAATATTTTATTATAATAACTTTTTTAAAAAAAATAACTTTAAATGAAAGAAATATTTCATTCTGGAGATTATATCGTCTACAAAGTTTAAATTATATTATGCGAATAAAATTTCCACAACAAAATTGGTAATTCTGAACGATGTTGGCACAACTTTCAGGATACAGTTAAGTGACCTACATCATCATTAATTTTACATTTTTACTGCCGCTTTGTATGTTACTGTAACATATCGATAAGTATAGTTTCATAGGTAAAATGCTGGTTTTCATTTATTTTTAACTTCTTTGTAAAAGTTTGTAAACATTAATCTTCCATAAGAATATTAACTTTTAAGTTATTTAAACATCGATAATGATAGTTTTGAAGCATTTTTACTTGTTTTATAACTTTGGAAGCACCATTTTGTCAATAACATTATTAGCTTTGAAGTTAATGAAACAGGCCAAAAAGTATAAAAAAAAAGGTTTTGCCAAATAAATTTAAATATTTATCGGTACTTGATAAATGATAATCATTACAAATAATGTTGGAAATATAATTGAATAAAATGTAATTTTAGTTTATTATTACAAGAATAAAGTTGACGAACTGAAATAGAATTTATTCATGCAAATCTTCAAAACAGTATCTATCTATCTATCTATCTATCTATCTATCTATTTATCTGCATATTCCATTCTATAATTTATCTATTTGTATATTTCATTCTATCTATCTATCTATCTATCTATCTATCTATCTATCTATCTATCTATCTATCTATCTATCTATCTATTTGCATATTCCATTCTATAATCAATCAATCTATCTATCTATCTATCTATCTATCTATCTATCTATCTATCTATCTGCATATTCCATTCTATAATCTATCTATCTATCTATCTATCTATCTATCTATCTATCTATCTATCTATCTTCATTGCTGAATAGTTAGAACGTTCGCTTTCCAGTCATTAGACAAGTGTTCGAACCTCACCATGGTCGATTTTTCCCGAAGGTGACTGCTTGATTTTATCGTTCTGAACAAGTGACACATTTTGAAAGTACTGACAATCATACCACAGCTTGACTCAAACATATTAAGTGAAATTGGGTGGATGGATTTGTCGATAGTTGTGTGAGAAAGAAGTCATAAGTCATTGTGACCGATGGTTTGAGTGTACTAGCGTTGTTCAAATTTTGGAATTAAGGTTTAAGCCACAGATGGGAACTGCGTATGTCGTACAACCACAAATGAACCCGAGCACGTATCTGCAACAGGGATTATGTAGTCGTTTTAGCAGACGGTGATCTGGGATGGGAAACTCTTTCTATCTATCTATCTATCTATCTATCTATCTATCTATTGTGTCTGAAATATTTGCTAGTTTTCAACGTTCAGGGACAGCTATTGTCCAGATTCTGACTGCCGATATTTAAATAATCCTTATCTTCTCCATTAAAACACGAGCGAAAACCATCTTCTTACGATCATAACTGCCACTATATAAGTCTACTTTCATCAATATTTGCGTCCTAAAGCTACATTTTTAAGATGAATTTTGTTTGTTTATTTGTTCTTTATTTATTTATTTCTTTTTGACTGTCAGCTTATTTATTCTTTTCTCACATTAAAGAAGCTAACGCTTATTTACGAAAAATCTGGCCTCCAACTCTTGTAGCTAATAAGATTAAAAGCTCCGAGCTTTCTGACGTCTGTGAAGTTCGCTTCGATTATCTTCAACTAAAAATGTAGTAACTAATTGAAATAATGATTATACAACTACAATTCACTTGCACAACTTTTCCCCCTTCTCTCTCATATATAACCGTCCTCTTCTTTTCGCATAAACAAAATGAATATTTTAATAAGAGCGGCAAGGAAGAAATGCTGTCGCGAAGACATTATAAACCATGTTTGATTAATAGGAAATACTTGATCAAAGTTAATCAGATTTCAATTTCTGAAATATTCAATCAACTCAAGCAGACCTAATCTACACGGCGGCAATATAATTTACTCAGAAATTTGTCTGATTATTGATTATAGGATCTTGATCAATAATTATAACCGTTAATAATAATAATAATAATAATAATAATAATAATAATAATAATAATAATAATAATGCATCGTGATTAAAGATAACAAAAACAGAATGTTCTTTCTTATTGACATGGCAGTGTTTGTAGATTGTAATGAATCATTGAAAACCTTAGAAAAACTATCAAAATACAAGGATCTTGAAGTGGAAATGTTTAAAATGCGGCACATGAGGACGTCAATAATTCCAGTTGTAGTTGGAGCACTCGGATTGATTGGAAAACGTTCCGATAGACACTTTGAATAAATTCCGGGAACCCATGCCTTAAAGAAATACAAAAAAATTGTACTCACAAGTACAGCTCACATATTACAAAGAGCTTTATCTTCATAACATGTGTAATTTTATGTATTTAAAAAAAATGATTAGTGCAAAATAATCTGAAGGAATTTTAACCAATTGTGCATGTCTCTTAGGAAATGCTCACTCAGTATCTCTCTTCAGCGGCGGAATTAATGAGGATAGCTTGGTGTCCGGGTGTTGTGGGGCTGTTTGAATGAAGCAAGTAAGTTGACTTGGGAGACATCTATAGATCTCGACCTGACAGTATTTCGAACGGGTCTCCACCTGTCATTGCTTTTATCAAAACCTCTCATCATATGGCACCCATTGACAGTGATATAAATACCTGGTGTACCCTTATTAAATTGATTGATGAGTATCCTGAACTTCGCCTACTTATACCCCAACGTCACCTTTTCATTTTGATTCTTTTTTACATATCAGAAGGTTTATAAGAAATCAAATCAATCAATGTTTTACACAACAAAAGAATCAACATCAACTTCCCCACCACAGACAACACTCATACTACTACTACTACTACTACTACTACTACTAATACTACTACTACTAATAATAATAATAGTAATAAATACAATAATAATAATAAAAATTGATCCTGATAGTGACTGACTAGGCAAATCGTACCATGCAGCAACACAAATAATGTTTCTTGTGTATGGTGCACTGGGAACTTTTTGTCTATTAATTTTTTTTCTATGTACCGTGTCCTTACTGAATGTAGGTGATCATGGCTCTCCACCTGCCTCTATCCCTTGCACCTCTCAACAAGTTCCTTCCCTCTGCTTCCTTCCCCAGATCACGTTCTGTCATCCACTTACTTAAAGCCGCTAGGTATGGAATGAGTTGTTTCCCCTTGTCAATCTTTCCCTCTATTCGACCCGTGTGTATCAGATCGCCCAGGCCCTCCTTCCTCATGTTCTGTCCCACGAACTTAAGCTACATCCTCCTGATGTTACGTATAAGCCTTCTGCTAGTTTGCAACATCTCTAAGACCTCATCTCATACACTCAGTCCTTGATATCCTTAGAATCCTTCCGTAGAACCACATCTGCGTCGCCACTAGTCTTTTCTTCATCTTAAAGGAAATCGTCCAAAATTCGCTGCCATATCGGAGGACAGATATCATGTAGCAGCTCAGTATTCTTTTCTTCGTTACCAAAGAATTCCTTCTGTCTTGCAATACTCTGCCCAGCTTTTGGAATGCGCCATTGGCCATCCCAATACATCTACGGATCTCAGCATCGCATTTACCGACCTCTGACAGAATGTTTCCCAGATATTCAAACTGCGGAGTCTGCTTGATTCTAGTGTTCCCGACCTGCAAATCCCATTTCGGGCTCATTCTTTTACTGATGACCATGCATTCTGTTTATTGATAGTTCCTTCAATAGGAAACCCAATAGTCATTCAAAATAGAGGATTACTGAGGTGGATGATTATGAGGACGAATAGGATACATGTCTTTTGACCCTGGACTTAAATAGTTTTTTAGTTATCAGGGAAGCATTCTATCGTAGGTTTGTTCCACAATGTAACAGTTCTGTGTGGAACTTGGCCTTTATTAAAGGAACATAAAGGATAGGAAGTAATCGTGAAAATGAGATGACGGGTCGTCGCTGTAAATGTCCTCACTAGTGGCACTAAGAATTGTAACTCGTCAAAATATCTCTCTGCCTCACAAAACGCCATGAACATACCTGAGATCACCGATCATACGCTCACAACAGCACAGCATCTTTAATTTGTGGCTAGAAATTAAGACATGGCAATCATTACTCTGTCAAAAAATCTGAGTCGGTGATGATCTCAAAACAGCAACAATAATAATAATATTACTATTTTTAATTTAATAATATTAATAATAATTTTTTGAATGTAATGATAATAGTAATAATTAAAAATTTAACAACAACAAAAACAATACTACTACTACTACTACTACTACTACTACTACTAATAATAATAATAATAATAATAATAGCTTGATATGAACACCACCCAGACCCAGTTACAGTGATAGGACCTGTAACAATTTTATGGTACATTACAATACGCACAGACAGAAAAAGCAAAGGTAATCGGCCAGACATCGCGATTAGAGGCCGCAAAAAAAAGAAGACATGTCACCTTATTGACATTGCAGATTCTGCAGACTGCAATGTATCTTTGAAGATCCTCAAAAACTATCAAAATACTTTAAAATGGAAATCTCAAAAATGTGGCACATGAGGACATTAACAATTTCAATTATAGTGGGAGCGCTTTGATTGATTGGAAAATATTTCAATAGACTAATTGAAGGAATCCCTGGTAGCCAATCCCTTAAAGAAATACAAAAAAAAAACCTGTACTTACAAGTACAGCTCACATCTTATGAAGGGCTTTATCTATGTAAAATATGTGTGATTTTTCTTTCAAAACTGCGCAGTAGAAAATGTCATGATTCAATTTCTAACCTTATGTCTCTGGTCGGGACCGGGAAAGAAATGAGTATACACCGGAAATCAAAGAAAATAATAATAATAATAATAATAATAAGAAGAAGAAGAAGAAGAAGAAGAGGAAGAAGAAGAAGAAGAAGATGAAGAAGATGAAGATGAAGGAAGAAGAAGAAGAGGAAGATGAAGATGAAGAAGAAGAAGATGAAGAAGAAGAAGAAGAAGAGGAAGAAGAAGAAGAAGAAGAAGAAGAAGAAGAAGAAGAAGAAGAAGAAGAAGAAGAAGGAAAGAAGAAGATGAAGGAAGAAGAAGAAGAGAAGAAGAAGAAGAAGAAGAAGAAAGATGAAGAAGATGAAGAAGAAGAAGAAGAAAGAGGAAGAAGATGAAGAAAGAAAGATGAAGAAGAAGAAGAAAGAAGAAGATGAAGAAGAAGAAGATGAAGAAGAAGAGGAAGAAAGAAGATGAAGAAGAAGAAGAAGAAGAAGATGAAGAAGAAGAAGAAGAAGAAGAAGAAAGAAGAAGAAGAAAGAAGAAGAAGAAGAAGAAGAAGAAAGAAGAAGAAGATGAAGAAGAAGAAGAAGAAGAAGAAGAAGAAAGAAGAAGAAGAAGATGAAGAAGAAGAGAAGAAGAAGAAGATGAAGAAGAAGAAGAAGAAGAAGAAGAAGAAGAAGAAGAAGAAGAAGAAGAAGAAGAAGAAGATGAAGAAGAAGAAGAAGAAGAAGAAGATGAAGAAGAAGATGAAGAAAGAAGAGGGAAGAAGAAAGAAAGATGAAGATGAAGAAGAAGAAGAAGAAGAAGAAGAAGAAGAAGAAGAAGAAGAAGATGAAGAAGAAGAAGATGAAGAAGAAGAAGAAGAAGAAGAAAGAAGAGGAAGAAGATGAAGAAGATGAAGAAGAAGAAGAAGAAGAAGAAGATGAAGAAGAAGAAGAAGAAGAAGAAGAAGAAGAAGAAGATGAAGAAGAAGAAGAAGAAAGAAGAAGAAGAAGAAGAAGAAGAAGAAGATGAAGAAGAAGAAGAAGAAGAAGAAGAAGAAGAAGAAGAAGAAGAAGAAGAAGAAGAAGAAGAAAGAAGAAGAAGAAGAAGAAGAAGAAGAAGAAGAAGAAGAAGAAGAAGAAGAAGATGAAGATGAAGAAGAAGAAGAAGAAGAAGGAAGAAGAAGATGAAGAAGAAGACGAAGAAGAAGAAGAAGAAGAAGAAGAAGAAGAAGAAGATGAAGATGAGAAGAAGAAGAAGAAGAAGAAAGAAGAAGAAGAAGAAGAAGAAGAAGAAGAAGAGAAGAAGAAGAAGAAGAAGAAGAAGAAGAAGACGAAGAAGGAAAGAAGGAGGAAGAAGATGAAGATGAAGAAGAAGAAGAAGAAGAAAGAAGAGAAGAAGAAGACGAAGAAGAAGAAGAAGAAGAAGAAGACGAAGAAGAAGAAGAAGAAGGAAGAAGAAAGAAAGAAAGAAGAAGAAGAAGAAAGAAGAAGAAGAAGAAGACGAAGAAATGAAGAAGAAGAAGAAGAAGAGGAGATGAAGAAGACGAAGAAGAAGAAGAAGAAGAAGATGAAGAAAGAAGAAGAAGAAGAAGAAGAAGACGAAGAAGAAGAAGAAGAAGAAGAAAGAAGAAGAAGAAGAAGAAGGAAGAAGGAAGAAGAGATGAAGATGAAGAAGAAGAAGAAGAAGAAGAAGAAGAAGAAGAGGAAGATGAAGATGGAGAAGAAGAAGAAGAAGAAGAGGAAGAGGAAGAAGAAGATGAAGAAGAAGAGGAAGAAGAAGAAGAAGAAGAAGAAGAAGAAGAAGATTAATCAGTTTTTAACCCATGAAGATTTCACGGTATTCTTATTTTAATATTCTGATAAAACTTCGTGCTTTAGTTAATGATAGAATAAGCTCATGGCGTGTTCTGTGAAAATAAAATTGCCGTAGAAATTCCCCTATCACATCGTTAATTATTTAAGCTATAACAACTTTAACAAAACATGGCAATAAAAATTATAAATATGACTACTGGTCTTTATTTTAAGAAATACGTACAAATGGAAAGATTTGAAAGTGACATCTTTTTCCATTTCACTCAAACAGCATTTAAACAATTATTTTTCATTGCAAACAAGATAGAATAGTACATTATTTACGAGCTTTTGACAGGGCGTAACGGTCGCGTGAAGCAACGAAGGTTGAGACTAGAACCATTATAAGAGGATCATAATAATAATAAAAGTACATTAATAAGAACTTATAATTACTTATTGATACATTTGTTACAGCTATTTACTATTTCATTAAATGACAATACTGATCGTTTATGTTTTAAATATTTTCACAAATTCTAAATTACATTATCGTTATTGTACCTAGTGAATGTATGAAATACATAATTCAAATATTATGTAGACACATGTCTATTTATATATATATTCGTAAATTTTCAGGATTATATATATTCTTGGTTACGAGATTTTATTTAATTGGAATAGTGTTAATATATATATATATATATATATATATATATATATATATATATATATATATATATATGCTAATTCAATGCGTATGTTGAAGTCTTGATAAAATGATTCCCAAATTTATCTCGTAATATTTCGATGATAATCTATCGATGTATGTAAAACAGTCAAATTACGTATTGTTGTTTATATATTCAGTAATTATTTTCTAGAATAAATTTGTCTTAGTTGATTGTTTTTTTTCTTCTTAGATTCTTAGGAAGTATGAAAGGAATTATGAAAGTGTTATAGACTGAGAAGTAAATAAATTTTAACTCATGATCTCCGGAGCTCAGTTTAAACTAATGCTTTTTTTCATATATGTAGACTATAATAAGAAAATATAATTTCGGAAAGTAAAAGTATATTGGAATATTTCCATGTATGTATCAGAAATAAAAAAAAAAACTTTAAGCAACAGAGTGACATATATGGAAAACAGAAGGCGTCTGTTTTAAACAAGATATGGATTGTTATAGATTTGTTGAGAAGAGATTATTTTGATCCTGTTTCAATTTGTGTTTTTTTATTTTATTTTAACATAATATAATATCCCAAACTCTATTTTCAGGTAGATAATTGTGGCTCTCTTTCATGTGCATTTCAGATAAAGATTTCATTACATAATGAAAAGAGTCTATAGAGTTTTCTTTTACATTTTTTCATTTTAGAAAAGAATTGTTTTGCTTTTTTAATTGGATGCTTAGCTTGAGATTTCATTTGAATTCAAAAGCTAGACATTTTCGCATAGAGAAGAAATTGAGAATGAAATTGAAAAGAAATTGAGAAGAAAACGAAATCTTTCCTTTCAAAAATATATTGCATAAATAAAATCTATTCATTGCTGAAAAATCCTCAGCCTGAGCTGTTCTTCAATTTCTGCGCGATATGACTAAAATCTGAATATATTTTGAATCACTTTTTTTTCGTGTACAGACCCTGTCAAATTTTCCTTTTAACAGAAAGTAGAACAATATTTCTTTAGCTTTACATATGAACATTGAAATAAGTAATGTAATTATTATAATTTGCTTATTTAATGTAAATTTTTCTTTAAACTCATGAATTACGAAAAAGTATATACGAGGTGTGATGGGTAAATTGTCGCCATTTTTAATTTTTTTTTATTTTGCGCATGCGTGTTTTTTGTTTTTGATTTTGTCGACTGTACATTATAGTAGGGTCAGTTGGGCAACGTTTCTGAGAAAAAGAGCAGCATGGTGCAATTCACTCATGCAGAAACTTGGAAACGGCATGAGGTGGGGCTTGGCATTTGCACCGGAACCTCTAATACGAACATTTTAGAATGTTTGGGTGTCAATCTGAAGACAGTGCATAGGATTCGCAAACAGTTGGGTGAATCTAATGGCGACAGCTCGTAAAACTCGTAAAAAAATGTTCTGAAAAGAAAAGGACACCCTTTGGTGTGAGGTGAGGACCTCGGATTCAAACCGAAGGCCTACCTTGCAGAGGTAATGCTGTCCCGAGTCAACTGGGTGACCGCTGGAAAATCCTATGTCTTGAAACGAAACTCTGTGCCATACAATGCAAGCGGGAGATCCCTGTCATTGCTGTCAGGTAATCTTTGCCGCCACATCACCAAACTCCCCAGACTGCACACCACTTGATTATAATATAATATAATATAATTATATATGGAACCAACAAAACTCCTTGGAACACCAAACAAGAACTGAAGGCAAGGATTATACCAGCATTTACCAACTTAAGCAAGGAGACCGCCCAGAAGAGTTGCAGGAGATTCCGAAGGGTTAAAGCGCTCAATATCAGGGATACAGCATACGTAACTATAAAAGCGAAAATTGAAGTCAGCACGCAGCAGATACAGTCTGTTTTATGCTTAAACGCAAATTACCTGACGATTGCGTTTACGCATGAAATAGACTGTCGCATCTAGGTGTGAGCTTATATATATATATATATATATATATATATATATATATATATATATATAGTCGCTCTCGCACAGACGCGCCGTCGTCTCACTCTTTCTTTTTTACAAATACTCTCATGGTAATTGCTCCGAGGAGCTGCATTCGCTGGTTCCCAGACTTCATGAATTCAAGCGCCCTACGAGGTTGGCATCCCGCTCTCACCCTTTCACTGTCGAAACTATTAAATGTAGCCGTCTCTTATAGCTTCATATCTCGCACCTCCCGCCTGTGTAACTCCCTTCCCTATTCCAATTTCCCTGAGAGCTATAATCTCCAACTATTCAAATGTAATGTCAATCGACATCTCCAGTTGCCTTGATGTATCCACTATCCTTCTCCTCATCCTTTCCTCTATCACTCCTATCTGATCTTGCTCCAAATCTTCTGTAACCCCTTGCGTCCTAGTGGCTTCCTGCCTTGCTTGGGGGTGAAACGCTTATATATATATATATATATATATATATATATATATATATATATATATATATATATAAAATGGATTTTATGGACATTTTAATGCATGCAGTTTGAATGAATTCGTTAAACTATGTTGAAAATCGTTCTAAAATTGAGAACAATTTCGCTTGTCAATCTCGAAGTGTATAGTTTAAGCATGAAAAGCTGAAGGGATAGGCAAAGAAATAATATAAAAGAGAAATGAAAATGATATGTTAAAGAAATAAAAGCGACTAATAAGCAAGACAATTTCAGGGCTTCAAATCAATAAGGAACAGAGAAAACTCAAACAGAAAGTGACAGAATAGAAAAAAAAAATTAGATGAACAAAGAAAGGGCTTCCGAAAAAACCCGAATATAAACAGAACAAGTAGCAAGAAAGATAAAACGACACTCATCTCCAGTTCATTCGGATATATTGAATAACTTGTATCACCTGCTATTGTACAATACTTTCTTAAGTATAGACGTCATGTGGTACTTAAATTGCAGAAGTATATTACGTGAGCGAACAATAGACGCGTTGGAAATTCCTTGATAAATAAATATACAAATATGACTGATAATTATCAACACATTTTATTACTTAAATATAAAGAATAAACCATAAATGAAGCACAACACACACATTTATCTATTTATTTATGTATTTACTCAAAAAGTTATTTTAAATGGATGCCTGTATTAGAGTAGAATTTCTAGTTTTTTAAACAATACTTATTTAATCTACCAGTTTGCGCATTCAAGTAAACGTAATAAAGAAAATTGATCATCTGCTGGGATTCGAACTTGCGTTCCCATAAATTAATGACCCACCGTGCTTAACAGCCGAACGAGTTTCTATTGGCACAAAGCAACATTTCGTCTTTCAGACTTTTCTTGAAAGCCGTAACTATTTAATGTCGTATCGGAAACATAAACAAAACAATTTTTTTGTGTTTTAATCGATATATTTTAATGCGGCAGGTTTTTTTTTATAGATCAAAGGTTATTCTAGTAGATAGCAGTATTTGAGTAGAACGTCTCTTTTATTAAACAGTTTTTATCCCATCTGCTTATGTAAAGGCATCATATGGAATATGTTATAAGTTGCTGAAGCATATAACTTGAGAGAATAATGGACGCGTTGGAAGTTCATCGTAAAATAAATGTACAAAAGTTACTGAGATTAACAACGATTTTTATTGCTTAAATAAGAAGAATGAACAAAAAAGACCAATGAAGTTATATATATATATATATATATATATATATATATATATATATATATGTGTGTGTGTGTGTGTGTGTGTGTGTCCATATAATAGATAAATGTTATTTGTATTTTAAATACGACCACACATGATTATCATTAAAAGAAAACATAAATTTGGCCAACTCGTTCTTCATTTATTTAATTGTAATTATGTGTGAAGTATTAAAAATACAAATAAATTTTTTTCTATTTATGGCGATTATTAAGTTTTGCACCATAGTTAAATATATATATATATATATGCATATGCATATATATATATATATATATATATATATATATATATATATATATATATATATATATATATATATATAAATGTAAATGGAAATATAGATCCGACAGAATGAACAAAAATCCTTAAATGCAATTATGTTGTTTAAAATGAATGAAATGTCGACGTCTGACGTTTCGGTTTAATAAACCCTTTTCAAGACAATATTCATTAAAAATACAATTCAGTTCAATTTGACAAAGACGATGGACATAAAAAAAAGTCTTATCCAAAACAGATAACTGAAAATTTTTAAAATGATCAGCTTTCCGTTTAGCATGGTCACGTTGTCGTCACATGAGCGACGAAAATATATATATATATATATATATATATATATATATATATATATATATATATAATTAATTTAATTAAAATTAAAAAACACACAACCTTAAGGGTCCATTGATTATATTTTATTTCCCTAGGAAGGTGTTTTTCCTGGTTCTTCAGATCACATTTCCAAGCATAAAATTTTTCCAAATTTACGTGTAATTTTTATACATTTTGAGGGTTAGTCATAATTGATGTAAGGTGACAGAAGGTGGTGGAGGAGGAAGAGGAGGACGACAAATATGGTCGAAATTAGAGAAAGAAGGGAGAGGTAGGAATAATTTGAAATCTATTTTTATTAAAATACAAAGAGTAAGGGAGGGGGTAAGGACCAGACATTGACCTATTTAATAAGTCATCTCACAGGAAACAAGAAGAAAGAGAAAAAAAGAATATATAAAAAAGCAAATGTGGAATCAGGGGTGGAAAGAAAAAGGAGAGGAAGAAGAAAAGGGACAATAAATTAACATATAAAGGCATATTGTATTTAATTTCCAAAAACACGGATTGATATATTTTGCAGTTAACTTTTCACATTAATTTAAGAAATTAGCAACAGAATAAAGTAAAATGAAAGGAAAATTATTACAATGTGAATATAAGATAAATAAAAATATTAATATTATTCATATTATTAATAAGAATCAAGGAAATGTATATATATATATATATATATATATATATATATATATATATATATATATATATATATATATATATATATATATATATATATATATATATATGTGTGTGTGTGTGTGTGTGTGTGTGTGTGTGTGTGTGTGAATTACATAAATGACATTTAATTGTACCCCATTTTAATGGCCATTTCCTCCTCAGGATAAATTCACCTGAGCTTGTCAATACTAAAACGTTTTTCTTATCAGCAGTTTTAGTTTTGACAAGCACCATGGAATTTATCCCGAGGTGCGAAATGGCCATAAAAATGGAGTACAATTGACTATCATTTTTATGTCATTCATTTCTTTGCTCTATAATAAATATATTGAGCTCTCTTTTGTGGATCAGTTTTAATACTTTATATTAATAGGATTCACTTGGTCTACTTTCCCACAGATGTTTACCTATATATATATATATATATATATATATATATATATATATATGTATATATATGTGTGTGTGTGTGTGTGTGTGTGTGTGTGTATGCGTAATTAAAACAAAAGGTGTTCCACGTGTGCGTCTTATAATATGTAGAATAGATGGGTTGATTAATAAAATAACGGACAAACAAAAATATAGCGATATAGTCAGTATGATAAATATTTATTAAATATCAACCATTTGACAGAAAAGAAGCACGGAGAGAAATACTTTAACTTCGGGAAAATTCGGACACGCCTGTGACCTTTATCAACGATCCGAGGAACAAACCTAGAATTGAAAATTACTCACCGACATAGCTCTTTGTAGATAAGTTATTTTCCATTAGAAATCGTATTATGACCAAAAACAGATCTCTGTTTAATCACTCGATGGGCGAAACCTTCTATGAAATTTCAATTTTAATCGGTGTAAATGTGCTAAGCAAATCTATTGTTACTAGTGTTTGTCGCGGGAAGTGAGATTGTAAACATTGATGAAGAGAGTTATAGGTTGGGGAGTGGAAAGACGTTTCTCCTGTAGCATGTTGTAGCAAAAATTGGCAGATCCCGTGGTCGAGTGTTGAAATCTAGGGAACTATGATTCAAATATGTTGTGATGAAACGGAAGAAAGTGGAAGAGGAAGAAAAAAGAGGTGGGGAAGGGAATATATAATAATAAAATAAAATGAAATAAAAGTAAAATTTGATATTATGCAAAAAAATATTGATAAAAAACAGGAAATATTTTGTTAAAATTATTTTAACGAAATAATAAAAAAACAACTCAGAGGGAAAAAAGTGAGTGAATATATAGGTGCACCTGCGTATGCATGTGCACAAAACTGTATGTGCATACACACAAGCCTAAACACGAACATATGTACCTCCCTAAACGTATGGCTATAAATACATGAACTAAATTAATATTTATCTTCGCTAAACTTCCCCTCTCAATAAATAAACTTGTACGTAAATTAGCCTTAATGACAGATTCTATGATATATCACTAATATATATATATATATATATATATATATATATATATATATATATATATATATATATATATATAAAAAAAGAGAAGAGAGGTGCCGCAAACGTTTTTGGTTGTAATGTGGATTTATTTAGAAAAAATATTATGCTTTGTTTTACATAATTTTACGACACGTGTTTCTGGTCTCGCGCCCGTCTTCAGGTAAAGTGGAGATTTCTACATATTATTAAAAATAATTAATTTTTCTTTATGTTCAATGTGAAATATTCTCGATATGAGACATTCTCTGTTTGTGTGTTGGTAATCCGAATTTCTTTCTATATATATATATATATATATATATATATATATATATATATATATATATATATATTACTTCAAAAGTTATTTTAGTGCATACCCGTAACTGATAGAAAACGTTTAAAAAAAATTGCGTGTCTTTTAGTAGGTTTGAAACCGTAACCACCTTCGTAGGAGAAAACATCTTCTGATCAAATGTGCCTTAGACTACTAGGCTACGAAGCGCCTCGGAGTAAAGTAAGGTTCTATTTGTCGGATCAAATATGCGATTATTTTCAGTTGCAAAAAGGCAGTGGATTGACAAGAATAACTCTCTACAACCGACCCGAGGTGTTACTCTACAAGGAATAAAGATAATATTGTGTAAGTTGTGGGACTGTCGGTTTATTAATTAGTTGATTTCTTAAAACGCGGTAAAGCATTAAATGTTTATTTATATGTCTAGCAGCTGTAACCTGTCCATATATTTTTGGTCGAAGTACGTCCTGCACTTATCACTTGAACAAATATTCTTTTCCTTCCTTACAACATAAGGCCGCGTAAGGCAAGGATATGACTGGAAAATAATTTGGACCTGTTCGACCACACCCATTACATTCACCTTTCCTTGCACCAATTGATTATTAGCTTTTTCGATTAGTGCAAAAGCTTTAGTCGATAAATATCTCTCTAATGAAAACTAGATTAAATATTTCATCGAAGAAAATTTAGTACAGTAAATCTTGCGGGATTTTACTCAAAAGATATTGAAGTTCTGCCTGATAAGTGATATCCACTCACTGCAAATATGAATATATATAAGTGAATAAAATCTAATTATATCTTACTTTTTGAAGAACAAATTTGATAAAAAAAAAAACACGGAAATTATTTAAGACTCATCTTAAGAAATGCTCCAAAAAATCAAGTATGTAAATTCAAAGATTGTCAAAAGAAGAAAAGATAATAATTAAATAACAGAAAATAAAAACGAAATATATTCTTTGTGGGTATTGATTCCATAAAAGAATGTAAGTTAACGTTGGTTTAAGAAGAATATAAAAATAGCCTCGACAGAGCAGAGATAAAAATACACTTGGAATTGTGTAGGCAACTTGGAGTCAAACATTGTAGACAAATGGTAAGAATACAAACCAACGGTTCTCCTAGAAAAAGAAAATGTCATATACATGAGGACAAAAGATACAGAAACCTCGCCAGAATCAAGGAAGAAGATCGATTCTCGTAGTTGTGAATAAAAAAAAAAGATTCTTTCAGATTGCGGACGCATATCTTCTGGAAGACCATAGGTTTGAAAGGTAAAGGAAGAAAAAAAAAGAAGAAAAAATCGAAAACATCGTCAGAGAATAACAATTTTTGGAAGATGTAAGAAAATGTCGAACACATAATAAGTGGGAAAGAGCGGACGGTTCTCAAAATACCGAATTGGAAAAAAAAAGGAATTACCTAAGAAGTGTTAAGATTATCCAGACTACAATAATGATGTGGTCGAAAAAAAAAAAAAATAACCGGGAAGTTGAACATTTCAAGAGACTTGCTGCTGCTTACACCAACCGAGAAAAAAATGGACAATTTATATGCAAAAATATCTATTAGGTTAAGTCATAAATAATTTGCGTCGTTGTCTATCAACTTTTATTGCTGCCATATACGGTCCATCGTTCCTGCTATTTATCGAGGGCTCCTCGATAAAACCCAAAGAAGAATCAGCAATGTTATTGACCCTCATCTACCGTATCGAGTTCAGTCACTTTCCCACCGTTATAAGGTTGCATCACTGTACCTTCTCTGTATATATTTTCATGGCAATTATTCAGATGAACTCTTCGCTATGGTAGATATTCTTTTTTTTAATTTAAGCGCAGTAGTAGACTAGAATCGAGACCTCATCAATTTACAGTTGAGTTGCTATATGTTACCGTAAAAGCTATGCTAGTCTCTTTTCTCGCAATTTTCGCTTGTAGAACTCCTTTCCGACTCCTTGCTTTCCAGCCAAATTTAATCTTCAAAATATTAAATGCAATGGCATCCTGATTACTCTTTTTATTCACGGTTATTATTAATGTTTCTGTCTCTTATTCTTCCACATTCTTTAACCCCTTGTCTATTAGTGTCTTTTCTACATTGCACAGGAAATTACAAACCTCCTACAGAAGGTAGTGAAGGAAAATGAGTAGAAAAGACAAAGTATAAACTACAAGAAGACAGGATACATGCTTATCAGAAAAAAATGTACCCAAAATACACATTTCGGGTCGAGGATGCTAAAATTAAGCAGATACACAAATTTAAATATCTGGGATGTGTTCTAACGACTAAGGACGGAAAATGCGTCACTGAGACCCGAAGGCGTATTGAGATAGCTAAAGAAGCAACAATTACTTAAAAAAATACTAAGCAGAGTATTAAGAGACAGGAAAATTACTTTGGAAACAACTATTACATGATATCTGTCCCCTGTATAACAGTGAATGCTGGGTAATATTCTGAAAGATTAAGAAGAAAGTTAAAGCAACAAAAATGTGGTTCTACCGAAAGATGCTTAGGATACCATGGAACGAACATGTTAGGAATTACGAGGTTTTGGAGAGAATAGAAGCAAAAAGAAACTGATACTTAACATCAGGAAGAAGCAGTTGAAATTTCTGGCGCACATAATGGGGAAAGAGGGCTTAGAAAATCTGATATTCACAGGACCGATTGGGGGAATGACGAACAGTGGAAAACATCACCTTATATGCGTGATGTACTTGAGCAAATTGATAGCAGAGCAGGGTTTGGGAGAAATCAAAAAAATACTTATTAAGAGCTACAAGGAACAGGAAGATGTGGAGGGCCATGCAGAGGCACTGCACATAAACGGAAGAAAGAAGATTAGTTGAACACGATAAAAAACTAAAGTATAATTCCATTCCTTTTTCATTCTCTTCCGTAATATATTCACCGTTATTTGCAATGAATTCTTGCAACTTATCAGCCAGATCTTTGTTACCTTTTGAATAAAATTCCACATGATTTAATGTGCAAAAGCTTCGGACGCACACATTAATTTGTTTTTGATTAGGGAAAGTATTTCACATCAAAGCCGTCTTCAGTGGATAAAACCCTCCAATCCAACTGGATTTTATCAATTCAGAGTAAAGGTATGTTCTTTTAGATATAATTAGTTGATAATAAAATATATTACTAATAATTTTACTATCGAATTGTATTTTCATATTTTTAGTATTGCATTGATTGTCAGTTTGCTAGAAAAATGTATTCTTGCTGATTTTATCATAAAAATTATTAATTCATGTTTGGGGTTCGTTATCAAAATATTTTAGGTTATTTTGGGTTGTATGACGCGGCATTTCAACCTCTATGGATTTATATTATACTGAAATTAGATATTTTGAACGCAATTATTTTTTGAGTTAATAATAGATTTAATGAGACATGTCTTACTAATAAATCCATAGCTGAATGGAAAAGGGTTTGGGTTATACTATTTTAGGCTCGTCGTTAAGTGAAACTATCCATGCGCACATCCAAATATCGATACAATGAATTTGAATTTAATTTAAATTTCAACTGCTTCTTCCTGATGTTAAGTATCAGTTTCTTTTTGCTTCTATTCTTTCCAAAATCTCGTAATTCCTAACACAAGTGCAAATCTCTCTTTCTGACTGTACTCTACCTTAACACGTGAAATATATGCTGAAATGTTCGGAATGTATTTAAAATGAACATATTTTTTAATATAGGAAAAGAAAGAGATGTAGGAAAGTATGAAGTGAAAGAAATGATAGAAAGTATAAATAAATTTAGAAATAAAGACAGAAAAAATTGAAACCGTGAATAAGTGATTTTTGAGAACCATACCATGTTTGAGGGACCCCACCATGTTTGAAGAACCATACCAAGTTAGGCATGAAACGATGTGCGATAATGACGGCCAGGTCGCATTAACGGCCGGTGGTTGCTGGCCCCAAATCACTGTATTTACAAGATGAATGCATTTATGCAAAGCGAAATGTCATTTGGGGCTGATTCTATTGCAGTGGCGGTTGTGATTTCAGGTCGTGCGTCCACTGACCGCCAATCCTTTGCCTGACCGATCCGGAGCACTAACCAAAACACCGTTACATTTGCACTACAAATAAAGAAAAAAAAAAAATAAAAAAAAAAAACGAATGCACAAAAATAAACAAAATACAATAAAGTTAACGAACCATTCCAGACAAATTATGGCCATCGTCCACTATTTTCAGAAATTGCTCGCTTGCTACGCAATTTTGGCCGCGTCAGTGTCCACCTCTTCACGCTCACGCCCGACCTTGCGTATTTCCACGAGGGTCAATTGGGATAATGAACTTGTTTCGAATGGACAAAAAGAAAGGATTATAATGGGAAATAGAAGAAGGGAAAAAGAAGACAGAGTGAAAAAAAAAAACTTAAGTAAAAAAGAAAAGAACCTTAAGGGACGATAGTGAGTATAATGGGTGGACGGGAAAAATAGAAAAACAAGAAGATATAAACGAATTGGGTGGGGGGAAACTTTCAGGATACGCAAAAATATGACAGAAAGAAAAGTGAAAGAATTATAAATGAAATCGACGAATCAGATGCTGACACAAAAATATATACATAAATGATGTCAGATATAATAAAAACACACACAAAAACACACACACAAAAACACACGCACACAAACGCACATATATATTTAAATGTGAGTTTCAGTACATTAGTATATATGCAACATATATGGATATCCGTACTGAAAATATATACATGTTTATATATATATATATATTTCTGTGCGTGTCAGAACATAAATCTAACTCAAAGCTTTTTCATTGTTTGATACGTATATATATATATATATATATATATATATATATAGAGAGAGAGAGAGAGAGAGAGAGAGAGGAGGAAGAAGGGAGTAAGTGAGAGACAGATAGATAGATATGCAACACATATATGGTTATCTGTACTGAAAATATATGTGTTTATATATATATATATATATATATATATATATATATATATATAGAAAGAGAGAGAAGAGAGAGAGAGTAAGAGAGACAGACAGACAGATAGATAGATAGATAGATAGATAGAATAGCCCAGTTAACTAAATTTTCATTGTTTGATACGTATATATATATATATATTTATTAAAGACATTTTATTTATGTTTAACGTTGTTTATTTTATAGATACAAGTATTTAAAATGCTCTGTTTATGATAAACAGTATTAAATAACATTTACCGGCCTGAATGTCACAAATTTTCATAGAAAATATTCGTTCATTATTTACCTGCATCCTATAATATATATATATTTATTTATAAATATATATTTGACCTTGTATGAAATGGCAGAAATAGATTTATTTATGACATTTTTATTTATGAAGATTCCATGAATCTCTATTTAGTAAAATGTAAAAAAAATGACGTCATATGTTAAGGTTCATTGGCGATATATGGCGGTTCCATAGATAGGATTTTCGAAAGATGAACGAATATTTTCTATGAAAAATTTCTCGACATTCAGGCCGGTAAATGTTATTTAATACTGTTTATCATAAACAGAGCATTTGCTTAAATACTTGATCTATAAAATAACAACGTTAAACATAAATAAAAAATGTAATAAATAAATTGTCGGACCTCGTCCATTTCTTAACATATGACGTCATTTGTTTACATTCGATACGCCAGAGCAGTTATGAATGTACGAGATTCATGGAAGATTGTAGTTTATAACAGTAAATTCGACCTTGTCTACCATAAGGTTCATGGTGGCCGAGTGGTCAAGGCACGCCAGCGTATATGGCGGTTCCGTATAGGATGCAGGTTCGAATCCTGTCTATGAACGAATATTTTCTATGAAAATTTCTCGACATTCAGGCCGGTAAATGTTATTTAATACTGTTTATCATAAACAGAGCATTTGCTTAAATACTTGTATCTATAAAATAACAACGTTAAACATAAATAAAATGTCTTTAATAAATAAATTGTCGGACCTCGTCCATTTCTTAACATATGACGTCATTTGTTTACATTCGATACGCCAGAGCAGTTATGAATGTACGATTCATGGAAGATTGTAGTTTATAACAGTAAATTGACCTTGTCTACCATAAGGTTCATGGTGGCCGAGTGGTCAAGGCACGCCAGCGTATATGGCGGTTCCGTATAGATGCAGGTTCGAATCCTGTCTATGAACGAATATTTTCTATGAAAATTTCTCGACATTCAGGCCGGTAAATGTTATTTAATACTGTTTATCATAAACAGAGCATTTGCTTAAATACTTGTATCTATAAAAATAACAACGTTAAACATAAATAAAAATGTCTTTAATAAATAAATTGTCGGACCTCGTCCATTTCTTAACATATATATATATATATATATGTATATATATATAGAAAGAGAGAGAGAGGGAGAGGGAGAGAAGGAGTATGTGATAGATAGATAGATAGAAAGATATGCAACATATATGGTTATCCGTACTGAAAATATATACGTGTTTATATATATATATATATATATATATATATATATAGAAAGAGAGAGAAGGAGAGAGTGAGTAAGTGAGAGACAGATAGATAGATAGATAGATAGATAGATAGATAGATAGATAGAATAGCCCGGTTAACTAAATTCGAGCGATAAAAAAACAATGAAAATGATAATAATATTTCTCATAAGAATTATAAAACAATGTTTATATCCTGATCATAGGCATACGTAATTTTCCTCATAATGATGACAAATACCAATAAATTGCAAACCAATAATCTAATATGTAATAATATGTGTGTAGAATATTTGATCTGGTAATTCTACACATATATTATAAAATCAACAGGAGAATGTTCAATTTACAGCAGAGAAGAAAAGGCAATTTCATTCAATAAGTAAGAATTTATCTATTTTATCTACTTCGAAAAATCATTTTTTCTATAAAAAAAATCGTTATATTTATTTGGGAAGGACAGCGGTCCCCAAAACCTTCAGCACAAAGTTATATATATTTTATTAAACAGTACTGACAAAATCTGTCTATTTTACCCTATTAAGAAGTCTTTGAAATTCGTTTAATAAATTTGTTCTTAAGTGATATATAGTTTAATTAAAATTTGTTAATTATCTGAAAAAAGAGACAAGTTTTTAAATATCATCTGAGGTGTTTGCTTATTTTGCGCAGCATTATATATATATATATATATATTATATAAATTATTTACATTAATCCTACTGTTATCCTCATTTTTATTGCCATATTCACAACGTTTCAGCCGTTCTACAGCCTTCTTCACCGAACCCTTTATTTCATCCACCGGCTAGATTGTTCTAGTTCTAGTTTTTTTTTTTGTTTGTTTTTGTTTTGAACTGACAACTCTTTGGGTCTAGTCACTGGATCTATGCAACGTCTTTATCCACTGAGCCATACGTATGATCAATTTCTGGGACATATAAACCTAATGTCTTAGTAACCGTTTTTTTATCAGTGCTCATATTACATTTTTTGCGTTATTATTATTAATTTTTTTTTTGCCAGAGCTTATATTGAGTCAATAACAGATTTGGCATATGAAATATATACCAGGCTACAGCAGTGGTGAAAAAAAAAATGGAGAATTGAGTTAAAGGGAAATAACTAAGACATCCAGAAGAGGCATGGCACGTGGAACTAGAACAATTTCGCTGAAAGAAATAAAAGGTTCAGTTCGAAATTCTAATCACCTGCAGAAGGCTGGAGCGTACAACGGCCGAAATGGTAATGAAGATAACAGTCCGAATATGTAAATAATCATAATACCTCATCTCAGATATATATATAAAAATTAAGAAAAAAAAATGTTTAGCATTTGTATATTTTAAAATCAACGTGGACTGGGAAGCAAGAGACCAGAAGATTTCCATAAGCGAATAGTTTCAAATAATAATAATAATAATAATAATAATAATAATAAACTGTTAGCATAGAACTTACAGTTATATCTATCGATTTCAACTGTAAAATGATGAAACTTAACAGGCAATCTACTACTGCACTCAAATACGTAAAGTGGAAGAACTATTCTGATCTAAATTTTATGATAAAAGTCTAATTAAAATGGGATAAATGTGAAAAACGTCTAAAGAAAAGGGAGCTACATGAAAGATGAAACTATTATGTACAATGGTAGGTGATTTTTTTCGAAAACAGGAAATAGATTTGAAGAGTTTGCAGGTCTATAAACTTTATTTTCTTCTGAATTTGAGAAAAGAAAAATGTTTATCTTATTAGATCAAAAATGAAGATTTCTGTTCACAAATCGCGTTGACTATTGGAATTAGAGATTTCGTTTCCGCCATTGAAAATTTCAGTTGGCTGGCATGGGAATGCTATAGACTACGATGACCATAAGAAAACTGACGTCTCAGGGTAAGAAAGGTTGATATTAATTTTTAACAGATGTCGAATCTAATTGCAAAGAGAAACAGCAAGGCTACAGAAAAACTTGTGATTATTTTTGCGTTCGAAACTCTCAGTGAAGGCCGGGTAAATCAGCCCAACTTAACCAACTTGCAAAATATAGAGCAGTATCTTCCAGACTTTTTCTCCCTTCACTTATTGCCGAACAGAAAAGCTTATTCAAATTATTGCCACACTTGATCGATTTTTGCATTTATTTTTTACAATTAATATCAACAATTATACTTCATAACTTTAATTTTATGTAACGCTTGCAGTATACAAAATGCTAATAATACATGTTATTTAAACAACATGTATTATTAGCATTTTGTATGTTGAATGTTTTTTCAGAAGTAAATCTCAATCAGTATGAGTCACTTATTCATGTGAAAGGAAACTGTCTTCTTCACAAATGTACACCATTGACAAATATAACCTAGTCAAACGGTAATACAGCGCCATCTATCGTAAAAATTTCTTTAAAATTAATCTTTTGCAGACATATGTGTACATGAACGTTTTTCCTTTTTGATGTGAGAAAACCGCCCTCAAAATATTTTTGTCACAACACACACACACACACACACGCACACACACACACACACACACACACACACACATATATATATATATATATTTCTAATATCTAAAATCTTCAGAGTATTTATAGGGAGTCACTACTTGGTCAGCGTAAGAATATTTCAGCACACTCTATGTATCGTCAGACAAACACAGACAGACAGATAGATAGATAGATAGATAGATAGATAGATAGATAGATAGATAGATAGATAATGAAAAGAATATGATAGATAGATAATGAAAATAATATGATAGATAGATAGATAGATAGATAGATAGATAGATAGATAGATAGATAGATAGGAGAGAGAACGAGAAAGAATTTTGAAACAGAGATGACTATATTTGTGTGTGTAAAGCAGTAATAATAATTGTTGCGTTCGTAAATATACGTTGCAAGGAAAAAAAAGATATCGAAAGTAACAGGAAGGGAGAAAGAAAGTAAAAGCAAATGTTAATGCCAGCTATGAATGCGACCTATCCTCGTGTCGCACACAACAAGTATATCATGAATTGCCACTGGTCACTTAAAAATAGTGTATTTCGCATGGGCAAATGTTGAGTGACGAAGGCTGTCTTTGTCGCTGTATAAGGGGTATAATTTCTAAGAACATTCAATATATACATACAAGCATATATATATATATATATGTGTGTGTGTTTGTATCTCTGTGTGTATGTCTCTGTCTCTGTGTGCGTGCGTGTCAGATAATAAAAAATATTAACAAATTAGGGCCATCGGTTGTTTCAGTAAGTGAAATATTGTAAGACTTAAGAGAAAGGTAAAAAGAAACAAAAAGACAAAAATTGAAATGGTAATAATAAATGAAAGACGAAATAAAAGAAAAGAAATCTGAACAATTTCACTTTTTTTAGTATTTCTTCATATTTTCTCGAGAGAGAGAGAGCTAGAAAGCGACCAACAGAACGTATAGAGAAATAAGAGAAGGACTGGAGAAATCGAATGTAAATAATAAGAATGCAATGCTTTCAAATGGAAATTGAATCTTTTTCTTTCTTTTATTTTTTGTAAGGGGCAATTTGCTCAAGACAGCCTAAAAGGTGTAGGGCTACACTATCGAATATCTTTCACAGAATCCATTTTATAGTCCCAAAACCGACACGTAATTTCACAAATTATCAACTCGCACATTTGGGGCGCAATCATAATATATGAGTTTTAAAAGCAAACCCAGATTCAGTTCGTGTATATATATATATATATATATATATATATATATATATATATATATATATATATATATATAGTATAGTCTTAATGTGCTATATTTATGGAATAAAGTGCTCAATATCAGAGATAGAGCGTGTGTAAATATAAAAGTGAACATAGAAGTCAACACTTAGAGGCGACAGTGTGTTTCATGCTATATATAAATCGTCAGGCCACATATGCTGTTATTTTTCTCGGCTATTTATATATATGCGGGTTAGTGGTGAATTGTGGGTATTCTATTATGGCGGTTATTTTACCTGAAGTCGTTTGTTTATTTATTTGGGTCAAATTATATTGCTTGTTTTTATTTTTATTTTTTTGTTTCTTATTTTATTTATTTATTTATTAACGTAGTAAAAATTTGTTTATATCACTTATTTAACAGTTTTATTTTGGTTTGAGAATTTAATTAAAGCTATTTGTTCAAATATATATATATATATTGTGTGTGTTTGGGCAGCAGTCTCACTTTTATATAAGTTTTCTTCACTGGACATGACGTGCGTAAAATTGTCCAAATGTTTTATATATCCGTGCGATTTCGGCTAATCTGTTAATCTTTTTTTTTACTTTATAACCGAATGTGCAGAGTATCTTGAGAGGGGGGAATATTTTTGTTTTTTGAAAAGATGGTCAGCACATTGTGGTCATGTTCATAGTTGATGATACTGAGTGTTAGCTTTTTCTTTTTTATTATTAAAAATTGATTGCACGCTAACTATTCTGGGTCTGTTTGGTGTTGATAAAAAGTCTCTCGTTTGCATTTCGAGGTATTGACTGTGACCAGCCAGTTTCCCACGTCCATTGAGCTGTTACAGCAAATTCTGAGGAGAGATTAGCCGCCAAGCTCTGGATTTTTCTCGTAGTAGCTTGTTATAAGTAGTGACCACTTCCACCAAAAAATGACGATCCGCCGCAGATATGTTGTTGATAATTTACATCATTGAACTGAATATTATTATTTGAACATGGTTTTGTGCATTTTTTGCATTTATTATGGTACCACTATTCCTATTCCTTTTCTGTTGCGTTGCTTTTCTTTTTCTTGTCTCAGACATTGTTCCATTAGCATTCTTACATTTTCTATACTGACGCTTATATTCTTCTATTGTTTCATTTTGAATCCTTTCACCTACATCTTCTCCCATAGCAGCTCTCATGGCGTTAGTTTCTTCCTCTGTTTCATTTAGTCTTCTTTGTGCTGCTCTCTCTCTCTCTCTCTCTCTCTCTCTCTCTCTCTCTCTCTCTCGCAAGACTGCTCATCTTCTATTAACTGTCTGAGTATATTTCGCCTCTGAGCTTCGTGTCTTCTGACTTCTGCTCTTATTGCTTCACGGTATCCCTGTAATTCCTGTGAATAGCTTGGCTTGTTAGCATGCCGCCTTGTCATCAACCTGATATAGGCGTAATCGCTGGCTTCGTTTACGCATTGATTCTAGCTTCCTCCTTTCTTTACAGGAATTTTCCATTTTATTACATTCACCGTGTTTTGGATTCCGGGATGAAATCCGGTCTCCAATGAATGACAAACGCAGGAATGAAATATAACAAATAAATGTATTTACACAATAATACAATTGGTAATACGGTTAGTAGATCCAGAAATGCAGTTAGTAGCAATAATAATATATATACAGTCTGGGAAATTCAGTATCGAAGTAGGACTTCCTTCTGAGTCTACGTGCTTGTAACTGTGAGTCCTACAAAGCGGTTACCTCACACTCTTACTCTCTCTATTACTCTACCTCTCCCGACTCTCGGGTAATCACCGGTAGTAGTACAATTCCACACTGGTTGAGTCCACTTGTATGAAAAAGGGGTGGACCCCATAACACATTGGAAACAATCGTCTTAAACAGCGAATTATTTAAGTTTAATTCTAAGTTTATAGATCAAGTTTACGGTTATTCTTGATTATTAATACAAAATTAAAATCATTTTATAACATGATAAATTGTAACTACACCTACAATATTAATACGAAATTTATATCTTAATAATTATTCAGTTATATATTTAGAAGTGTTTTGAATCTCGGATGTCACAATTCAAATATTCAGATAAAATATGTTAGAAAAGTTTTAATAAATATGTGTAATGAAACAAAAACGACAAAGCCTATTTCAAGAACAAATCGAAGCAAGACTAACTTACTAGGCAAAGTTATCTGCGTGTCTCACAAGAAAGGCTTGAGCAAATAAGACTGCAGTCTAACAAGCGTAGGAGTAAATGAACTGATTAATTAAACAGTTCATTTTGCTCGGGAATTGGTTTTGTCTAACTGCACATAAATATTTTATTTTTATAGATCATTAAAACTTCTAAGGGAAGTAATCACTCAAAAATCTACTAACTTAAGCTGATTTACCTCTCTTTTTACTACAGCGTGGATAGGGTATATATATATATATATATATATATATATATATATATATATATATATATATTACACATTGATAAATATTATACGGTTTTATTCATTGAGGTGTCCTTTTGACTTTGTTATGAAACTGTAGTAGGATTAGGTATTAATAACACCATATAGAAATATACACTTTCCCTTTCACTACGACAGCGACAAAGATTTCTCTTCTCTTATACACAATCTTCCTTTCCTTTCCTTCTATTGTTCCTATCCTCGGTAACTGACAGCACCCGGACATAGTTTATGTGGGTCAGTGTACGTCATAAAAAACAACCAACGACAACACGTTCCGCCAAAAATAAAACAGAAAATACGGATGTAACGGGCCAAATAAAAAGAAGAAAAAAAACACGTACGCAATGAGAAGTGTGGAAATAGATTCGATGTAGCAGTTGGAAAGGCAAGAGATGTAGATCATCGGCTCTGGTTTTGAACGGGTGTGAAACCCCAGAAGAAAAAGAAGAAGAAAGAATGAATTCAACAAATGAATTTCTGTCAACCAAAAAACACAACGAACCCGTATGAAATCTTAAATCACAAAAGGACTAAGACGATAATCATCCACTTTTACAACTGCAACCACATGGAGTCAATAATAAAAATGGTACTATACACAGTAAATTGGCAACCTTCATCTCTATATACCATAAAACCAATGTCATATTAGTATCTCATATTATTCAGAATAAGTCAGCTATTAATAATTAATAAACCAGTCTTCCTTTTCTATTCGCTGTTCCGGGTACATAAATCACGTGAGAAAAGCTTTCATGTTATGTTAAAATATCAGCCAACATAGTGGTCAATCATGAATTGTTTCGTACATTTCATTTAAATGATTTGATTCTTTGTAAAGTACTTCAAATGAATAATGAAATATGCGAATATTTGATCTCCCGCTTTGTATTTTTAATAAAAGAACGAAATCATAATAAAAAGCGCAGATGAACAGCTGAATTCCTCAATTTATTTAAATCACATCTGTGTCTGTAATGACATTGATTGTGTGCCAAAAAAATAATGAAATTAATTACAGGCAAAAAATAAGATTTCCATTTCTATTTTCTCTTCTTTTTATAATTCAACACATTTTATTTTAACATCGTCTTTCTAGAAAATAACTTGATGGAGCTGCGAAAAAATATTTTTCGATGTATTGTACGGGAAGTTTGATTTAATTTTTTTAATTTTAACAGTGTAAAAGGTCGAAACTTCAATCTTCCATGAATCTCGTAAATAACAACGTTAAACATAAAAATGTCTTTAATAAATAAATTGTCGGACCTTGTCCATTTCTTAATATATGACGTCATTTGTTTACATTTGATACGCCAGAGCAGTTATGAATGTACGAGATTCATGGAAGATTGAAGTTTATAAACAGTAAATTCGACCTTGTCTACCGTAAGGTTCTTTGTGGCCGACCGGTCAAGGCACGTCAGCGTATATGACGGTTCCGTATAGGATGCAGGTTCGAATCCTGTCAAAAAACGAATATTTTCTATGAAAATTTCTCGGACATTCAGGCCGGTAAATGTTATTTAATACTGTTTATCATAAACAGAGCATTTGCTTAAAATACTTGTATCTATAAAGAACAACGTTAAACATAAAAAATGTCTTTAATAAATATATATATATATATATATATATATCTAGGACTCATATATATATATATATATATATATAGGACTTATATGTATATATATGCGTGCGTGTGTAGACGCACAATAGTTCCTGGTTCTTTTTCTTAGCTTTATCCAAGCAGTATTTCATATTTAACTGTTGAGGAACAACCCTTGAGCGAAATCTGAATATTTAATTTCCTGGCAGGTGACATCTTTCTATAAACGCAACCGTCCGTTAGACTTTTTCTCGTATCATAAAATAACCGTCATATGATTGCTTGTCGGCTGGTATCCTGTCCCAGATGCAACATCTGGGTACGTCATGTGTTCTCCTCTGAATGCATTTTGAACCACTCAGCAACAATATTGACCGATTTGTATCCCAGAACGATACGAATTAAAACGTCGGCAAAATCTTTCACGAACGTTCCTGCGAAACACTTAATTTTTTAAAGGGTAGATATTTTATGGTTACTTTCGCCTTAATCATATACAAAATTAGATTTTAATTTTATTTAGATTACAACTATAAAGAAAAAACAGAAATGCAACAATTGTCAGGCATCTAATTTTTATACTTTTAAAAGCATGATGTCTTTCTAAGGACATTCTATGAATGGCGAAGTTGTACATACGTTTACCAATCTGTCATCACTTATCGACTCTTTTCTCATCGCGACATATGCAGACAGAAATATCACTTATTTACACTATTTATATTGTTTGAACTGTTGTCTTCATCTTTGTTTTCATATTTTCAATGTTTCGGTTGTTGTACGTTTCGGCCTTCTTCAGGTGATTGCAATTTCGAACTGAACACTTTATTTGTTCTCGTTTGACGTGCCATGCCTCACCAGTATGTCCAGTATCAGTTATTTCCCTTTTAATTCAACTCTCCAATTTTTTGTTAACCTCAGCTTGTGTCAGGTTTTGAACTCACAACTCTTTGAGCCAAGTCAGTGGATTCAACCATCGCTTTTATGGCACAGTGGATAAAAGACGTGGAAGTAGCACAATCTACCCCGGTGGACGAAATAAAAGATCCAGTTCGAAATTCCAATCACTTGAAGAAGGCTGGAGCGTACAACGGCCGAAACGTCATGAATATAGCAGCGAAGAGAAGAACAAGAGTCCGAACAATGTAAATAGTGTAAATAATTACAGTATCTCATATCAGAAATATAGAGAAGAATAGAACTCTTTGTTTTATACTTCCACATTTTTTTGCAGGTAAATACAACAGGAATAGCATAACCTCTTAGTAAACAGTAACCTAGTAAATCTTTAATTTCCTACTTATTAATCTCAACACGAAATATCATTAAGGAAAAAAATCATGAATTAATGAAGTTTACTGTTCTTCATGAAAACATGAATGGGTCATGTTTGCCGTTTAAGTGTTAAATTTCTGCTAATGAGATGAGGAAGAATTATTTCTTATTGAATAGTTTATGCTATGCAACAACATAAACAACATGTAAATAAGAAAAAAAATCGAATCGTTTGACTGCGTATTTAATTTTGAAATGAAAACCAGTGGTGAACTGGCCAGAGTGTTACCTTGACAGATAGAAGCCTTTTAAAATCCTCCCGCTATATCAAATAAAAACACAATAAAGAAATAAACACGACTAACATTTTAATAATAAAAAATAAATAAGAAAAAATATAGTACAGGAGAGAAATAAGTAGTGCATGAAATGGAAGGAAGAAAGAAAACTAGTGAAAGGCTTTAGAATAGGTTGCCTCGGTTATGCATGATTAAGGAAATGTTTTGAGCAAGAGTTTGGGTATTTAAAGATACACTTATAACTCTTGATTTGAGATGGTAGATAGCTTCAAAGAATATCAGGCAGCAGTCTCGGCTCAGCCAACAATGCTAAGAAATTCGCTGTCTGAGGAGAATTTGTAATCATAAATGTTGCTATCCATTGAAAAAGAATTGCGAGATGAATTGGATTCAGAAGTAATTATTGGCAGATTCGCGCAATCATCTAGTGAACACAAACGGTTGCTCTTAATACAATGGACTGCATACAATGCTCTAATTGGATTTTGAACTGTCTCTTAATGTGTATTGTGTAGGAAACTATTTAAAAATACCAAACAAATTTCTTAAAATTAAAAAAAAAATGAATAAAATATTCAATTATAACATATACACATTTACTATCTAGTGTCAGGAAATAAAGGTTTATTAAAAAAGCAGATTTCGAAAATTTAATAGAAACAAACGCTAACATAGAGAAACACATTCAACAAATGACTAGACAGGTAAAGGGGCAAATTTAACAAAATAAATGGATTTTTTCAGTATTGCTTAAATAATTTTTTTTTCAAATTTTGTATGAATTCCAACTGTTATAATTTGTGACAAATCTGAAAATTGCCGCACAAGAAAATCCGTTTCCTGTACTGCAATTTGCGAAACGTAAATTAATAAACACTAAATACGTTCCTATCCAGTAATGTGTTTATGTCCCTTACTACTTGGTTTTATTGACTTTTCAAAATTTGTTCTTTCTTTTTTAATAACACTATACGTACTGGACATACAGGGTGCGATGGATAAATTGTCGTCTAAATTGCGCAAAAGTTAAAGTAAAGCTGACATGTCATTTTAATAGATATATTTACCAAAATTACACAAGAATGTCTTGAAATAATAAAGAGTAGATTTATTCCATAACATCGCCATTAGCTTCAACCACGGTCTCCAGACGACTACAGAAATTACTGTAGCTCTTCTGGACGGTCTTGTTGTTTAAGTTGGTGAATGCTGACATAAGTTAAGGGGCCATATCTCAGTGGTGATATGGTCGCAAAAGTCGTCTGACAGCCTTGACTGTGTACTCCTGTTTGTGTGGCATGAGTCCTATTTCCAGATATAGGATGTTTCAACAGTCACCTTCTTGACCCAACGCAGAAATACCTCCTCAAGGCACTTGATATAGGCCTCCGTCTTGAGTCTGGGGTCCCGTGGGAAGATCGATGGAGGCATAAGATCATCATCAATAGTGATCACTCCAATCACCTTCGTAATCCACCTCAGACTCATCCAACATTTTACAAATACTCTGCACTGTCCTCAGATTGACACTATAACACTCTGAAATGTTCGTATTGTAGCTTCCGGTGCAAATACCAAGCAATAAAGCATGCCTTTTCCAAATGTCTAGCGGAGTGAATTGCATCATGTTTCTCTTTTTCTCATAGACGGTGCCCAACTGACCCTAGTAGACTGTGCAGTCGACAAAATCAAAAAACGAACAACGCGTATTTGCGAAATTAAAAACATGGCAGTTTAGCCGTCGCACTCTGTAAACACTGTAATTAATAAGAAATATATATTTACCGAGAGATATTTTAATTACTCATTTTTTCAATATGTATTTTTTAAATAGTTATTTAGTTTTTATGAAGAATAAATAATAGCATTGTATTTGTCGGTGATCCCTTTTTGTCCCCTGGCAACCAATATTTTTAAACCAGATCCCTACTGATGAATGCATTACGAAACAGAGCTTGTAAAATAACTAGAATATTGCTTTCTGTGAGTAGGAATGTACATGTTCGAATTTTCAATGTACATGTTCAAATCTAGTAACACAAAAATCCGGACAACAAAACTTTTTTCTCAGCACGTCACACTAAAGAATTGAGTAATAAGATAATCTTACAAAAGGTGATAGTAAGGTATTCCTGTTTAAAAGAAGAATAGTGTGGTTCAATCTATGCGAACTGGGTGCCTCTGTAACATTATGTTTGAGAAAATATGCGGAAGGAAGCCAGATAACACTGCAATTGCAAGCAGGCTAGACAAGAATATAATAATTAGTACCGATTTCTATCTTCCGGAGATTCCCCAATTATGTGCTCGTCTGCCAAAGTTGGCACACAATAAATACATATAAGAATGGACAAAGACATATTTCGACCAAGATATTTTATTTGAATTGTACTAAAAACGGGAAAAAATATTTGTTTATTTAGACTATTTACATTCGGAACAGTGTCTTTCGGCCGTTATGTGCTCCGGCCATCATTAAGTATATATCAATCTGAGTACTCTACAGGGAATTCTAAACTGAACACTTTATTTAATCTACGGGGGTAGACTGTTCTCGTTCCTCATGCTCATGTCTAAGTATATCTTGTCGCATTCTTAATTTTACAACTGCAGATTTATGGCTTACCTTGTATCCAGTAAGTCCAAGTACTCCCTGCCCATCCAGGGATTGAAGTCACCATTACTATGTCACCAAATCCACGAACCAATATTTCATGCACTAAGCTATTGTTCTGTGAAATCAGACAGAACGCTTGCGCTTAAAAATTCTTCCTGGAATCACCTCCCAAATTCTAACAAAATGATTAAATATCAGATTTTATCGTGGAAGATGTTTTTTGGTCGGTTGTAAAATTTTCACGAACTCTTTGCATATGTAGAGCAACCTCGGTTCTCGAATGTCTCACATGTCGAACAAATCGGTTTTCGAACAAAATATTCGAGATGAAAATACCTCGGTTATCGAACAAAATTTCGGTTCTCGAACAACATTGCCGATCCGAACGGAACCGAATTAGACCGAACGGAACCGAATTAGACCGAACGGAATCATTTCTTAGTTGACCGTCATGTTATATATATTCATATGATATACTGTGTTATTCTTTTCCAATTTTATTGTACTATGCCTTTTTTTTTCTCTTCATTAGTTCTCAGTCATGGCTCTAAAGGAAGCTTTTCTTTATTTTATTTAACCCTTTTTTGTTAACAATAGATTTCAAACTTGTTATCTATATTTTTCCTTCAGTTTTCTTTCATTTTACTTTTTGATTATATTTTATTATTATATATTCCCTTTTTCCCACACTTTTTCTTTTTTCTTTCTTTCCATTTGTCTTTCTTCCTTTTCATCAAATCATATTCTAACAATTCAACACTTGAAACGTGGTCTGTCAATTTTTGCTACAACTTGCTATATGCGGGACGTCGTTTCCGCTCCCCAAACTATAATTCTTTTCCCCAATGTTTACAACCTCACGTCACACACTGGTAACAATAGACCTGCCTAACACTTTTACACCGACCAAGGTTTTAAATTTAAGTTTATTTTCATATAAAGTTTTGCATAGCAAAGAATCAGAGAGAAATCTCGTTTTTGCTAATAATACGATTTCCACTGGAAAATACCTTATCTTCAAAATCATCTGTCGCTGAGTATGTCCATTTCTCTGTTCTCTAGGACCGTTGATTAAGGACACAGGCGTGTCCTAAAATTCCGAACATCAAACCGTTTTCTTCGTCCTTCATTTCTGTCATATGGTTAATTTTTAATAAATGTTTACCGTACTGATTGTATTGGTAACTTTTCGTTTCTCCTATTAACCAAGCTATTTTTTACATATTATAATCACACATGGACACGTGCTATACATACATACATACATACATACATACATACATACATAATTATCCCATGGCCGGTTGATCAGAACATTTGCTTTCAAATCTCAACATGGTCGATTTGTCATCCTGGGGATGCGATCCAAGCGAACGTCATGTCAGAATTGTGCCTTAAAATCATATCACGTATTAGGCAAAGCCTTGTGTATTAAATTGCGTAGACAGAACCATTCATAAGCCGTCAATGGTTATGCTAGCATGAAGTCATAAGCCATCGTGACCGAACATTTTAGCGTGTTGGTTTTGATAAAAAAGATGATCATGCCACGTTATCTGATCTCTCCAAGAAATTGTAACTTCTTTCCTCTCTGCGTAGTTGCAGTATAAACAACAAGGTGGACTCAAGCGATTGTAATATACATTTGCTAGGTAGTAACAAAAAGTGTCTACTCAATCGTGCGTATCCAGTAAATAAAGCGATTGTAGTGATGAGAAATGTTTATGTTATGGTCCAGGTTAGGACCAAGGAAGAACAACACGAACACAAGAGTAGAAATAACGAAGGTGTATTGCACGAAATAATAATACAAGTAATGGAAGGTGTTAGTATGACTGTCAGTCTGGTTGGGAGTGAACTACTATCGGCTCGACACGATTCAACCCTCTCCCTTGAGAGGCGTAGTATACATAGTGTTAGGAAGAGTTCATTCTGTAGTTAAAGGTAAGGGCCCATGAGTGTTTATGAAAATAGTGTAAAAATCACGGTAACTAAAAATTCTGCAAATTAAATACTGATATAAATGTTACTTAATATTATATTGTCAAAGGGTCATCAACAGAGTGAGGGTGGCTAATTTGGGGGTGGGGGTGGAGATTCTGTATATAGTCAATTTTGTAAACACGGAGAACATAATATAGTAGGGTATTCTAAAGTAAAAAACAGATTTGTCAACACAGTTTTTCATCAACAACGTTGCGATTTTTTAAAAAATTTTTGATCCATTAAATTTATGAAAATTGTCAAGAGACACTGCGAATTTCGTAATATCGTTTATTTTAACTTTATGTGTAAACAAACAAGCAGTATATCTATTTTCCGTTAGAATCTCTATATTGTGAATCTATTATCGACATTCTGAAAGGGATATTTAAAAAAAGTTTTGAACCTATAATGAGAAACTAATATTCGGAAAATCTAAGAAACCCAGAGAACATTGAAGGCAAGTGACTGACTGATTACTTGATTGATTTATTTTATTACAACTCATTAACTCTTTAATTGATTTATTTTATTACAACTCATTAACTCTGTAATTAAAGCCGAAACATATTTTGGATTGTAAAATAACTATTTTTTTGTGAGGGAATATTGCATTAACTATTTTTTTTACTATAACAGTGATATTTTCTGATATCCTGCTATCGAACTCATAGCTGGCGGAAGATTGATTCATACCTTTCCAAAGTGCATTTGCGTGTAAGTGAATATAACAAAGCCGATGGGAATTCGAACAAGGCTTTCCGATGTCGTATTTCGAGACACTATCCATTACACACCCGCACATCCACAAAGGCAGGAGGACCAAGACTATACATCGAGAATCATTCTTGCCGAGTTTGAACAAAAACAAGCATCCTAATGTGAAAGAAATATTGTATACAAGCTAGAATTAAATAGAAAAACAAAACAGGAAGCTGTGTTGAACGAGGATCACCCAAGCGCATAACATATCAATAAAGACAAAGGGAAAACTTATATTAGTCGAGGCATTTCTTCCTCTGAGGAACTTTATAAAAGCAAATGTCTATCTGAAATTTTTACACACACACACACACACACACACACACACACACACACACACACACACATATATATATATATATATATATATATATATATATATATATATATATTGTCAGCAACAGTGTATCACAGCTTTTCAGTGTGGCTAGGCGTCTGATTACTGCAAGCCGGGAACGAAAACCGACCGATTTGGCATCAGTCACAGATGCTACCCTTATGCTATCATCGCAGAGCAGAGGGAACGGTAATTTTAAGGTTTTTTATACGAAATACGCCAGTGGCCTGGAGAGCTCAATTCAGTTAAAGAGCAATGCGTTAATCGCAACAGTAGCCATTTTTTAAAAAATTACCCCTTTCTCGAGAGAGCTTAACCGGATTTCCCGAGAGTATATATATTGTCATCCACTTATATATATATATATATATATATATATATATATGAATAAAAATGACAATAGGAAATAAAATAAAATTGTAATCAAAATTATGGTTGAATTTATTTCTATGTATGATTAGTGCATTAGCTAAGTTAGCTAATGCACTAGTCATACATAGAAATAAATTCAACCATAATTTTGACTTTTAAAAATGCTACACTCATAAAAAAGTCAAATAACTCATTCAGAAGGAAAATTCTAGTGTGTGCCGCCATAGAATATTACCCAAATATTAATCTACGCCCAGGTTTTTTCCCCATTTCACCTTTCTTAACAAAGTTACTGGTCTCAAAAACAAATGTACACAACAGATTCATAAAATCAAAAGAAAATGGTTGAATACATCAACACAGATATAATGACAATATTCTCCACATGTGAAAAATACTGACGTTATTTTCAGTTAACAATATGAAAATAGCGTTTCTCTACATTCCAGTTGCTAGGAACAATCTGTTTTTTTGTTTTTCGTAGTTACCTCGTTCAATTAAATTCATTTCGTATTTTGCTTTGATAAAGTCCACATTGGACGAAACGCGTCAGCAATTATTAGTTTTCCTATTGTCATTTTTATTCATAAATATTGTCTTCTCTACTGGCTAAATTAAATAAAAAAAAAAGAACTCTCAGACTGGACGAATGTTTTTCTTTTAATCAGGCCGGTAAAAGAAAATGACTAATATTCTGTTTAATAAAGAAACGGAGAATCTTCTTAAATACGGATATCCATTGGAAATAACATTTGTACACACACTTATAGACACAAAACACACACACACACACACACACACACACACACATATATATATATATATATATATATATAATCTGTGTGTATATATATATATATATATATATATATATATATATATATATATATATAGAGAGAGAGAGAGAGAGAGAGGGAGGGATACAGGAGATAGCTCTCTTGAGAGTTTGTGATCATGGCTTGTCATTCGGTCAAAGTTAATGCCTCGTGGTGAAATCAATCATCGCATGTTGAAATCTAATTGTGTTCGTGATCAATACTTCACCGATACTAACATTACGAGTCCACAGAGTCTTACCAAACAGATACAGTAGTAAGATGGCTAGAATATTAAGAAATCAAGAGCAATCTTCACTGTTGTCCGAACTGGGCAGCGCTTTTATTAACTTTTGACAGCTGCGTGTGGACGGATGACGTAAAGTATGATACATCGGCGACTATGATCCGCCAGCCGATTTTTGACTTATCTGAAAGTTTGGTAAACCCTTGTTTAGAACTTTCGTAGATCCTTTGGCAGCAATGAAAGCAAGGAGATTAACGAGATGCTGAACGGCATTTTGGTTTTCGGCAACTCAGAGTTTTGGGAGGTTTTACATAAAAAGTAATTAAAACGAAAACAAATGGTTGTCGCGTCAGATTCCGTGTCTGATTTTACACTTGTGCTCTCATGATATTATACATTGAGATTAGCTTACAAAAACTTCAGGATTAAGTAATCGTGACACCTATCTGTTTTGAGTAACATTTTATTATTTACTTTTATTACGTTATTTAATTTTGGCCGAATATTTATTCTGACAAGATTTTATTATTTATATAACTACACATTTTCTATCTAGCAAAATACATTTTTGATTTGTCAATACATTTATAACTTTTGTCTATATTTGGGAGACATGGTATTGTAAATATTTACACTATTTACATTGTTCGGACGTTTGTTAACTTTGTTGTCATATTCCCATGGGCCAGTGGATAAAAGCGGTGGCTGAAGTAATCCAGTGACTTGACTCAAAGAGTTGTAAATTCAATACCTGCGCACAGAAAAGTTGAATTACTGAAGTGAAATAACTAAAACTGGGATATCAGAAAAAGGCATGGCACAAGGAACTAGAAAAATCTACCCTGGTGGACGAAATAAAGGGTTCAGTTCGAAATTCTAATCACCTGGAAAAGACCGGAGTTTACAACGGCCGAAACGTCCTAAATGTAACAAGAAAGATGAGGACAACTGCCCGAAAAAAGTAAATAGTATAACCTTTCATAATTTACTTATAATCTTTTCCGGATTTTAGAACATATATTTCCATATCTGGCAGTGCGAAATAAAATATTTCCACACGCTTTCAAAATTTTATTACAACAATAAAGACAGGAATATAAAAAGAATAAAAGAACATTCACATTATTTACATGATTCGGACTATTGTCCTCATCTTTGTCGCCATATTTATTACAGTACGCTCCGGTCTTCTTCAGGTGGTTGGAATGTCGAACTGAACCCTTTATTTCGCTCACTGGGGTAGACTGTTCTAGTTCCACGTGCCATGTTTAATGGATGTCAGTTATCAGTTATCTCCTGTTAATTTCCCTCTGAAAGTTCTCCACTGTTTTATCTAGCAAATACATTTTTGATTTGTCAATACATGTATAACTTTTGTCTATATTTATGAGACGTGGTATTGTAAATATTTACACTATTTACATTGTTCGGACGTTTGTTCGGGTACTGAACTCACACTCTTTGGGTCCTGTCACTGGATCTAACCCACGCCTTTATCCACTGTGCCATGTGTCCTTGAGGACATCTGTTTATGAATTTCTGGGTATTATAAACCAAATGTCTTCAGCAACCATTTTTACCAGTGCTCATATTGCAATTTTTGCTGTTATTGCAACATTCATAACAAAAACGGCCAATTCAACCGGTTTAGCTGTTTTTAATAGTTATATTTCGATATTAACAATTTGCTGTAATATATGTTTTGTTAAACCATTTTTTTGCTACGATTGTCCTTTTAACTATATAGACTATTTACATAATTCGAACTGTTGTCCTTATCTTTAATGTCATATTCACGACGTTTCGACCGTTGTACAATCCAGCTTTCTTCAGTTGATAAACGTTGTAATTTAGAACGTATTCTGCAGTCCGGGGTGGGGGTTAGATTATTCTAATTCCACATGTATTTTGGATATCAGTTAATTCGATTTAGTAGCTCAACTCGCCAAGTTTTTGATCCCTCTGTTGTGGCTTGGTATTGAAGTCAAATCATTGCGTGTAGTCACTCTTTGGATTACGCAACGAACGGTTGGCAATACTGCTAACAATAAAGATGATGACAACAGTCCTAATGATGTAAACAGTGTAAATATTTACAATAACCCATCTGAGAAATGTGTTCTTTTAATTTTTTTACTGTAATATCGAAAGTTTATTCCATTAATACCTACTGTCGCATACGTAATAAGAGATTTTATAAATCTATAATTAATAGCAGGGTTTTTTTAGAAACCTGTTATAATAATACATACTGTTTTTTTTTTGTTTTCTTAGAAATTAATACTAAATTTCTAGCTTTTTAAAAATAAGTAATAAAGTATTTTACGGTGGGGGTTAATGAGTCAAAGTTACTTTTTAATTACAACAGTCAGATTAGGCCAAAAATGTGTTACTGTTGTCTTATATAGGCAGGAGCTGTCAAGTTTCCACTTTGCGCTCTCGATAGAATCCAACAAGTATCTCCGTCTTTTTTATTTTCCTCCCTACAACTCCTTTCTAACAGATTAGATATCGCAAAGCTGTCACTGCTCTATTGCTAATTCCTTGGAAAGTTTTCAAATGAACAATACTCTTTAGTTCCGCTAGTCCTAATCGTCACCTCTAAGACCAACTGTAGCATGAAATTTGTAGAAAACCACCTTCATTCTCTTCGTATTTCTTTGGTCAGATGTAGGTTCCATTCGAGCAGTTTTTCTAACCAACCACTGACAAGTAGAATTGATTCCTAAAAGGATACTTCTCCGATCACTATAATCTTGAGCTGTTCAATTCTGCGGTTAAGCGTTACCTCGCTAACATATCCGCATGAACCGTGACTGTTGCATTGAAACCATCTTTGTCAGGTGTAACCGGACCTTGTACAGGATGAACACCGGTGTAAGAAATGAACCCCCCCACCAAAAAAAAAAATTCCAACACAGTACTGTCTATCTAGTAACGTTATCAAGATTATGTCTGCTAATAATAAAACTTCCGAGCATATCTTTTTCTCTTAGGATCGTCTCGCGCTACGATTTAAATATGTCCGAAGATAAGAATCAGGTGTAAAGTTCAATCAACACATGAATGTTTTATATAAGAATAAAATGTCGCTGCCGACACTTGAGTTTGAACATAGATAGCCAGTGAGCAAACATATGCGTTCCCATTATTGAATGAAGTGGATCACGTGACCATAGAGGAAATACGTATATAGGAAGTCGCGTGACGTCTAGATGGATCTGCTATTTATCTTCTATCCTCTATTAATATACGAACCGCTATTCACAACTCAATTCACTATACTATTTCTCTATTCGGCGGTTACTATTCGAGCGGGTATTATCGAGCAAGTATTATTAGTGCGAGTGTAATTCAAAGGCGCCTGACACCAGTATTGTTCAACGGCGTACTATAGTTGTATCTGCGATTACAAAGGCTCTACTACAACGAGCATTACCAAAGTCACAACGTGTGTTCGTTGACATTACAAAAGTGTCAAACGAGTGTTCGTTGACATTTCAAAAAAAATGCTGCCATGTCCTTTCAACAAGGGTGCAATAACAGCTCCTCAGAACCTCCTGTCCATTCTTCATCTTATTAACGTTTGTCCATTTATCAATCCTATCAGCAATCTGTTCACTCATACATTATAAGAACGTTCCTCTATATTTCCTCTTCTTCTTTTGATTTCAATAATCATCAATGAGTGTTATTCATGAGCAATAAAGAATTTTACAAAAAAAACAAATGGCTAATATAAAGAAACATATCCTTACAAAAAGAAAGAAATACTTGAGATTTTCAGGACCCATTATGAGAAAAGTGGACCTGAAGAAATCAACACACACAATACTGAAATCAAGAGATACAGGAGGAATCTCTGAGCAAGCTACGTATTTAGAGACTCTTGATAAAATACAAATAAGAATCTGAAATATTATTAGTCCTGATCTGTCATCTCGGCTTCAGTCTCTTTCCCACCACCGTAAGGCAGCTTCACTTTCTATAAATATTTTCTTTGCAATTGTTCTGATGTACATTCCTATATGGTACCAAGATTTTATGAACTTAAGCTCAGTACTAGATTGGCGGCAAGTTCATCACTTTACAGATAAAATGGCTAGATGTAAACTTAGATTATATGTTAACAGTTTGTTCAATCTCGCTTCTCGCATCTGGAACTCTCTCCCGGCTTCTCACCTCCCATTCAACTATGATCTGGAAACATTTGAATGCAATGTCAATCGTTATCTTCTATCTTCTTAATTGCTGTTTTTTTTATGTTCTCTCTCCCTAAAAGTATTAATTTATATATCATTTCACACTCAGTACCTCTCCGCCGCCTTTTAGTGGCTTCAGAGATTTGCTTCGGTTATATGATTAAGATAAAAAATGCTAATGTTACTTAACGTAACAAGATATGAACTCATAGAGGACAATGGCCTGAAGAGACAATTGCGCATAAAATGAATAAAAAATATGCTTACTCAGTATTGTTTTGCCTGAAAAATAACTTTAGTGACATTTTCTTCTTATATAATCGATAAATTTATTTATAGGTCACGGTATGATTTCATATATAGATTTACTATCACAAATCCAGGAATAATATGACTTATTGGGTTCCGGATAATTGATTTTGTCAGTTTTGTCTCATTTTCTTCATATGATAAATTGTTGACGAGCCAGTGCTGTATAAATCACACAAACTACGAAGAAACATGCCGCTGTCAAACTCTTTTCAGAAGTTCCACCTTATCTTTTACGTAAAATGTATGGTGTTTGAAGTGTATTAATTACAGCACTGATTGGAGAACAATGTCGACAGCGTATAATAAAAAAACACAAAAGATAAGAGGAAATTCTTTGTAAATATTTGAGAGTGCTCACAAATAACCGATGCATTAACTGGCGCAACCAAACATTAATGGAAGATTCATGCGATGACCCGGGAAATATGAAATTGTATTGTGTAGCCGGATTACTGATGTAGTTGGATTACTGATGGAGGCAGATTAATTATTGACGGATTGTTGATGGCCAACTTGTGTTAACAGCCCAAAATTCTGTGGATTTAATGTTAGCAGAAAGAACTGTAAAATAATGGTGTAAAAATCGATTGATATTTAGAGTGGAATAGCTAAATAGAACTCGAAATTCGATCATTAAAATTATTAGAAATATAGGTTGGTTGTTTTCTTCAGAATTTCTCCTGGATATAACTAAAGAATTCGGCTGTTATAAAATTAAATGAGAAGACAAACGATATGTGACAGGTGAGAATTCGTCAAATTAACGGGATTTGCACGCAATAAGAAATAGCTAGCATTTTAACGATATTGAAATGATTTACGTTTGTGAATTTTAGAATGTTTTAGCTGTCTTAATATTAAAATCATGAATATGAATAAAGACAAACAAAAATATATATATATATTGTCAACAAGGTCTCAATGTTTAGCCGTTGTACAATATATAATGTTTGAATACCTTCTCTACTCACCTGTGGAAATCTCTTCCAATTTCTTCCCATTTACGTAAAAATTTCAAAAACTTAAATGCAACACCAGTCGTCATCTTCTGTTTTCCTGAGCTCTGTTTTTTTTGTTGTTGTTCTTTCTCGACATTAAATTTTCTCATTCTCTTCCACTTCCCAGTAAACCTTGCGTTCTAGTGACATTATCTCCTTGCTTAGGGTGAAATGATATAAACATTCCCTCTAAAAGTAGAGAAAGATAGAGAGAGAGAGAGAGAGAGAGAGAGAGAGAGAGAGAGAGAGAGAGGCACGTGACCGTCTTGTTAGAACGTTCGCTTTCTGATTACGAGTCCCAGGTTCAAAACTCACTATGTTCGAATTGTCATGAGGGTGACTTCTTGAAGGTGACTTCTTGAAGTTGACTTCTTCAGAAAGAATCAGAATAGTTTTAATGGTAAAGTAGGCAGCTAAACTCCACACAGTGAAGCTGTTTGGCACACTCTGACGTTGGACACTCACACGCATGCCCACTAATTTATAACCTTCTTTATCACTTCTATCGATTATAGCATTACTTGAAAGGAAAACGTGTAGGGTATGGTCGTCTAATCACATCACGGACATGGCGTAGTAGTAGCTTTTGATGAAACCCAATATTTCCAAGGACAACCACAAGATTTCCCAGATCTCACACTTCCGACTTTTTTTTTCTTTCAAAAATTAAAACTACACTTAGCATGAACAAGATTTCAAAAGAACGAAGAGATTTAAGAGAATGCGACGAGACAGCAGATAGCTATTCCAAATAAGGAGCTCTGGGAATGATTCCGTTAATGGAAACAATGCTGGATAAGGTGTGGCTTCAGGTGGGGATTACTTGATTCTTATAGCACCAGTGCCGATACATTTGATCAGACATAGTTTGTGTGTATATGCGTAGAGAGAGAGAGAGAGAGAGAGAGAGAGAGAGAGAGAGAGAGAGAGAAAAAACTTGTTCACATCTGGGCAAAGAACAACAACATTTCGTTTACACTGATTCCACTTCGAGTATAACAACATTAAATCTGTCATATTGCCAATTTTCTTTCGCAATTCTGAAATAAAATCTACAATAGTAGAGACGATGAATGCGAAACTAACCTTTGTTAAATTAAGATGAGGAATTATTATTCTGACCAGCATGTTTATCTTAGTTGTTATACTCAGGTTTCATCGCTTATAGCCTCGGGCTTTCATCAGCTGCCGTACTCTGCAACCTTCTTGTTATCGTGAATGGAATCTTTATTCGATCGACAGGAGGTAGACGATTTTCATTCCTCTTGTCATGCTTAAAGGAAATCTTTTTTGGATAGTAGCTCTGTTCAACGTTTGAGTCTTTAGTTCATTTCTTCCATTATGGCCTAGTGGATTAAAACGTTTGTCTTGAAAAATAGTTGATTCTTTGGCAGTTGATAATTCGATCACTAGGTGTCAGATATTCGTAATTAGCAGAAAAGGTTCCTCCAACGATTTTCGATACCTTGAAACGATTTATAATGTTTTTCCTAAATCATCTGATTAGCGCCCTTTTTTGTCGTCTTTCATCGTAATGTAATTCTCTGTATTAAAAAAACTCCCAAGAAATAAAATATATTTTTCTGAAACTTTATTTGAGGAATATTAGGTGATGTAAAGTGTAATTAATCTGATTTGAAAAAAAAAAGAATTACTTTAAGATGAAAATAACATATAAATGGATTTTTAAAACAAACATTACCGGTGATTTTAACCGACAGCAGCCATTTTTATGTAATTAACGAGCGGTGACAAGTACTGATAAGTTGCTAACAATGTTATGTTTGTTCGACGGAGACTTTATCTGTTAAAATATAATTTAAGAAAATGACGGTGAATCCCTTTCTTATACCATTTGTAAGTACTCAGTAATCTTAAAAATGTTGGAAATTTTTCTCCGTAACTTAATTTTAGGAATATTGACTTTAAATTTAATATAGTCGCCGCTCTTATTGTCTGATAATATTGTGTGTTGTCAACCATACTTTAAAAAAAGGGCATATCTATCTATAAAAGGCAGGATGTGTGTGTGTGTAACGAATGCACGGCCGCAATTTTCGATGGATTTGCACCAGAATTTACAGGCACATGCTCCAAGTTAGCGGGAAGACCAAGACCGACTTTGCATTTCCCAACTCCCATCGATAGTGGAAATAATCGATTTTTTCATGCTTCTGCGGCAGTTTTCACGTAGTTTGCGGCCATTTTCTACTTTCCAGAGTGAGAGCCTATAGCTGGCTGCCACAAATAGGTAGGAAGATTCTATTGGCCAGCGTGAGAGCCAACAGCTGACTGAGACGAATGTTAACTAGCATGCAAAAAAATCGATAGCTGCATTCGTCACAGGTGGGAAAAAAAATAAAATCTGCATGGCACTTTACTCCAATTGGCTCATTCGCTTGCTTAAACCCAACGTTGATTCTGATTCCGCAGAACTGGGTTGGGTGTGAAAAAAATTTGTTAAACATTCTTTTTCATTCGGTTTTTCCAGTTACGAGTCCTTTTTTAAAGCTGATCGTTTTGTGTTCATTTTGTTTAGTTCTTTTTTTTTGCAACAGATTTTATGTTTAGTATAGAGCTTTAAAAAAATTCGCAGTGTGAGATAGGCAAGAAGTAAGGCATGTAGCAACATCAGCACAGCAAAGGGCACTCCTCTAAAGGCAAGGAATGGCAAAAATATTAAGTCAAGTGATAGCGATTGCTGTATGTGTCGTACGATTTTTGAATCAAACACGGACAACACCGGGCCATGTTGCTAGTAGCAAATAATATTTCAGATGCATAAGAAAGAAATCTTGGTGCGAAATAATTTGTAGTAAGCTTTTCAATTTTTGATTAGTAAATATAGTTTTCACTTAATAACAATATCACCTAAATGAATGAAAGTACCGCAGAATTTTAAAAAGATTTATATATTATAAATTATTATAATTAAAATTTAAAAAAATTAAAACAATTTTTGTAAAAATTCATTATTCATTGAACTTTTCTTTTTCTTAAGACATAATAAACTTATGTATAAGACTTATTGAATATTATTTACTAAAGCCGTTAAAAACTTTTCTAATGAAATAATCCTATATTTTTATTGCATTCTTTTATTTACGATTCGTTGTGGTTCGAAAAAAATAATGATTTCAATTCTCCATAGGTTCCTACTTTTAACTATTTAAAAAATCGGATGAAAATGCATTTTCTTGAAATGTCGTGAAATTAAGTAAGTAGGGGTGTAACATATATAAATAAATATGTTTATCCAGATTTTCTAAAGAAATCTAAAAAAATAATTTAATTCATTTGTAAATAAATCATTAAAATCTGACGATTATTTTATTCTTGCAAGAATTTCGAACATGAAAAACGGTGCAAAAATATTTAATCGTAGACATAACGTCGACCGCTAAGGAAAAAAAAAAAAAAAGATTTTTAACCAAAATTTCGAACTTAGAAATGATTACAAATGTTGATAAAAGATTACTTTGGTCTTTCCTTTTAATAATAACGTAAACATTTTGACTATAAAACTTTGTTTTTATTAAGTTCGGAGCCTTTTTTCATCATGCTGTTCTGTTTTTTTTTTTTTTTTTTTTTCAGCGAAAAAGTGCAGGTATCTACAGTAGAAGAGACGAGTAAGCAGCTAAAAGTTGAATACAATTGTTGAAGACGAAATAATAGGAAATCATCTCAAAGCATGAAATGTGGAGTGAAACCTGTCGATATGCGTTGAATGAATAAATAAATCGGGTTGGCATTTTATGATGTATAATCAACTATGAAAAGAGAAACATGAGCAATGAGGGAAAGAAACACAAACGAATCTTTTGGATTATATCACTCAGGATGAGGATCATGGCCCTAATTAGTTAAGTATATCATAATAATTAGACAAACAATTGTTTAATTAATTATTTTGGTGAGGTATTTTGAAGATGCGGTGTAATGCAATTATATATCTTCATTGTGTGGCAAATATTTAAAGCAAAAAAAAAACAAACAAAAAAAAAACAGTGAGAATGTTATAATTGCATTAAATACTCAGGATTTGTAAATTTAAAATTATGAGTTGTATAAACTAGTATTTCAAATAATTTCCAATATAAGTTAGAATACATAGGCATATAGTTAAAACAAAAGTGTAATACTGAACAAAAATGTTTTTATTTTATACTATTATTTTTCTTTTCAACTTAATATCATATTCATTGCAATACATTTCTTTCTGAGGTGGATGAAAATGTTTTCAATCATTTCACCCCAAGAAAGGCAATAAAGTCTCTAATATTACAGATCAATATTGAGGAAAAAAAAGAATGAGAAAAATATTGAAAGACGATTCAATTGACTCCAGCAGGAAAATGAGTTTAGATGATATTTGAATAATTTTGATAGATTCCCTTATTTTGGAACATGTGCGCGAATTGATCTGTAAATATGATTACTGTAAGGCAATTGTATTCACCGCCTGCAACGTGAAACAAATATTCGCAGTACTGCAATTTTATTTTCGCTTAATGTGTATATGGATGTAATGTCTTGTATTTGAACATATCGTTGATTAGATTGTCCAAATATCTCCTTTCAAACCTGCAGAATGTTTTGCTTGAAGAATGACAGTCTTTCTGTTGCATTTATTCCGTCAATTTACATTTATTTTACAGCTGCCTAAATCCGTTAACAGGCATTCATTTCTCGCTTTAATAGTCAAATCATTGTTTACATGCTTTTCCTTTTCCCGCCGTATAAAGAAGGCTACATCTACTTCCGTTTTGACTCTTATACAAACATAGTATAATCCAATTTCAGAGACTTTCTTGGTTGTATTGACTTCTACACTGTTTATTTGCTTATTCTACATCTGGCCTTAGGGAAGTTAAAAGGGACCGGAGCAATCCTTTCGAATATGTCTGCCATAAATAGGTAAAATATAGAATTAAAAGAAAAAAAAATAACCAGTAGAAACTTTAAATCTGCAACATTTACTGGTGAACACGTCATGTTTTGTGCGATATAGAGGCAACCATTTTTTCCATCCCTTGTAGGATGCGAAATAGAAAAAAAATCCATCTCATACAGACAACTGGAGACGCATACGCAGGAGTATATATATATATATATATATATATATATATATATATATATATATATATATATATATATCCGGCTTGAAGATAGGGGTGTCTAGCCACACAGATGAGCTACGATACAGCGAAACAGTCTGTGGATGACTATATATATATATATATATATATATATATATATATATATATATATATATATAGAGAGAGAGAGAGAGAGAGAGAGAGAGAGAGAGAGTTAAATTTAGAGAGCCAGACAAACCTACCAGGGTTTCAGCTAAGCGGATCGCCAGGGAAGGCGGTCCGCTTAGGTGAAAACCTAGTAGGTTTGTCTGGCTCTCTAGGTTTAACTAGGTCTGCCCTACTCATTGTATTGAGCACTTTATTTAGTTATTTTGCCTCCTCGTATCGGGGTTATTTTCTTTGGACTTGCATCCTAGACGATTATTTTCGGCTGGAGTACATATTCTTTGTTTTTTTTTATTTTCTCTTTGGTATTGGTTTGATTATTCGCAAATCAAGACACCGAAGGTTTTCGAGACGAGTATAATTTCTTATACTTCGCAGGAAGGAGCGGGATATTGACACTCATAGCGAATCAAACTATATTCCTCTACCTAGCAATTTAATTACAGCTACAGCTGAAAACATTATTTAAGTTTAACGTAAAATTTGTTACAACTACCTCTAAAAAAATAAAAGATTTAATTGATATAAAACTAAATAATGATAAGATAAATATCAAAGGAGGAATTTACTCTTTCAATGGGAATAATAACCACAAAAATCCATAGGCAACGACTGGAAAAATTTACTTAAAAGATTACATAGTCACAAATGGTACTTTACAAAACTGCACAATGAAAGTATCACCGTAATTAGTATGACGATAATACTTTAAGTAAAAGAGGAATAAATTTACTAAGACGAAATTGTATAGAATATGCTGTAATCTCTAGCTAATCAAGGGAAAAATTTTCTCCCAGGTTGCTACATTTTACCTGTCTTGGCAGACATAAAAAATTAGGAAAAAAAGTAAGTGAATGAATTTGGCTACACTATATTTAAACACATAGTGAAAAAAAAATTAGAAGTTTAAAATTTCAGTTTCTGTCTATATTTCAGAGATGGGGTATTATGTAAAACTATTTACATTATTCGGACTATTGTCCTCATCTTTGTCGCCATATTTATTACAAACTTTCGGCCGTTATACGCTCCGGCCTTCTTCAGGTGGTTGGAATGTCGAACTGAACCTGTTATTTTGCTCGCTGGGATAGACTGTTCTAGTTCCACGTGCCATGTTTTAATGGATGTCAGTTATCAGATATCTCCTGTTAATTCCCCTCTCCAAGTTCTCCACTGCCTTAACCGGGTATTGAACTCACATTCTTTTGGTCCTATCACTGGATCTAACCAACGCCATTATCCATTGTACCGTGTAAAATTACAGCGTCCTCTCGTCTTCTTGTATATATCGAGGTTACATTTCCATAAACACCCCTCTGTTCGATAAAATACTAAAGAACAAAATGCATCAGGCAAAACTTGTTCAATTTTGTCATTAATTTTCCTAATATATATATATATATATATATATATATATATATATATATATATATATATATATATATATATATATATATATACTTTCAGTTATTTGTTTGGATAAGTCTTGTTCTTATGTACATCGTCTTTGTCATGTTGTATAGATAATGTTATAATTTATGAATATGTCCTGAAGATGGTTTATTAGACCGAAACGTCCGACGTTGACATATTAACATTAAAACAGCATAATTGTATATAAGGATTTTTTTTGTTTTTTCCGTATATATTTTTCTTCATATATATATATATATATATATATATATATATATATATATATATATATAGAGAGAGAGAGAGAGAGAGAGGTAAGAAATGGAGAGTGTGCATCTGTATTCTTGTTGACTTTAAATCGCTATGTTATTAAATGGTTAGCCTAAGCCAATCCTCTCCATGTTGTGTGCGTTATAATGTATTTCTTTATTCTACGTGGATAAATGGCTTTATCTGGGATAATTTTAATTTTACATAAGGTAATCTTAGAAAACTTTACTTCTCTATCCAGTTAATCTTCAGGGATTTTGAAGCCGAAACATTTATTTAATCTATGATAGTAGATTGTTCTCGTTCCGATGTACATCTCTAGGGATATATCATCTTATTACGAAAAATAATAGTGTAACTTCAGTAGATGCAGCAGTAAGCGATGGCGAACAGGCTGAAGCAGTAGCTGCTTCACCTGCAGGCAGAAAAGAACAATATTTAACTTCATAACTCCAGAATTTTCTTGCGAGAAAATAGCCTAACCTACGAGGGTCGGCTGAAAATTTCATAAGTTGACCAAGATACCCTCATGGAATGTGGCCATATGAGGTTTATTTTTTTTAACTTAGTCCCCACCCCGCTTTGCGATTCACGCAGTTTTTCTATTGGTGTTGCAGTGCTTGGATGCAATTGATAGAGATGATTTCATTCTATTGGTTCAAAAACGTCACCGACCACATATATAACATGAAATCAGTGCTATACTGGTTGACAGTCAAGTGTTTTATCATGTTGTGGAATAGATGATAGTCTGATGCGGCCAAGTCAGGAGAATAGATAGGGTGATTGTTGCAAAATAAATTGTACATTTCTTGTGACTATATGACCTAGTCAATAGCTATAAATAAAGAGCTCCATGTCAGAGGTAAGAAGAATTCAGTTGAAATCAGGCTGTCAGACTCGCGACTGACTTTATCGAAATCCCTGCCTACGGGCAGAGAGAAACCAAAACAATGCTATCTCTACAGACAAACCCGAACACGTGAATGCAGGGTCTAAGTGGAATTTTTGCATGGTCCTACGGGACCGGAATCTCCCACATCAAAACTGGCCATGTGTCACATCCCGCCTTGTGGGCACGTTTGGGTAAATATCAGAAACCTTTTGAAGGCGTCACGGCAAGTTACCGAAGTGTTACCTATGTTATAAGCGCTACGAAGCGCGCTACGAAGCGCGTTATGAGAGTGGCGATTTGGGTTTCAAAACAGGCGATCTATAACAGTTGTGACGAGGATTCAGGTACTCACACGCAAGAATTATGGAAACACATATTGATTAGGCAATTACGGAAAAATATACTTGTTGCTTCGGGAAGAAGGATACAGGTGACGACAAGAATTTTAAATCCCTTGATTTAAATTTGTTCTTTCTTGTGTAAAAGAAAAACAATTTTTCTCTTTCGTGTAGGAAAAAACAACATATTGTTTCGAAATTGAAGTAAATTTTGACTTCGACAGTTGAAATTCAACAACATCAGCAACGACATAAGCATCAACGCCAAAATCAGCTGTTGCTAGAACTACAAAAACTGAAAAAGTTGTTGTTGCATATATTTATGAAGAAAACAAAATATTCTTCAACGTCTTTTACACCAGGCGTTATTCAAAATACAATATAAGAATTTGTATGCAATCCTGATGAAGGTCGGGCTTTATTTTGGGTATTTCTGTAGATATGAACAGGAATGTAGCGGCGGGGAAGTTAAGAGAAAAAAGAGTATTTTTCATACTCCGACAGAGTATGAAAAATACGGCAATTACATAACGTAAAAAAACCCCAAGTGAAATCGGCTTTAAAGATACGGTACACATTCTGACAAAAATCTATAGTGACAAGAGCTTTTTATTTCATGATCGTTGGAAGTACATGAATCTAAACAAAAAGAGGACGAAGATTTTGTCGTGTGTATTGGTATCGCCAATAAAGAATCTGAGTCCATATATGTCCAAAGGTTTACTTTTCGTTCAAGTTTTAAGAGCAGAAAAGGATGATGAAATAGGAGTGAAAATTTTGGCGAAAATTGAACAAAATCGTAATATAACAATGCAAGAAATAATGGACAATTGCCAGACAATACTATGTCTGAAACACGGTGCTGAAGAAATTAAAAAAAATGCATTGGTACAAGCAAAGGACCAATATACAAAACGGAGAATAAATCCTTGTTTCAGATATGGTAAATTACATCTTGGAAATGACTGTGTATTTAAAAATGCAGAATGATACAATTGTAGTACAAAAGACATATAAAGTCAAACTGCAAAACCAAACCAAGAAAAATTTCTCAGAGGAAAAATTTGTTCACAGCTTATGCAACAGAAAATAGTCATATAAAACAAAAGTAAATTTGTGAATGTGAAAATACATAATGTGGGTGTGAAAATGCTACCGGACACCGGTAGTGATATTTCTATAATCAATAAAACTACATGGAAGGGCACTGGAAAGCCTTTATTAAAAAAAAAAAAAGACTTCCAAAGCCGCGATTTCATTTTATGGTAAGATTTTTTTTTTTTTTTTTTGAGAAATGACTTTTAATGTTTTATTCCGTAATAAAAAACCTAAAGCTTAGACATTAAAAATGCTACGAATTGATTCGGTACTGACTGGATAGAAGTACTTCAACTTTGGGAGCTGCCGATAAACGTTTTTTTTGTAAAAACGTAAGTGGACTAGCGAAATATTTTAAAAGTCAGAGCGAAAATCGTAAGGAAGAATTACAAAAATGTTTTCCAGTTGTTCTGTCGAAAGAACTGGGTTGTGTTCAAAATTCAAGGCGTGTTTTCAAGTAAAAAATGGTTCGGCGCCGGTATTTAAGCCAAAACCGAACCTACTATTAGAATAAATCAACGACTCGAAAGAATTGGTGTAAGAGAAAAAATTAAATATTCAAAATGGGTCGCAACACCAGTATATGTAAAGAAAAAAATAATAAAATTCGTGTTTGTGAGGACTTTACGATTTGATTAAAGAGTTGTTTAAAATCACATAACTATTCATTAACAAGTTTTTTCGACATTAAACGGTGGAAGAATATTTTCAAAGCTGGTTCTCTCTGAAGCGTATGTACACATTTATATTGAAAATAAATGTTCAGAATTAACGACCATAAATACACATAGAGAATTATATAAGGGATAAAGGTGACATAAGCTATTTTTCAGTAAAATATAGATACCATGCTTAGGTATTGCAATGTTAATCAAAAGTGTATTTAAAGAAGAACATGATGAGTTTGGGGAGATACTTTTGGAAACACTAAGAGAGTAGGGATTCAAGCTCAAGGAAGGAACATGCGAAATATCTTTGCCGGAAATTAAAAACCTTAATGAAATTATTGATAAAAATGGTCGTCAACTAGATCCATCGTAGGCAAGTCCAATTAAAAATATGCTTCCACGAACAAACGTGACTATGTTACCAGCCTTTTAAGGACAGGCTAGATACTATGAAATATACAGTGTAACCCGGATATAAGAGACCCGGATATAAGAGAAACCCGGATATAAGTGAGATTTTCTCTGGTCCCAAATTAGAGCCTATGTTAATGTATATAAAATAGACCAAACCCGGATATAAGAGAAACCCGGATATAAGAGACGACTTCTCCGGTCCCGGCAACTCTCTTATATCCGGGTTACACTGTATGTACATAATATACATAAGTGGAGAGCTCCACTGAACGATCTACTTAAAATCAGGAGTAAAGTTGAACTGGAATGACCACTGCCGAAAATCGTTTGACGAAATAAAAAAAAATAACCTTACGTCATATTTATTATTAGAACACTACTATCCAACTGAATTTGTAGTGTTGTCAGATGTCAGTGAGTACGGTATTAGAGCGGTGATTTTACACGAATCCGATGATGGTAAAATGAAAGCCCACGCACATGCTTCACGCTCGACTCTATCAATAGAGAAAAATTACAGCCAGATATGAAAAGGGGCACAATCAATTATATTTGCTGTGAATAAATTTCATAAATTTATTTCTGGAAGAAACTTTGCGTTTCAAATAGACCTCTATTAACAATATATTGTTCAAAGAAAGTAAAACGTACGCATACAGCTAATAGACTACAACGTTGTGTAACATCTTTTTAAACTATGATTTTATGATGGAGTACAAACCGACTAAAAATTAAGACATGTGGATTGATTATCAAGGTTAATACCTAAAAATTCGGAACCATTTGAAGACAAGTTTATTGCAAACCTAAAACGAGAAATGGAAATAAGAAAAAAAATATTTTGCCTAACTTAGTACGAGAGTTACCAGTTGCCTCGGAAGAAATAAAAAAAAAACAAGCGGAAAATGACGTTTTTATTGCAAAAATAAAAAAAAATGTAATTGAAAAAGTTACAAAAATCGAAATCCAGATTAAATGCTTATTCACTATCCAATGGTGTACTAATGTTCGGGCAAATGTTGAAGGATTTTCATAGTGGAAATCTTGGTATTTCAAGAATGACATCTCTGATGAAAAGCTTCGTATATTGGACCAAATGAACCAAGCTATTAGAAAAATAGTGAAAGCTTGCAGAGGTTGCGCTCTGGCAGCAAAACTACTCATCACAAAGATATAACCTTGACCAAAGACGTATAAGCCGTAGTCAAGACTGCATAGAAACTCTGAAGGCCCTATGAATGGAAATTTATAAGCGTTTTTCACATACAAATTTCCGGTCAACATCTTCAGTGACAGTGAATTTCTTGTATGAACTGTTTGCGAGAAATATCATACCAGGAACCATAGTCTCTGATAACGGAACGCAATTCACGGTTAAAGAATTTGTAGAATTTTGTAAGCGAAACTTTTGTGGGGACGTTCAAAAGATATTGAAGAAAGCAAGTCTTGAGAGAGAGAGAGAGATAGAGAGAGAGAGAGAGTAAACGAGGAAGCAAAATTTTCGGAGAGTTTACTGCGTAATTTCTAACCCCAATACGTCACCCAGCATGTCGCCGCAGGAATTAATGTTTGCTAGAAAAGTAAAATCGAAGTTCGACAATTTATTACCAACTAGAAAAACACGAACGGATGAGAAAAACGATAGTAAATGTTTCAAGGTCGGCGATGAAGTGTTCTTTAGAGAATATAAGAATGCAGAGAAACGTAGGAAGACGGTATAATAACATCAAGAATCGGGAAGTTGATTTATATGGTAAAAGGGAGAAAGTTTGAAAATAAAAGGCTCCATAATCAACTGAAAAAAAGGGTCATCGATAAAAGACCTGAAATGTTGGAAGAACCGATAAAAATTCTTTATGATGTTTTCGATGTGACAGCACCAGAACACGTCGTGGAATTGGAAATAGATCCTAGACGGGACAGCTACAAAGTCTAGTATGTTGGCGAATTCTCCAGAAAGAGGAGAGGGAGATACAATAAAAAAAGTATAATCTCAAAAGTGGGGGGGAAGTTGTAGAGTAAATAGTACACACCCGGTGACTATATGAACGAATGCTTGGATGTAATAGATATAGACACTTTCATCCTATTGGTCCCAAAACGTTACCAATCATAGATACAACATGATACTGCTTCCCAGTCAAATGTTTTCTCCTGTTGGAGAATATATGAAGCAATGAAATAAAGTTAATATATATATATATATATATATATATATATATATATATATATATATATTCTAACTTATTCAAGATGATCTTCGCCCTCTTTATCATTCTAGAATTCTGTCCTGGAGTAACAATGTTCCTCATAAGTTTCATGTACGATTTCATTTTCAAGTCTTTTTTCAATGCTATTTGGACTGTCGTAGTTGAAACTCCTCTCTCATATATCGAACGTTTTATGGAGTTTGGATTTTTTAATTGATCTCTTTAGCTCTAAGTTGAAATGATGAGACCTGTTGTGACCTCCTGAATGTTGATACCATTACTGATGCGCTGAATGATCTTTACTTCTCGCAGTTGCTTATTTGTGAAACAATGGGTCTGACACACAACAATTTTAACCTGGTCTCTTTTCAGCTGAATAACTGAAAGGATTTTTCACTGTTACGACTAATGATGTCAAGAAGGCTAAAGGTCTTATATGAAAACCTGGAAAAAACCCGATTATTTCAGTGATTTTTAGATGTTAAACATTTTGTGGGATGGATAATTATGCTGATACATGATTTAGATAATTTTGCTGATACACCCTGTCCATATATATAAACATATATATATATGGCTAATATAAAATTTGTCATTTGACTGATTGATGTTATATTCAGCACACCGAATTCAGAGGTTCGTAGACGAGGCTTTGAGCAATTCTTAGGTGAACTCGTCATAAAGTATCAGAAATTGTCTGCTGATTTTCTCATTTCGTTATTTTTATATTAAGTTGTAAACATAATTTATGCGCTTAATATTGGTATTAGCTTGATTTCTTTTCTTCTTCTTCTTCTTCTTCTTCTTCTTCTTCTTCTTCTTCTTTTCCTTTTCCTCCCAGTCTATCTTCTTCTTCTTCTTCTTCTTCTTCTTCTTCTTCTTCTTCTTCTTCTTCTTCTTCTTCTTCTGTTGAAACTTGACTAATGCATGGAATAATAATACAACACAAAATGTACTTAGAACAAAATGTATTGAAACAAGGAAGTGTACACAATATTTACATATACTCTTTTGTATATTCCTGGTAAGACCGTTCCTGGAGAATGTGTTGACTGAGTCGCAGTCGGGCAGAGTCTCTGGATTGGATCTCTTCATTCCTTCCCTCGTCTTCCCGGTACCAACCATATTTATATGGTCGGTACTCCACTATGCAAATTAGGTGGATCCTACCACAACATCTTCTTCTTTTCATTTTCCTCTTCCTCCCGTCTATCTTCTTTTTCTTCTTCTTTGTATGTGTGTGTACGCCTGTACATATGAATAGTTGTAGCTAAAGTTTATTTTATTTTTATTACATATTTTGTGAAATACATTATAAGCCGAGAAATGTGTATTTAATAATGAGAAAATCATTTATGGCAGCGAATGCTGGACAATATTTTTAGCAGATGAAAAGTTACTTGTGATAACAGAAATTTAGTTCTACAGAGGGATCCTGAAAATTTCATGGACTGAACTTGTGAGCAACGACAAAGTTTCAGGGAAAATGAAAACAAAAAGGACACATATTTACAATCAGAAAGATACAATTAAGATTTCTAAGGCATATCTTGATTAAAGACCGCTTTAACATTTACAGGACATGTTGAAGGCAAGATGGATAGAGGGAATCAGCGAATAGCCTACCTAACGAGTTTGTAGAGATTTTGACACGCATACGTCAAAGTGAATTTAAGAAGGATAGAGAAAAATAGCTGATAACCTATCTAACTAGCTTGTTTAAATGGTTGACACAGCAGGCATTAGGTGAGAAAGTTAAAAATTTATTAAGAGAGACAAAAACTGGATGTTGTGGCGAGCCATGACCACTCATATTTTGAAGAGTGACGCTATGAAAAGAAATAAGTTTTCTCGCTTTCTTTTGCTGTCTGGTCGCGTAGTTTCTGCAGTTTTTAAGATCCCTACTTTTATTAGGCTGCTAAGTGACCGTAACAATTTTCGCAGAATTTATGGAAAAACCGGGACTAGGATAAACAGTCGAAATTTTATTAGACCAACAGTAAGCAGTGGAGAGTCCTGATGGATTCCTTCCTGAACGGTTCTGGAGCATAAAAGAAGAAAAAAAATCATCTTAACATTTTACGATTATGAACAAGTACTATTTCTAGTTCCAGCAGTTCAAACCTTTTTCAGAGAAGAATCGACATTTAATGTACAGAGAGCCGAATCATCCTCTGCCCTTTCCTCATCCATTAGTAAGAAGCTCTATTCTTACATCTTGTTGGTTTGTGAAAGCGAATCCCGAGTGGATGCTTCCCGATCATGACAATCATTAACCTTTCGGTTTTAAGTTTCGGATCAATAGTTACCTATGCTACATGTTTTCATAATCTGAATTTCTTAAGTCTATAAAAGGAGCCATTAAGTGCCTCTTGAACCTGGTATTGGATGACCAAAAGCGTACAAGAAAAAAACATGCGTTCGAACAACAATAATGATCTTGCGAATGGAGGTTCCGCAAACATTTTGACGGTATAAACTGCTAACCTCCCTCATTCTCTGATGGTTTTTAAAGAAGAAAGAAAAATATATATAAAAAAAACATATTAAAAAAAAGAAAAAACAGAATGACTGCTTTTTACTGATCAGTAACTAACAACTTTATTTAATTCCATTTTCTGAAAGAATTGTTAATGTTAAACGGGACAGAAACGTTATTTGTTACAGGGCAATATACAGTGGCCAACATAAAAGAGATTACACACTCTTGCGTATAATAGATGCTGAAATCTTGATGAATTATTGACTCGTAGACGGGGGCTCATTTGTAAGACAATTATTTTACAGCGGCCTGTGAAATGTGGTTGACACTGAACTCTAGAAGATTGGACTGCTTTTGTAGGTGAAACAACGTTGCAAATACATACATCGAGGCAGAATGTTGCTGTCAGAGCGTCCTTAAATCTTTTATGAAAGAATGCTTGCTATTAACCTAGACGGAACTTATTTCATAACCATAGACAATGTAAAAACTAATGATGTTTGCACACTGTTAGCGCGGGTATATTATAGAGTTCTCTCTTCTTTCAATGCAATAAAGAATTATTGTCTCGTAGAAAGAGACACGATGATTAGACTATTATCTTACAACCGACTCTGCTTTGTGTGGGATGGGAGACAGAAGTATATTTGAATATCGGCGTAGGAAACAAATTGGTATTAAGGTATGTACCGAAACGTACGAGCAAGCTACCGACCAGGCTATAGCAATGTACACCTGACTAATATAGATTAAATTTTCTGTTTATGTCAGCCGACTCAAAGTGTGTCGTATCAGATACTGTTAACGCTTTCGATTGTACTGAACAATATTGAGTCTAGAGAAGACAATTCTAATAGGAAAAGATTCAGTCGGAATAAAATCCGTGGACAATGCAAAAGAAAAAAAAACTGTGAAAATATCGAGAAGAGCACAGAAATGAAAATGTATTAAACAAAAAGAAATAAATAAAAATCGTGACGCCTCAAGAGATCAGGAAATATATATATATATATATATATATATATATATATATATATATATATATATATATATTGTCATCGAAAGACAGACTGTTTCGCTGTGTCACAGCTCATCAGTGTGGCTAAACATCCGCTTGCCTCTAGCTAGGATCGAAACCCGATTGAATTGGCGTCAGTCGGGGATATATATATCTAAAGTATAGATCTTGATGCAGCCGGTAGTATTTTAGGTCTTCTCTATAAGACTGCTGTCGCGTTAAGATAGGCATCGCGCAAAAATAAGTTCAAGTCTTGTTAGAAGAGGGATGGAACGAGGCAAAACCAAGACCGCGCTACTGAAAAAATCCAACCATTTGCTGATGAAGCTGTGTAAACTTATGGGGTCCACCCCTTTTTCATACAAGTGGACTCGCCCAGTATGTACTTGTACTGCTGCCGGTGAATACAAAGAGAGTGAGATAGTGATACAGTGAAGAGTGAGAGTGTGAGGTAACTGCTTTGTAGGAGTCACAGGTGTGAGCACGTAGACTCAGAAGGAAGTCACACTTCGATACTGAATTTCCCAGACTGTATATATATTACTACTGCTACTAACCGCATTTCTGGATCTACTAACCGTATTACCAATTGTATTATTACGTCAATACATTTATTTGCTATATTTCATTCCTCCGTTTGTCATTAATTTCAGATCGGATTTCATCCCGGAATCCACAACATAAGCCTTCTACTGCGATTCTCAGAACAGAGAATCTCCAATTCGATACCAAAACGGTTCTGGAGCATAAAAGAAAAAAAAAATTACAGTTATGAAAAAGTGGTAATTCTTAGTTCCAGCAGTTCAAACAGATGATCGCTTCTTCAGTTGACCGATTCTCCACATAAAAAAAGCTGGCAATGCCCAGAATAATCATCACACTGCGATTCAAATTCACCGCTAGATTCCTTCATACCAGAGTACATCACCGGCTTGATATACATTTCTTTTTTGCTAAGAATTACGGACATATCACGAATAAATACCGGTTCTCGTAAGATCACTGAAGTTAAAGAACGTCAAATCTAGTAGGTACCTAGATTGGTGATCATTTAGAAATACCAGATGCTGTAAGTGTAGATGTGAAGGTAGTGTAATGAATAACGATTCGGAATTGGAAATGAAATAGCCGCATTCTAATTCCTGTCGGATTTGTTATATTCACTTACGCGCCAATAACCTTTAGAAAGGTGTGAATGTACTTCTATCCGCAGCTAATTAATAGGACTCGTATAGGTAAAACATTACTATCTCTAAAAAATGCTTACAGTCTAAAAATATTTTCTGGCTTTAAAGCATCCTTAGATAACCTCTTAACGCCACAAGAGCTTTATAGATTAAACCTTTAAGAATACCTCATTCAAATTTATGTCATATAGCTACAACTTATATTTTCTGATCTGTTGCCGAATCACCATTTTTACTTATTGATATATTCCGTGCTAATAGGAATATATACTTAAAACAACAAGGTGGATAAAATAAGTAAAGGTTTATTGTAAATAAAAACCCAAAAACAGTACAATAAGAATAAAGGTAATAGTTAAGCACAAGGCCGTCGCAAGTCAATCCAGTAGTGAGTGCTACTATTGGAAGGTCGGTAGTTATCGCGTAAGTCCGAGTCGTACTCAACAGATCCCAGCTAGTAATATTTACCAACCTCCACACGGGGTAGGATGTGGCACAAGGCCGAATTTAATGTGAGGGGCAATCCGTAGGCACGGACAAAATTTCCACGTAAACCCCGCATAAACGGGTTCGGGTCTGTCTACCTCCGAGGACGAGATTCTACCCTTCGGCATAGCCTCGTCCGGGTTCTACTCGGCCCGAAGGCAGAGGGTTCGACAATAGCTAGGAGCTGAGTAACACATCCCAGCTAGTGTATTTACTAACCTACCCAGGCGATTAGATATAGCACAGGGCCGAATTTAATGTGGTACATTCGAGCGCGTTAGCTCAGCCAAATATTCCCCGTGGAGTCCGTATAAAACGGGGTCAGTAGCTGTTTCATGAGACAAGACTCTGCCCTTTGACATAGCCTCCTCTCTGTCCGGAGGCAGAGAGTTAGACCAGACCAACTGGAACAGATCCCAGCTAGTGTATCTAGAAACTGCCCCACGCAGTCACATGTGCCACAAGGCCGTATCTAATGTTAGGCTCCCGAGCCCGTAGGCTCGGCCAAAAAATCACTGTAGACCCCGAATACACGGGCTCGGCTCGGTCTAACTACCCGAACGATACACTGCCCTTCATTATAGCCGCGACGGGTTCCTATGCCCGAAGGCAGAGTGTGCGACCAGCACAGCTGAAAAATATTTCAGATAGTCAGTATTAACTAGCCTTACCACGAGGGTAGATGTGGCACTAGGCCGTGTTTAAACGGGATACGGGATCTGGTCGGTTTACCTCCGCGAACGAGATTATGCCCTTCGGCTGAGCCTCGTCCGGGTTCCTCTCTGCTCAGAGGCAGAGAGTTCGACCATCTAGCTGAAAGGATTTCGGCTAATATAGTTAGTCACCCTCCAATAGTGTTTCATGTGGCACAAGGCTAGGTTTAACGTGGGTTCTCCGAGCCCATAGGCTCGGCTAAAAATTGCCCGTAGAACCCGCATAACGGGATCAGGTTGGTCAACCACACCAAACGAGATTCTGCCCTTCGGCCGAGCCTCCTCCCATTTCCTCTCTGCTCAGAGGCAGAGAGTTCGACCGTCTAGCCGAAAAGATTTCAGCTATTCTCTGTAGTCTCTTGATTTACAGATACTTATAGGTTATTATTTACTACCTATAGTGTAGTCCATCATGGCGATGACAGGTTATTCCATTACATCACTTATTTATTTTTCTTTGAGCGAGAGATGATATATATTTAACCAATTGTCATGTCTGTAAAAAGGTCTATAAGACGTAAAAAACAGAACAATCAATCCCTGAAATCAATGTAGCAATACCCTTTAACTAACTACAATTATAGGTAATTCGTTATGTAGTTGATAAAGAAGATCATTCTACTTTCAGTCTTAGATTTTGGAAACAATCAATTGCATCTTCAGTGTTGTGCCATTGGTTGACCCTAAAGAATTAAGCGAAATATAGCATGCACTTATCAAAACGTATTTAATAATCTTTCCTATATGATTTTTATAGGGTTCAGTAACTAAAACTGGGGTTCATTTTTAAAATCAGTTTAATTCTCATTATCTGTGATGAATAACTTTGGCGTTTAGAATTCATTCATTATGAAATGGAGAAAGTCCGACAATTATTTAAGAATATGTAAAAAGAAAGGATAAACATAAAAATATCTTAAATTTATTCATTCAATTACGTACTCATAACTTATCAGCTAAATCAGAAAAAAATAATCCAGAGCATAGCGCATGCGTAGCGGTAGAAAATGAATAAATAGATAAAAATAGAAAGAGGCATAATGTTGCATAGCCCCCTCATGCTGAAAGATCTTCGTCCCTGTGCCAAATTAATTCAATATTGTATAGCACCCACGCGCTGGGGCGCTATTGGGTGCTATTGGGCGACGGCGTCAATTTCATAATTAAGTTGTATTCTTCTCTTGCTCGTCTTCTAACTGGGTGGCAAAATATTTTTGTGTTCAGAGATTAAAGACATCAACAAAGATAATTTTAAGTCATCTAGTTTTATTAACGTCGCCGTATACAGTAGCGTCGCTCTCTACCTGCACTGGGGATCGGTTTTTTAGAAACGAAAGGGAAACACGTATACATTGTTAGACGGTTAAGACTCGACTCCGTTCTATATCGCTGTCATTCCCACTCTTAGGCAGCCAATCAAAATCAACTTCCTTATTTTGTCATTTATCTGATGCCTAGGGTCAACCTAAAAATAAGTCTGCTAAACAATTTTTAACAATAAGACGGGAAATTATCTTCTCGTCAGATTTATTAAAAAAATTATAGCGAGGCAGTCCTCAGAGATCTATAAGTCCTACCATGTTTTATAATTGGAGGGCGTAATCGTAAGAGTTTAAGAGACGCATATAATATAGTTTTAGTAGCAGCCAAAGAAATATAACTGCAGGAACCAGGAAAAAAATTGTAAAGGAAATCAAGAAGAAAACGATAACCATTAATTGTAACAAGACAGAATGTATGGATTTAAGTAAAGTTAACAGTCAAAGATGTGACTAAGAATTAGATATGTCAAAATCAAGCAAGTTGAGGTTTAATTGTTTTAAAAGATGACGGAAATTATGAAAACGAGCTCCGAAGATGCGTTGGAGCAACGAAAAATGTCCGTCAAAAATTTCCCCAAAGTAGAAAATAATACCAAGATTTCATTAGAAAGAAGAAAAGTGGGCTTAAATCGTACACAACATCACATGGCATTTAATACATGGCAGTATCCTCAAAATTTAAGAGAAGACTTATGGGAACATAACCGAATGTTCAGGCGGATGCTGATAGCACAATGTACGGAGTATGTAAGAAATGAGGAAATTTTAAAGGAAATGAAATCAAAAGTACTCTTATACTCACATTAGAAGGAAGTAGCTGACATTTTAAAGAACATGGTGAGGAAAGAACTTTGAGAAATTTGAGCTACAAAAAAATATGAATTTCTAGGACGCCACGATCACATACTTCCGGAATGAAGACGTGTTCTTGATGAAATCCATTCCTCCCTTCATAAGCAACCATAATTTTCCTTTGATTATTAATAGTCACATTTTTCAGACGTCTTTTGATCGTTTCTCGAAGCTCTTCTCATCCTTTGAACTCTTTTACCGATTTCTTGTTTCTCTATCATCTACAATCTTAAAAAAATGAAATACAAAGCCAATTCCCATCTTCTGTCTTCCTGAAACCTGTTCTTTTATTGTCTTTTCACCTTACTTCTCCTCATAAAAGTCTTCTCATTCTCCTTCACTGTAAGTAACCCCTTATGTGTTAGTGGCATTATCACTTGGCTTAGAGTGGAATGATTAAATATATATATATATATATATATATATATATATATATATATATTATAGAGAATTTTATAATGAAGTATCTAGACCTAGAATGTAGAATGTTATTTCCAGTTTTTATGCGTTTGTTAATATTTCTTTTTTTACTTAATGAGTCATAAATTAATTTCATTCAACATGCCTGTTATCCGTTGACAGCGATAAAATAAACAATAAAAAAGTATATGAAGATAAAGATACCATTTATCCATAAGTAATCAAAGGTTATTATACTTTGGGTATTGATATAATATTCCTACCTTTCAGATATATTTTTATAGTATTTTTAGAGAACTTTGTAGTGTCTTACTTTGACCTAGGCTTCGAGAATATAAGGATTTCCACATCTGTCCGTACTTATTAATATTTTTAAAAAAATTTTCTACATTTCAGACGTTTTAACTTACTCCACCCATTACGCATGTCAGCAGTTACCATCATTAAATCAAACAAATAAATTACGAAAGTTATATCCTAAAAGTGATGCTGAGATATACAGATAGCAGACACAAGACGATAGTACTGCATGAGTAATGCAATAAGTTAACGTTATTAATTTGCAATATGCTGTGACGAATTGCTTATCTTTACAGACGTGGGCCTATACAGACGTGTGCCTTCGCATGTGTGAATATGTTGGTATTTAAGCTGGATCAATAGATAATGAGGTCAGATTATATTGATAGCCATTTGTAAAAAGATACGCCAAAATGAACACATCTCTTTTCGTTTCGCTTGGAATAGTTGTTGCATGTTAGCGGAAGTAGAAACTGAAAAAAAATGTTCATGAAAAAAACAAAGGATGTAAAATGTAGCAATAAGTAGATAAACATAATGACTCATGATAAATCAGGATAATATATATATATATATATATATATATATATATATATATATATATATATATATATACAGTGTAACCCGGATATAAGAGAGTTGTCAGAGAAGAAGTTTCTCTTATATCCGGGTTTGGTCTATTTTATATACATTAACACAGGCTCTAATTTGGGACCAGTGAAAATCTCTCTTATATCCGGGTTTCTCTTATACCCGAGTCTCTTATATCCGGGTTACACTATATATATATATATATATATATATATATATATATATATATATATAATCACATCACCAGATGCATCTGGCCACCTAACTCCACAGACTATAACCCCCTTGATTACTATGTGTGGGGCGCAGTTCAACCAGAGACTAAAAAAAATGTAACACCTAAGACGAACTGAAGGCCAAGATTATAGCAGTATTCAATAACTTAAATAAGTAGACAGCCCAGAAGATTTGCCAGAGATTCGAAGTTTTCTGTATTCCCTTTTTGAAAACAATGGTGATTTTATTAAATAAATTTACTCTTTAGTTTTCAAGGTATTTCTGTGCTTGGTTTATTTTGGTTTGTTTTACGTTATATCAACCTGAATGTGTTATTTTTTATTGTTGGTAATGTTTTTTTTTGTCAAAAATCTGTTTCTAGCAATATTTTCCCTTCAAAAATGTATTACTGGTAATATTTTTTTGAGGGACGTACTTTTATCGTCATACCCAGGACGCGATAATTTTTTGCGTAATATATCTATTAAAATGAGATATCAGCATTATTTTGATTTTGCGTAATGTAGATGTCAATTTACCATTGCATCCTATATATAAATATATAATTTTCATCCTATATATATATATATATATATATATATATATATATATATATATATATATATATATATATTTTATATTTTTGTTTTCATTTTTTTGTTTGAAGTAAAGTCTGATGATCTGCAGTCCTTTTAAAAGGGCTGTGGTGAAATAATTTATTACATGGAACCGTAAAGTTGTCCGTTTTTATTTAAATGATATATATATATATATATATATATATATATATATATTATATATTTGGTGGACGTTTCATTATAGTTGTGAAGGATTTGTGCAGAACAAACCACACTTTTTGAAGGACCGAATACAGAGACCTGGTGTACTACGTGCCACAAGATATCCAAACGACCCACCGCAGGTTTTAAATTCAGAGTTGTCATCCCCTAGACCAGTTGCCATCCAAGGCTACAGAATCCAGTTTGTCCTGCTATTTACCCATAGCTGGAGGGAGAAGAGGAGCATTAATACCTTTACAAAGTGTATTAACAATCCGAGCTGCTATCCACTACTCCAACGTGCCTATATATATATATATATATATATATATATATATATATATATATATATATATATATATATATATGCATGCGTATTACTAATCGGGTAAAAATAAAATATAATAACCATAAATATGAATTTTATTTAATTTACAGTCTAAAACAATAAATTCAGAAATTTGAAAAAAAAGTTTATAACCTTTCAATTTTATTCAACTAAAAGCTGTTTGAAAGAATTCATGCTGTCAGATACACCTTCTATACAGTGTTTATAAAAAAAAATACTTTTACAAACTTTTGGAGCGGGTTCCTCACATCAAAACAAGACAAATTGTCCATCGGTCTGGAAAAACAATTTGATACAGCGTTGCTGCCTCGCGTATAACTTGAGGATATTACATCGAAAAAAAATTCAAAATCGCTACACAACTGCAGTCGTCTTTCTGTACGTATCAATGCATCTCATCAGCTCGATGAGAATCGTTAATGCGCATCGAAACACGACTGCAATTGTGCAGCGATTTTGACATGTTTTTCAATGTAATATCCTAAAATAAATATATATATATATATATATATATATATATATATGTATGTGTGTGTGTGTGTGTGTGTGTGTAGGCCCATCATAAATTATAAAGTTTAGTAATTGAAAACCGTAGAACTATTTTTTTTTATATATCGTTACAAATCTCCAGGGAAACTTAAATATATCCGTTGTCATCGTGTTCTTTGTAGAATATCGAAGTTTTCTTTTCCCAATAATAAAGAACGCGCAGTCCCGAACGCGGAAAAAAATGGTCGCATAAACTAAACAGAATATAGAGATAAGTGGGTGCATTTTTCCATACAATTATAACTCACAAAATATAAACAAATACTTTATGTACATGATTAAAGAGTATTTTGTTCCAGGAGAAGTAAAGAAAAAATTGTAAAAAAGAACTGGCTAAATTTGATGCATTTTGCTCCACTATCTGGTAAGGATTTTATTTTAGGAATTTCATTTATATAAACTATGGCAGTAGATTGTTCTCATACGACCGATCATGTCTGTGTATATCTCGTTTAGTTTTTAGTTAAGCCCTGATCAGTTATTAGCATCCCCGTTTCCTTTGAGTGGTTACTCAGTGTGAGAGAATAGAAAGAAAGCCTTATGTGACACTATTTAAAGTTTGGCTAACTAATTAAGCGTGAAAATTAAAAGCGAAAAATACTTAAGGCGAGAAGAAGGTATCATGAAGGACATACTGAACACTTCTCAGTCAACTCACCGCTACACAAGGTAAACGTTGAGGACAGATTAGCCATAAATATATACGAATTACAAATGTAACCTCGTCTGCATTCCAACACAGCGCCATCTAACGTAAATTTTCTTTAAACTGAATAACTCAAAAACGAAGGATTTGCTGACATATGTTCATATGAGCGTTTGTCCTTGTTTTGGTGTGTCGATCCCACCAAATTTATAAAAAGTATTTTAGATACGATCTCTCTTTCTCTCTCTTTGTCGATATATATATATATATATATATATATATATATATATATATATATATATATATATATATATATATATATTCGATACTCGGTAGTGGATGCGCACTGCTGATGAGTCCCAAATATAGGACGAAACGGCCGTCCAGTGCTTCCTGCATTCTGTAGAGGTTTCTATCAGACTCGATGAATTATATATATATATATATATATATATATATATATATATATATATATATATATATATATATAAGATACCGACTTAGACATATAATTTTTACAAATTCATATATATATATATATATATATATATATATATATATATATATATATATATATATATATATATATATATATATATATATTAATATATATATATATATATATATATATATATATATATATATATATTAACACTATTCCAATTAAATAAAAATCTCGTAACCAAGAATATATATAATCCTGAAAATTTACGAACATATATATAAATAGACATGTGTCTACATAATATTTGAATTATGTATTTCATACATTCACTAGGTACAATAACGATAATGTAATTTAGAATTTGTGAAAATATTTAAAACATAAACGATCAGTATTGTCATTTACTGAAATAGTAAATAGCTGTAACAAATGTATCAATAAGTAATTATTAGTTCTTATTAATGTACTTTTATTATTATTATGATCCTCTCATAATGGTCCTAGTCTCAAACTTCGTTGCTTCACACGACCGTTACGCCCTGTCAAAAGCTCGTAAATAATGTACTATTCTATCTTGTTTGTAATGAAAAATAATCTACTTCACTGAGAAAATAAAAGAAAGAAGAATTGTTTAAATGTTGTTTGAGTGGAACAGTAATAATCGGTTGTAAAAAAAAACCTCCGATACCACAACTTGTAAATATATTAAAACAAATTATTACCCGAGGAAAAAAATGGAAAGAAAAGAACGAACTAGAAACATCCGAACAGGGCGAAAATAATCATCCATTGCCTTAAGTTTTAATCCGAAGAAAAATCACCAATCGAGTAATAAAGCTAAGGCTACGCTAAGTAGAGCAGTGATAATGGAGTAAATCCTAAAGAGCCAGGAAGAAGCTACCTAGGTTTCACCTAAACAGATCTTCAGTGTAAGCCAGTATTACGATTTATTTTGCACACACACACACACACACACACACACACACACACACACACACACACACACATATATATATATATATATATATATATATATATATATATCTGTGTGTGTGTCTGTACGACCCAATTTTTCATTTTTCTGCGTGTGTGCCTGTGTAAAAGTTCTATCGCCCGTGGGAAGTACATTGTCCCCTGTGGGGTGAAAGGCTAGTGTGTAAGACACATGCATAACTTGGAGCAAAAGAAACAAAGAGGAAGTTAAATATATGGTTCCTTATTTAAGATTTCTTAAACAGAGAAAACTAACGGTGTCTTGTCGAACCAAGTGGGGGTAATTCCCACAATACATATAAATATTTCCATCAAAGAATTTTAAATGAATATCAGCAAGGAATCTGGAATTGACGAGTAGAGTTCCAATATTGGTTTAATCCACTGGTATTGTGGTTCGCTTTAATTCTATTTGAAAAACATGAAATGATCTTCCCGGTCAAGTTATTAGTTAAAGTATAGGGTAGACTAAGTACACAAACAATCAAAGTTATATACAACACTAGAATAATCCCTTGAGAATGTAACAGGAAACAATTTCAGTCTGTTATCTAACTATCTATCTTTCTATGCAAAGTTCTCTTAAAATATGTTATATATAATTTGATTACACAAAGGCACACCCACCCCCAACCACACGTACATGCGTTTTCCAAAATAAAGTCCTTAAAAATGTTTTGAATAACTAAATTAGAGAAAGAAACGCAACGGCTGGGATAAGTCTTCATTTTGTCACTATTATAATTTACATTTCACAAATGCGTTCTTTGTTACATTGATTTTCCAAGCGTAGCTCAGATATGGCACAAGGCCGAAAGTATGGGGCACCCAGTGAGGATTGAACTCACTACTCAGTCGTAATTGTTCTAGACGACAAGCTTGCTAACCATTACACCACCTCGAGGTGCCTGTATGTTCTTTGTTATATCTGAATTTTTTACACACACACACACACACACATATATATATATATATATATATATATATATATATATATATATATATATATATATATATATATATATATATATATATATATATATATATATGTCTGTATATATGAGGGAGAAATGTAAAGATATATCCTTTGCCGCGAAGACATCCAAAGATATAGAACAGCCGGCGGGATGTGATCCTCTTCAAACTAGCGTTTATTAAGTGATACGCTTCATTTGGCAAGTAATTGCATCGTAATCCTATTTGTATGTTTTGGTCGTGCATTGAGGTTCACTGGACGCGCCGATCTGCCGCAGACATTTCATGTCCTTCCGTGACTCTGACGATGACGATACCCAACGTGACACTGACCCAGGGGTATCAGCATGTTCCAGACGGACGAGCAGCGGAGTCCTCTAAATTTGCCAATGTCAGTGGCAGTTACTTCCAGCTCACTGGTCACGCTTATTATGTACGGCTCGAGACGAGGCCGGGTGATGTGTCTACAAAAAAAAGAATATATATATGAATGTAACTTTTTAATCTTTAGCGTATGTTTAACATTTGGGAAGAAATATTAATGCGGATTAATGTTAATTGTACTAGAAATAAGGGTTAACGTAAAGAATAAATAACATTTTAATATCATATTTAGGAAAAAAAAATGTTGGTTTTGATATTATCGTGAAAGTTTTCATTGGAGACAACGAAAAAAAAGGCTGAACTGTCATGTAATATTGACCCTCCTCTTTTGCAGCTAGACAATCTCCTCGCATATAAAGATTAGTTGATTCGTTAGGGTTTATCCATACTTTGCAGGTTACTTAATATCAGAAGATATTTTTAGATTGTAAAAATTTGAAAAAAAAAAAATGATTTATTGATATATAGTCACACCGTCATAACGTATATTCCCTGTGCATATATTATGATTAATTTCATGGTAATTTTTCTAATGAATTTTCCTCGAGGTTACCTTGACTTTATGAATTTAAGCACGGTACTAGTTTCTTAACAAGGGCGCATCAATTTACAGTTGATTTGGCTCGATGTAACCTTAAGTCCTACAATAATAGGTTCTTCTTTCGCAAGTGTCTCTTGTGGAAATCACTTCCGGATTTCTTACTTTCCAATCAACTTTGATATTCAAAAATTTAAATAAAATTTCAATATTTATCTGCTCTTGTTGTGGAGTATTTTCACAGTGGAGGATTGTATTTCTAATAAGTCGTCCTAAATTAGGTCCGACGTACAAAACTTTAGGAACTTGGAAAATAAGAGTCAATGGCGCAGCAATCTAGTTGTGGTGGTTGGTACTTCAAATGTCCGAATTTCGACTGACGCGCTCAACACTATTCAGTATTTATCGTTCCACCCACGAGGACCGAATATGGCACAAGGCCGGTTTTAATGTGGGTATCCCCGAGCCCGTAGGCCCGGCCAAAAATATAGCCTTTGAACCCGCCTAGACGGGTTCAGGCCCTGTCTACCTCCCCGGACGAAACCTTGCCCTTCGGCAAAGCCTCGTCCGGGTTCCTCGCTGCTAACGCAGAGAGTTCGACAGGAGGCGTGCGCAGTCAAAGACCGCGGGACGCCATTCGGTATTTATCATCTCACCCACGGGAAACGAATATAGCACAAGGCCAGTTTTATTGTGGGTTTCCCCCGAGCCCGTAGGCTCGGCCAAAAAATAGCCTTTGAATCCGATTAGACGGGTTCAGGCCCTGTCTACCTCCCGGACGAAACCTTGCCCTTCGGCAAAGCCTCGTCTGGTTCCTCTCTGCTAACGCAGAGAGTTCGACAGGAGGCGTGCGCAGTCAAAGACCGCGGGACGCCATTCGGTATTTATCATCTCACCCACGGAAACGAATATGGCACAAGGCCGGTTTTATTGTGGGTTTCTCCGAGCCCGTAGGCGCAGCCAAAAAAATAGCCTTTGAAGCCGATTAGACGGGTTCAGGCCCCTGTCTACCTCCCCTGGACGAAACCTTGCCCTTCGGCAAAGCCTCGTCCGGGTTCCTCTCTGCTAACGCAGAGAGTTCGACAGAAGGCGTGCGCAGTCAAAGACCGCGATACGCTATTCGGTATTTATCATTTCACCCACGAGAAACGAATATGGCACAAGGCCGGTTTTATTGTGGGTTTCTCCGAGCCCGTAGGCTCGGCCAAAAAAATAGCCTTTGAAGCCGATTAGACGGGTTCAGGCCTTGTCTACCTCCCCGGACGAAACTTTGCCCTTCGGCAAAGCTTCGTCCGGGTTCCTCTCTGCTAACGCAGAGAGTTCGACAGGAGGCGTCCGCAGTCAAAGACCGCGAGACGCTATTCGGTATTTATCATTTCACCCACGGGAAACGAATATGGCACAAGGCCGGTTTTATTGTGGGTTTCTCCGAGCCCGTAGGCTCGGCCAAAAAAAAAATAGCCTTTGAAGCCGATTAAACGGGTTCAGGCCCTGTCTAACTCCCCGGACGAAACCTTTTTCGCCCTTCGGCAAAGCCTCGTCTGGTTCCTCTCTCTACTAACGCAGAGAGTTCGACAGGAGGCGTCCGCAGTCAAAGACCGCGAGACGCCATTCGGTATTTATCATTTCACCCACGGAAAAAAGAATATGGCACAAGGCCGGTTTTATTGTGGGTTTCTCCGAGCCCGTAGGCTCGGCCAAAAAAATAGCCTTTGAAGACGATTAGACGGGTTCAGGCCCTGTCTGCCTCCCCCGACGAAACCTTGCCCTTCGGCAAAGCCTCGTCTGGGTTCCTCTCTGCTAACGCAGAGAGTTCGACAGGAGACGCGCCGCAGTCAGAGACCGCGAGTCGCCATTCGGTATTTATCTTTTCACCCACGGAAAAGAATATGGCACAAGGCCGGTTTTTTTATGTGGGTTTCCCCCGAGCCCGTAGGCTCGGCCAAAAAATAGCCTTTTGAAGCCGATTAGACGGGTTCAGGCCCTGTCTACCTCCCCGACGAAACCTTGCCCTTCGGCAAAGCCTCGTCCAGGTTCCTCTCTGCTAACGCAGAGAGTTCGACAGGAGGCGTCCGCAGTCAAAGACCGCGAGACGCCATTCGGTATTTATCATTTCACCCACGGAAACGAATATGGCACAAGGCCGGTTTTTATTGTGGGTTTCTCCGAGCCCGTAGGCTCGGCCAAAAAATAGCCTTTTGAAGTCGATTAGACGGGTTCAGGCCCTGTCTACCTCCCCGAACGAAACCTTGCCCTTCGGCAAAGCCTCGTCCGGGTTCCTCTGCTTATGCAGAGAGTTCGACAGGAGGCGTCCGCAGTCAAAGACCGCGAGATGCCATTCGGTATTTATCATTTCACCCACGGAAACGAATATGGCACAAGGCCGGTTTTATTGTGGGTTTCTCCGAGCCCGTAGGCTCGGCCAAAAAATAGCCTTTTTCGAAGCCGATTAGACGGGTTCAGGCCCTGTCTACCTCCCGGACGAAACCTTGCCCTTCGGCAAAGCCTCGTCTGGTTCCTCTCTCGCTAACGCAGAGAGTTCGACAGGAGGCGTCCGCAGTCAAAGACCGCGAGACGCCATTCGGTATTTATCTTTTCACCCACGGAAAAGAATATGGCACAAGGCCGGTTTTTATGGGAGTTTCTGAGCCCGTAGGCTCGGCCAAAAAAATAGCCTTTTTGAAGCCGATTAAACGGGTTCAGGCCCTGTCTACCTCCCCCGGACGAAACCTTGCCCTTCGGCAAAGCCTCGTCCGGGTTCCTCTTCGCTTACGCAGAGAGTTCGACAGGAGGCGTCCGCAGTCAAAGACCGCGAGACGCCATTCGGTATTTATCTTTTCACCCACGGAAAAGAATATGGCACAAGGCCGGTTTTTATGGGTTTCCCCGAGCCCGTAGGCTCGGCCAAAAAAATAGCCTTTTGAAGCCGATTAAACGGGTTCAGGCCCTGTCCCCCTCCCCGGACGAAACCTTGCCCTTCGGCAAAGCCTCGTCCGGTTCCTCTCTGCTTACGCAGAGAGTTCGACAGGAGGCGTCCGCAGTCAAAGACCGCGAGACGCAATTCTGCCAGACTTGCCACTGCTACTCCTACTTATTATCTATGGGAGAGTCCATTACCAAAGAATAGGTAGTATAACAGCTCTCTACTCGGTTCGTTTTCTTTTATTCTCATTTCTTAAAAATATTATAGTCTTTCTTATTTTATTTACTATCAACAAGGCTCTGTGACTTAGTGGCTTTTCTGCTTTGATTGGTCTTACAAAGAAGAGCTGGATTCATGACTTTCCCGAATTTATTTTATAAGTGAACCCAACGGGTATTTGACCTCGATTCTCCGATCAACAATTCCCAGTCACTACCCATTGCACCAATCGCATATCCAAGCATGCAGAACATGGTATTTTCCAACAGTCACACATCTATGTACTAACCAGGTTCGATGTTGTTTAATTTCAGTGATCATACGAGAACCCCCGTTTCGACGTGAATGTGGCCGTAAGCCCATAGACAGAATAGTGTTGAGGCAATAGAAATATAGTCACACGGAAGAATGTTGAGAATGCCATGGACTGCACATATAATTAAATGGGAAGTTTCAAAGAAAATAGAAACAGAAAGAACGCTTATATTTAGAATCAGAAACAAACATCTAAATTTATCTCATAATTATGAGGAAAGAGGGCTTGGTGACTTTGGCACCCATGGGACATTTTGAAGGGAAGATGGGCTGAGGAAAGCAGCGAATAATGTACCGAAAGAGCTTTTGTAAGTGGTTTGTAGAACAGGGATGGATGGCAAAAATATACAATTTAGTATATGCTACAAAGGCCTGGCAGCTGTGGAGAGCCATAAGCACCAATATCCTGAAATGATATGGTAAGTAGAAGAAAAAAGGATGTCGTTCATGACTCTTCTTGCCGGGAGAGTGATCAGTCGTAAGGATCATGGCGCCTTTACGGCATTACGATTACATTCGTTTTACGAACAATTAATGTATAGTGATCAAGGGAAACCTGTCGCTCATGCCTGCCCTTAGTGAGTGGGGAGTTAAACCCAATTCACACCCTTACCTCTAATGCCTATTATATTCAGAATTATATAGTAACACCTGACATTTCTGGGGCACATATTGAGAAAGGGGATTGTGGAAAAACAGAAACTCACAAGACAAATCGAATGCTAAAGTGGCGGGGAGTAGAAACTGAGCTAATTACCATTTCTTATATTGGCACGTGGCGAAGTATATTAGAACGTTATATATATATATATATATATATATATATATATATATATATATATATATGGAAACCTCTCATCAAAAGCTTCATCTTCCTACATTTCAATGTATAAAGTATAGCTTTTAGGCTTGTTTTTTTTTAGCTTTTTAGGCTATTGTTCTACCAAGACAAGACCCAAGATCCGCTCAAGTTGGAATGTTTAAGGTAGCTTCCCTTTATATTTTCTATAACTATTGTCATGGAAATTGTTTTAATGAGTTTTCATCTTTGGTGTCTCTATATTACATATTTAAGCGCAGTCATAGATTTCTAGCTCGAACTCATCATTTTACAATTGGAATTGGTAAACGTAATCACAATTTATATTCTAACCGTTTCTTCTTTCACGCTTCCCGCTTGTGTAACCGGTTTCTTGGTTTCCATTTAACATTGAGTTTCAAAAGTTTAAATGCAGTGTCAGTCGTCATCTTCTGTCTTTTTGAATCCTGTTTTTATTATTCTTGCTCCTTAAATTTTTCTTTTAGCTCTCAGTAAACCCTTGTGTTTGTGTGGCTTCATCACCTTGCCACGCGTGAAATTATTTTTTTTTAAAAAGTATTTGGATTTACTTTTCTTGGCTTCTGAGAAAACTCGAACATACTTCAGTGAAATATTCACTTTCTCAAAGTATTTTTTTAATAATTATAGTTAAGATAGATGAAAAAGTATAGGGTACATATAGGGTACTTGATTTTGATTGTTTTTGTCAATCCTCTTGATTATTTATTTATTCAATCAAGCTTATTTGTTCTTCCGATTCAATATTAGATATACTTTCCCTTTCAGAATTTGTTATTTACATATTTCTTTCGAGCGTCATTATCATTGTGTTTTGTAACGGAGCACAAGTTATAATATAAAAAGAAAATTCTAAAGAGAAAAATCTTCAAAAGAATTGTTCACATGCTCCAGTTACAAATACACAAAATTAGTATTTAATAAAATCATAGCGTCACAGTAAAACCTCGCAAAAGATTGCTTTCTCATATCTGGTGGTCCCCATTCACGTCCATGACAGCTGTTTAATGTGCCATTGCTATTATGGGGCTCTGGTTTGTCTTCGTCCCATTGTCAAACCTAAGGTTGTAGTTCATGTGATAAGAATCAGGAGGAAAAGAAAACCACATGTTGGCGGCAATATGATTATGAAAACACTCATTGGTAACATGAGTATTGTGGAAAAAAGTGTAGGATAAATCACAATGACGAAAATTTAAGTGTATATATTCATGCAAGACTACCCTCCCTTAAATTCCACTAAGTAAATTATAGCGCACTTTGCCAAAAAAAAAAAATACTATTCAGAAGTAGGAAGTTAATAGAATTTTCACTGGCTTCTCCAGATATTAATCCAATAGAAAATTTGGAGTCTATCAATAAAAGAGATTCATATCTGAACTGGAAGAATATTAAAGAACAGAATATCCTCAGAAAGCAATAAAAACTACAAATATATTGATGTACTAAGAGTATATTAGATGTGGCACAAGGCCGTATGTATGGTGATTTTCTAACTGTAGATTAGATTTGACACGAGACCGTTATTATGGAACACACAGTGATGATTTAAACTGTCTGCTCCGTCGTTATTTATCGAGCGCGACAAGCTTGCTAGCCGTTACACATTTTCAAAGTGCTCATAAAAAAAATGCAACTAATATTAAAATGGAAAGCGTTAAAAACTTAGCAAATAGATTGGTGAAGTTAGCATGTAAAATAATAATAATAATAATAATTCTCCACATTATCGTTGGATATTAAAAAAAAAAACCATCTTAAAATGTATGGATGAATTTAGATAGCAAATATTGAAAACAACGCCGAATTCTGCTCTAGACAACTGGGTTATAGGAAAATAAATATCGACTATTTGCATCAAAGATACCTAACCTATTAAGAAATTAGTTAAAAATCTCATTGACTTCCTCACACCAGAAATAACACTGCTATGATTTCGAATTATAGTACTGAGGTGACAATTATATAAATAAACGTGCAACTTTGTGTAGGTTTAAGGTCGCTTCTCTTTAGTTCTCTATGAAGCAGACTTGGAAAAGGTATGATGCTGCCAATAACTACGATACAATCATCACCAACAAAGCAGCGTCACATAGCTTTATGCATTTACTATTTTACTGATATTTATAATGCCAGCATTCTTAAACCTTCTTCTTCTTCTTCTTCTTCTTCTTCTTCTTCTTCTTCTTCAGAATACTTGTTCTTCTTCTTCTTCTTCTTCTTCTTCTTCTTCTTTGTTCTTCTTCTTCTTCAGAATACTTGTTCTTCTTCTTCTTCTTCTTCTTTGTTCTTCTTCTTCTTCTTCTTCTTCAGAATACTTCTTCTTCTTCTTCTTCTTCTTCTTCTTCAGAATACTTGTTCTTCTTCTTCTTCTTCTTCTTCTTCTTCAGAATACTTGTTCTTCTTCTTCTTCTTCTTCTTCTTCAGAATACTTGTTCTTCTTCTTCTTCTTCTTCTTCTTCTTCTTCTTCAGAATACTTGTTCTTCTTCTTCTTCAGAATACTTGTTCTTCTTGTTCTTTTTCACAATGCTTGTTGTTCTTGTTGTTCTTGCTCTTCTTATTCTTACTCCTCTTCTCTTTCTTGTTCTTCTTCGTCTCTTTCTTCTTCTTTATGTTGTGATTCTTCTTCTTACTGTTTTTCTTCTTCATCTTGTTCTCCCTCTTCTCTTGCTTCTTCTTCTTCATCTTCTTCCTCTTCTTTTGCTTCTTATTTAAAATGGTTCTTCTTCCTCTTCCTTTTTTTTCTTTTTCTTCAGAATAATTTTCCTTCCTGTTCCTTTTGACAAAGCTTCTTCTTCTTGTTCTTGATGTTCTTCTTCTTGTTCTTCTTCTTCTTTTGTTCTTGTTTTTCTTTGTCTCTTTCTTCTTCTTCATGTTGTCCTTCTTCTTCATTTGCTTTTTCTGATTCCTTTTCTTCATCTTCTTCATCTTCTACCTCTTCTTTTTCTTATTTAGAATGCTTCTTCATCTTCTATTTCTTCTTCTTCTTCTTCAGAAAACTTGTTCTTCTTATTCTTCATATTCTTCTTCTTCAGAATGCTTGTTCTTGTTGTTGGTGTTCTTCTTTTTCTTCTCCTTTCACCTGTTGATGTGTGGGTGGTGGAATAGATAGTGGCTCAGGATTAGAAATCAAAGAGTTCGTTTTGTTGTATTCCCTTACTCGCAAATAGACATGGCAAAAAAATTAAGAATGTTTCTATTTTCCCGCTGTGAGTTAAACAGTAAGGATTTTTTTTCTGGAAAAAATCATTGTTATTCTATATCATATCGCTATTTTATAATATACACCCAATTCCTTCATTCAAATAGACCAATTTGTTAGGTATTTACTCGATTATTCCTTCTACCACTCTTACCTTCAATATTTCATGTGAATGTCAAATTGGACAAGTTCACCATTCTTATTATTTTTCCCCCAATTTTCTACTGTCTCTATCTGAGTCTAAGATTCATTTCCTTTACATTTCCTGAAGCCATTCTTATTTGTTACACTCTCCCTTCATTCCCAGCATCCTTCTGCATAATAGTTTTTAAGGTATTCACAATTTCTTCGATAAAACCACATCTCTGTTGCCTACAATACACTATTCATGTGTGAGTAAGTTGCGCCACAGTTACTATCATATAACACGATTGATATTAAATAACATTCTGCAAAGTGTTGTAGGTTTCTAATGGCATTTTTTTTCTGTTTCTTAGTAATTGTTTAGTTTTCGAAGTCATTTTTTGCTATTCCAATTGTCGTTCAGAATCTGGTACATTGTATCGTAATGCAACTAACTGAATATCTATTGTATTCGTTTTATTGCTACTACTAAACTAACTACTATCAGGACCACGAATAAATTAACTATTACAACTCATCATGGGTATGACGATAGACTACATCCGGTAGCAAGACCTCTGATTCCGAGGTTTTGAGTAGCATGGAACAACCAATTAATTGATGTTGTTACCGGCTCCACTCTGACCCATTGTCATAGCACTTGGTAAAGTCCCAGCTATTGGCAAATAGTTAACCTCATCATCTTTTCAAAACACTATGAAAAGTTAAAAATACATTTTTATAGTAAAAATACCAGCAATACATTTTCATAGTTTAAACATTTTACCAGTAAAACATTTTTGTTAATAAATAAATATTAACAGTAATATTGTTTTGTAAAAACAAAATTATTACCAAGATTTGAAAAAGTAAAATTACTAGCAATACTTTTTGTAAAAAAAAAAAAAAAATTATCAGCAGTACAATTTTTGTAAATAAGCAAAAATTTTATAAGCAGTACATTTTTGTAAAAAAATAAATACTAATGCTGCCAAGAAAAAATAAATTTCAGCATTAAATGACCCATAAGAAATTGATATGCCGCTAAACAATCAAACAAGTTATTATTAGGTTGGTGCAAAATAATGACGTAATAATGTCGTTTTTTGACGTATTTTTAACGTCAAAAACGACATTACTACGTCATTATTTTTGCACCAACCTAATACAATCATATTTTCTACAGCTATTAGTACAATATTATTAATAGCATGTCATGTAGTTGTTTTGTCCGGCATGTAAGCATAAAAATGTTGAAATAATTTTTAAGGTAAATAAAACCAGTTGTAGATATTGAAGGAAAAATGGTAAGGTTGGGGTTAAAACGCAACTACATTTTTAAGTGAAGTTTTCGTACCTTAGTAATTAAATTACAGACAGATAATGTTGACATCCAAAATACGTAATGCACATGTATAAAATAGGTTAATCTTTAGAAAAACAGAAAGGAAATAATTTTTTTTCATTCACACAAAAAAAAGAAGGTATACTACTTTCAGACATTTTCTACTTGCCATCAAGTTGGCTGATGCTAAAATTTGGCCTCAGGTTTTACAGTGGTGGAGTGGCTATATCGTGTCAATTGCTACCTCGACTACAAAGAAAGTTCGGTCACTGTGTCATACCTCTACCCCTGACAAATCTCTTCAGAATATATATGAACATTTATAAACGTACCATTGGTCTTTTTATTTTTTACTCTTCAACTAGATAGATGCAACAGTCAATTTTGTATTGTACTTCCCACCAGTGGAATTCCTCTGCGATTTCTTGCTTTTCTCCAAGCTTCAACAATTTAAATGTAACGTCAATCGCAATTATCTGTCTTCTCGAAACATATTTCTTTTTTTTTATCCTTTCCTCAATTCATCCTATTCTAAATCTTCTCATTTTATTTTAATTTCACTCCCTATAACCCCCGTTGCTTTAGTTGCATTTTCGCATTGTTTTGGGGTGAAAAGATTATAACACATATAGTTTTTTCATGTATACATTCACTGTTTTTTTTAGAGATATTTAAATACATTTGTGACGCATACAGACAAAATTCTTTTAATTGCTACAATAACTCATAAAGAGGATGTTACCGTTTGGTACGTTTGCAAATCAAGAACAGGAATTCTCTTTTTAAAACGATCGTTGTATTTTTTAAATTTTCCTTTTTTTTTCTGAAAAAAATAGTCACTCCAGCCTGTGTCGATTTTCACAGATATCATAGTAACCGAGAAAGCAATTCTCATATAAACTACAACAAAGAAAACTTCACAGATGATCGGAGAAATGTTATCTGTTCGTATTTCCGACGAATAGGATTTAGCTACTTTGCAACTACAAAACATAAGCCAGTACTATCGTAGAAATAAATATATTTCGCATTACAAAGATTTGCCTTCCAAAATAGCACAGAGAATAAGAGATAACATCGGTGATATCACGAATTACCGATATCTATTCTCTGTTAACAAATCAATTTTCTGGAAAAACAAACACTTTTTCTCTGAATTTAAATACCGATAAATTGTATCTAATTACAGACACTGCAAAATCAGCCATGTGTATGTTTTATCAGAAAAAATCATATTAATGAGATTGGTCGATTTTATATCAATGTAATTGTCTGTTATTGGGTGATACAATGTGGAAGAAAAGAACATAAACGAATTTCATAACAGAAACAGAGTTTGGTAGACTTTATGAGCAAGTGGAACACTAACAGCGCCAAAGAAAGAAAAGATGTTAAATGGTGAATGAAGTCATGAAGTCCTCAGAGTCAATGGACATCCACCCAACTATGGGTTAAATAGCCTTACCAAATCACAATTGGCCAATTATGGTGAGCATGATTATGTTCATTCAGGGAGGGGTTCCTCCATCAGACAAGAGTCGGTTTTGGATTTGGATATTCACCATAATTGCACCATTTTAGATATTTCTGTGGGAGTAAAAATCTTCATGATTATTTTTCGTTTCCAAACTGCATTAATACATGACATATCCCATTGATTTCAGAGTGATTTTCATTATAGCCTTTTCTCATAAAACTGAAAAATTTAAATTCAGGAACAAAATAAGTTAATTTTAAGACTTAGTTTCAATTCCAAATGAAGCATTAATATTTTAATAGTTTTATAGCTTCATCAATTGGTTCATTGTTAATTATATTTTGAAATGATATATTATCATGTCGCTCTTTCTAATTTTTAGTACTTCAGTTTATATATAGTAGTAAGAAAATCTCCTGAATCTCGTTAGTGTAATGGGTAGGTAATATATAGAACATGGTTACTTATAGATGAGACGCAACCGACTATGTTGTTGTATTTTGTCGAAAATTATTTGCTAATTTATTCGTAGAATCATTTATTCGTATTTATATAATATATATATATATATATATATATATATATATATATATATACACGCATATACATCACATGAAATGAGCACGTAGCCGGGTTTGTTAGAAGGTTAGCTTTCTGAACCGGGTTTTAATCTTACCATGGTCGATTTGCCAGGAAGGTGACTTCTTGATATTATCGGCTTGAATGAGGTGATTCCAGCGTGCGGAACTTTGGAAAGTCTCTGAAAACCATAACATGGGTTGAACCAAGCCTTGTGAATGAAATTGTGTAGACGGAACCATCAGGAACCATCGGCGGTTGTGCGAGGGTTTGAGCGTGCTAGACTTATTCAGACTGTTGATCACACTAGACAGCGTGCTGTTTCCCAGAAACTCTAACTAAGGTCCGCTCAACATAGGTGGGCTCCGTGGGTACTGATCAAACAAAAATGTGCCGAAGCAGGCGTCTTCAATGAATATTAGCTAGACGCACTAGTAAGCAGGTATCCCCGGATTCGTGTGGCTGCGTAGAGGAAAAAATCGTATGAATAACTGTCTATATATCTGTCTATGTACGCATAGTCACAGGCAAATTCATCATGAGGGATTTAGATATTTTTACATGAAAATTTACAAAATCAAATTTAAAATGGTAAAAAAAAAGCGATTCCTACTACACGGCCATACTAGTAGGGTAGTTCATTGTCTCAGCCAGTGACATACCGACTTCTCCCAGGAAATATTCATTGATATTCTCTGTCTGCAACACTTTTGGTCAAGAACCCACTCAAGAAATGTTTCACCTGTCTTAATGTATGAATTCTTTAATATTTCTGTGTAACTTTTTATTTTAACTCTTTCATGTCACCATTTTTATTATTCCTTAAATTTCCGTCTAAAGCTTTGCTTTTGACGCAAGTATATATATATATATATATATATATATATATATATATATATATATATATATATATATGTGTTTTTGTGTGTGTAACGTTTTACGGGCGTCTGTATTTTTTACCTCCACATTAATGTAATGTTAATTGTCGATCAACTAATATATAATGTATTTTTTTCTAGCGTGGTCAATTGGCTAGTGAGAAAATATCGTACGTATTTCAAACAGGGGTGCAGGCATATTTACAGGTTAATTCATAAAAATGAAAATCGCCCCTGAAATGTAAAATCCCACCTCCCATGAAAGAGCCACTTTTAAACTGTGTCTTCAAAACTTTGGATGAAGAGCTCATCCAAGAAAATTTTTCACCTTTTATATATATATATATATATATATATATATATATATATATATATATATATATATCCAGCCGACACACTGGGGTTAAAATAGGAAACTAAAATGATACATATGACACACTCATATCCTCTCTCCCACCTCACTTCCTCACTTCGCTAACTTTGCGTATACTTGATGAGGTCCGTAAAAACGTGTGAATTTTTTGGTTTTTTGGCGTTATACGCCTGATAGACAGGGTCTCGAAACTTTGAGTAACTTCGAAGGAGGCTATCCTATCAGGAGGTGTATAATATAGAGTCTAGTGTATTAAAAATATAGCTTCCAGTTATAGCATCTCTTACATCAATGTAAGTGGTCTACGTTCCATTTCTCCAGAAGTGGAAAGTCATCTTCTTCTGTCTATATATGAAACAGGTATCGCTTCCCCAATCTTATTGCAGGAGTTCACAAACGTGGGCTACTCATCAATTATTACAAAATACGACCACCTAAATAGTCAGGGTCACGGTCTCGGTACCTACATCACGGACGGGACACACAAAAAAAAAAGCAAAAAAAAGGACCTTAATCTCCCGTATATGTGTTTGTGCGTAGCAATTATCCATTGTACGATATTTGTCCGTGCCTTCGGCCAAATTTGTGCGTGTGTGGCTGTGTGTGTGTTTCCCTGTAAGTTTATGTGTGTGCGACGGAAATACTATAGTAGGCAAAACTCGTATACAAGTTGGGATGACTAAATTAAATTAAAATAAGTTTGAAACAAAAATTAAATTTACAACAGTAGTGGGGATTACCCAAATTTTGCTATGGCACTGGTTCAAGTGTTTGTTTTTCCTGGCGTCAGCTTTAATCAAGATTAGCTATATAAGATATACGTGATTCATTTTATTTCCAAAGATTTGGACCAATTTAATATATGCAAGAATCTCATGAATCTCTTAAGTATAATTTCAGCATATATCTATAATATTACCTCTCTCTGTCACTCTCTCTCTCTCTCTCTCTTGTACATTTTCATCTCTACTCCCGAATATATATATATATATATATATATATATATATATATATATATATATATATATATATAAGGGAGTTTCGTTAAATAATTTAGACATGTTCTGTCGACAGGATCCTTTCATACTCACGAATTGCGATCTTTTGTGTGGTTATTGAAAGACGAGAGGAAAACGCCGTGTTTGTTCATATTGTATTTATTTCCGCGTACCTTCGACATAACATGTCACCATACGGGTATTGTTATATCCTGATGATGACATCTTTAGAGTATTTCGAAGGTAGTAATTTTTTCTAAGTTTTTAGTACAAATGTAACTTAATTTTAGGGAATTTTTATTGAAAATAGTACTGAGTTTACTTTCTTTAGGAAAATGTTTAACAATTGATGCAAGGAATATTTGTCTTAATTTGTTCTTTACCATTTAGTTGTATTGGGGTGTATACCAACTTATTGTTCTACTTCTGTTTTTTCGATGCTTTCCAGTTTCATATTTTAGGTAAGTTAGCTTTGGGGTTTTGTAGCCACTATATTTTAGAACTTTATTATAGAAATTAATATGTTTATAGAAAATCTTCTCATTTACTGAATTTGTCCTTATTCTCTTTTCGATAGATAAAGGTATATGCTTAATCATAGGGGGAGGATGATTAGTTTTAGGATGTATCTACAAAGGATTAGTATTGTTTTTTTATATAGGTATATATATATATATATATATATATATAGTAAGAGGGCAATCTGAAGAAAGATTGAGGTCAATCTGAAATATCAAATATATATATATATATATATATATATATATATATATATATATATATATATAAATAAATACTTTTATAAAAACATTATTATTTTTTTAATTTGCAACTTTTTCTATATATATATATATATATATATATATATATATATATATAAAGGCATATATATATTGTTTGTTTTGTAAATTTAAAAATAGAAAGGCGCATAAGACAAAAATGTCTTTCTCACCGGACTTATTCAACAAAGATATATTATTTAAGGACACAATCTTAACTATATAAACATGCAGATAAGCAGACAGAGAGGAAACAACGGCAACACTTGCACAAGTTAGTAAACGATAGTGAGTCTGTGAAAAGAAAGAACTTAAACTGAATTGAAAGAAAACCGACATTATGTTTGTCTGCAAAAAGGAACATGTCAAGATGCGAATAAAATTGCAGACACAAAAATCAAGCAATAACGATGTGATAGGAGGGGATTTAGTAGTTTTAATGCAACTAATAGAATAAATATTGAATGACATGTATTACTACAATTAAATTATCTATAATTAGAGAAGAAAAAATACGACACCGAAATCCGAAGACGCATTGGAATAGCAGCGTATGTCTTCCAAAAGTCAAGTATCAAGAAACAGTAAATTGTCGTTAAAATAAAGGCAAAGAGCACTGAACTGTTATGTAATATCGAAGTTAATGCTGGGCAATTCTCCTTAAGGATGAAGGACATATCTGAGACAATAGAAATGTGGTTATATAGAGAAATGCTTAGAATAACACGGATAGTAAGAAAAAATGTTTATGCAAATAGGAAAAAGCAAAAACAAAAAAAAAACTCATGATAATAATCCGATTTAGAAAGATACAAGTGAGTATATTAAGTCACAAAATACGGAAAGTGATTTGGCCGAATTAGACACTCACCGGACATATTAAAGGAAAGAAAGTCAGAGAAAATCAGCAAGGAACACATCTAACGTGCTTGAGAAATTTGTTGGCAGAACAGTGATTAGGAGAGGTAGCACAAAGAAAAAAAAACATTGCTAAGTGCCACAAAGGACAGGAAGTTGTGAAGAGTCATGATAGCATCGCAGTCCTGAATTGACACGACACACACACAAAAAAAAACAAGAAATGGGTCTCATGTAGAAATGAAAACAAACACAGAAACGTTTAACCGCAATAGGCTTCGGGTGATTTTCTAATCGTAGCTTAGATTTGGCACAAGGCCGAAAGTGTAGGGCACCTAGTGAGGATCGAACTCACTACTCAGTCGTAATTGTTCTAGTGAAACAATCTCGCTAGCCATTATACCACATCGAATTGCCAAAGGATGATCTTCTAAGTATAGATGTTGCACAAGGCCGAAATTGTGGAGCAAATTCACTACTCAGTCGTAACTGAACTAGCAAGAGAAGCTTGCTAGCCAATGCACTACGTAGAAGCGCCCACCACCATTGGTCTATGATCTCATAATTAACGAGAAAGATTCTGAGAATAACCGTATTTATTATACAGTAATGGCGATGCTTGTTAATATAGAAGAACCAACTAATAGTAAGGTTTTAATGACAACAGGTTGTTTTCAATACAGAAATGAAAATTTTCGTCTTATATTCTCAGCTATATTTTTGTTATGAATTAAAAAAAAGCGAATTAACTGGTAGATGTAAAAAGTGGTTTATAATGTTTCATAAGTGTGAAAAACAAGGAAAAGAAGAAAAAAGAAAGTAGACAGGAAAAGAAAATATCTTGTATATGAACAACGCCGGAGGAGATGACAGGAAAATACGTTGTCAACAAAGGCGGTGTGAAATGCCTTCGAGAATATCTGTATAGTTCTGCCATTCTGCACTATCGGAATCTGGATCTTTGTTCGTGGAATCATCAGTGAATATCTCGATAAGATGGGACAGGAAACAACGAAGCAAAAAAAAAAGAAAGATGAATAGTAAAGAAATAGGCGAGAGAAACAGAGGCATAAACACACAAACGCACATACACGCATGCGCAAACAAAAACGGAATTAGCAACAAAGAAAAATGAAAGAAAAAATAAGAAGGAAAGGAAAAACAAAAGAAATCCCCTAATCCACGAAGGAATTGTGTCAAGATTGATCGGATAAAAGACGCTGTTTTGTGTTGAAAGGAAATGCAAGTGTAAGAGTTGAGAAAAAAAAAAGATAACGTTGAAAGGAAGAACAAATAAATAAAGCCAAGAGAAATAAGGAACTAGAAAACTGGAACAGCCATATAAAAGAGATATTCAAAAATTAAAGGCTCTAAATGAAAGAACAGTGAAAACTGAAAAGAAGAGGCGACTTAAAATAGGTAAAATATTATGTAAAAATATATAGATAGATCCCAATGATAGCAAGTGTTACGCTCTGTGAACTTGCGTTCGAGGTTGATGGATTTAAAATGAAAATAAAAATAAAGTTAACACATAAATAAAGAAAAGAATCTAATGACGCTGGGAAAGACATTTGGAGGTATATGGTAATAAATAAAGAAAACCAGATATGACAAGCCTTTTTACTAAATGTTATGTTTCTTAAAAACGTTTGCGATCATAGTTCTTCACAGTTTCCTTCTATATATCTGATATGCCATGACATATTTGGAAATATAGTATAGTTGTTACCTTTTGTTTTTTTTGTTTTGTTAATTCCGTATTCTAGACTGACTGCTATTCAAATCTAGAGAACCCATTCTGCTCTTCTATTTAAACATAGCTAGGGAAATAATATAGTTTCAAGCTTTTCCCAAAAATCATTTTTGGGAAAATGAGCGCGGTTGATGAGATGGAAACTTGAACACATCGCTTATGTTCACGCTACCTACACATCTAGTGTTTAAAACGTAATTTAATACATAACATATTCAATGCAGACATGCCCAATATAGGCTTCTGTAAAAGCTACGACATTAGAAACACTCTACGAACCTAAAACAATTTTTTCCACTCTCTCAGCCAAAGTTTCACGCGAGTCTATTCGCTTGCACTTCGATCAGTGTACATAACATAAAAATAGTCGAACAAATATACAGATGAAAAGATTTTCATCGGACAACTGGCATGTGTGCTGTTAGAATGTTTCAACCGTGTTAAATTAAATCAAGCCAGCAGAAATAACTATGGAATCTTTACAGAATGGAAAAAAAAAGAAGGCAACTTACACTGAGAATCAGAAAGAGTCAATTGAAATTTCTATGACATATGCGGATCAAATATGGCTAAGAGACGTTGACACCCACAGGACATATAAGAGAAACAGAATGAAACTGCAATAATCAATCTAAGGTGTTTGGGGAAATGGACGACAGAAAAGGTAGGGAGGATAGTAATACTACTACTACTAATAATAATAATAATAAAAAAACAGGAAAAAACATTTCTAAGAGCTTCAAAGGTTAGAGAGTTGTGGGGGGTCCTGAAGAAAGAGGAAGGCCAATATCACAAATTATTTCTTAATTTCTGAAAAGATTATCGACGATTCACTGCATTTTGGAGAGGGGATTTTATATAATATGCCAGCACACTCTTCTAAAATTCTCTGTTTCTAAATACTGTACTTAATTTCTAAGAGGCAACTTTGGATATTCCTCTGCATTTTCTGATAATTGTACACAATTTCCTTTATATTCATTACGCTACCTTCATAGTCGATTTTATATAGACGTTTGATTTTGTCATCTCCGATACAGATTTCAAATCTTTGCATATAGCTATCCTATTTCACGATATCTAATACGTTTTTCTGTTTTTTTATTCCGAGTCTAACATCAAAAAATATAAACAGAATATCTTGTGGTTTAAAGATTATGTCTACCAGTAATAGATCCTGATATTAATTCCAATTTTCTTAATCACCTCTCCCTGACTCATTAATTCTTTAAGGAGATATACACAGCTAAACAATTCCGGGCAATTATGATAGTTTAAATTCCCGTGTATGGCAGCAATATGATGTTTTCGATAATGAGTCGATTCAACTCATGAAACACAGTCAGTTATTAACTGGCGCAAGGAATAGCTTATTAATCTTAACATCTCCAAAAAGAAAATGATATATTTTGTTCAGCTGAAAGAACGGTTTTCCCCGCCATGAGCCTGGGTGATATTAATCCACAGGATAATGACTCACTACAGTTTCACTGACCTTTTTTTTCCGCTGACATGAAGTGGAAATATATTGAATCAAAAGCTATGTTCGCTCCTAGGAATCTTGGTTCTCTGTGTCTTGCTAGACAATTTTTCTCGCCAGAATCTATCTTATATATTTATAAGTCTTCCATTCGCCCATGTTTTGAATATTGCTGCCCCATCTGATTCTTGATAAAATCCAAAGATGAATTTGCAATGTTATTTTTACTGACATGAAATCACAGCGAGAGTAATTTTTCACCACCAAAACGTAGCTTCGCTGTGCCTTTTCTATAAAACCTTTCATGTTATTTCTTCTGATGAGCGTTTCTCCATGGTATCTAGATTTTATGAATCTAATCGCAACACAAGATGGCCGACAAGGTCTCATTGTTTTATAGATGAAATGGATAGATATAACCGTAAGTTCTATGTTAATGGGGTTTCTTCTCTCGTGCTTCTCTATTGTAGAACTCTCTCCCTGCTTTTCAGTCAACATTTTCTTTAAAGATTTAAATGAAATGACGGTTTTTATCTTCTATCCACTTATTCTTTTATTGTTTTCTCTCCTTGATATACTGTTATACACATATTCTCTCACACAGAATAACCCTATGCCTCTTAGCAGTTTTATTTTCTTGCTTAAGGTGAAGTGATTCAAAAAATCCAGTATGGTGATTTTCCTTTCTTTAATGACATATTAGCGAAAAATAAAACTGCAAAAAAAACTCACTATTCAATTTTACTAAAGTTAAAAGTTCAATTAATATATCTGGATTTCGGTAAACTATTACATATCGGTATATGCATAGGTTCCAGAATTAATGCAAGCCAATTTTTCAGCTAAGTTCTCTAGTGGTAGAATAAATGGAGTCGTGTTTTTTATAAGGGGATTATAAACACAATTCCTACACGTACTATAATTATGATATAATTAATATCGATTTTAAGGTGTTTCAATTTTGTCATACGTTAGTAATGCTTGAAGGCCTATGAAATCTTCTCTGTAATAGTATACGACTGTTTCTTCTTATACTATTTACTCAACTTCAACTTTTCGAAATAAATGGCTTATAAAAGGTAGAAATACAGAAAATATATGCCCTTGAAAATAGTTATGCTTATTATATTTCTTTACTGTTTTTAAAATGAATGACATCGTTTTTCTTTCATTTTCAAAATGAGAAACTCGTTTTTGAAATACAAAGAAATTTGTTGGATTACCTAGACGTTTGCTTGCGTGTAGTAACCATCTGTCTTGGAAGATAAGACTAATAATCTTTTCGTGGAAACATTAAAGAATTTGCCCAATTTTATTTCAACATGATGTTGATGGTCCCTTTGTAGATGAAACATTTTCAAATACAACAGTACTCGAAATTTCATAGTTAGAAAATGGACTGATTTACTGACAGGCAGCATTTTCTGACGTTCATTTGTTCTTTCGTTTGTTCGTTCGTTCTTTCTTTCATTCTTAATGATTTTCTTTCTTTCTTTTGTTATTCATCATTTTATTTCTATCTTTGTCTCTTTCTTTGATCCTTTCCTTCGATGCTCCTTTCTTTCTTTCTTTCTTTCTTTCTTTCTTTCTTTCTTTCTTTCTTTCTTTCTTTCTTTGTACCTTTCTTTCTTCCTATCGTTTTTTTCTTTTTCCGTTCTTTATTTCTATCGTTGTTTTATTTCCGTTGTTTCTTTCTTTCTATTGTTGTTTCTTGTTCCGTTCTTTCTTTCTTTTTCCGTTCTTTCTTTCTATCGTTGTTTCTTTTTCCGTTCATTCTTTCTTTCTTTCTTTTTCCGTTCTTTATTTCTATCGTTGTTTCTTGTTCCGTTCATTCTTTCTTTCTTTCTTTTTCCGTTCTTTCTTTCTATCGTTGTTTCTTGTTCCGTTCATTCTTTCTTTCTTTCTTTTTCCGTTCTTTCTTTCTATCGTTGTTTCTTGTTCCGTTCATTCTTTCTTTCTTTCTTTTTCGTTCTTTCTTTCTATCGTTGTTTCTTGTTCCGTTCATTCTTTCTTTCTTTCTTTTTCCGTTCTTTATTTCTATCGTTGTTTCTCTTTCCGTTCTTTCTTTCTTTCTTTCTTTCTTTCTTTCTTTTTCCGTTCTTTCTTTCTATCGTTGTTTCTTGTTCCGTTCATTCTTTCTTTCTTTCTTTTTCCGTTCTTTCTTTCTATCGTTGTTTCTTGTTCCGTTCATTCTTTCTTTCTTTTTCCGTTCTTTCTTTCTATCGTTGTTTCTTGTTCCGTTCATTCTTTCTTTCATTCTTTTTCCGTTCTTTTTTCTATCGTTGCTTCTTGTTCCGTTCATTTCTTTCTTTCTTTTTCCGTTCTTTTTTCTTTCTATTGTTGTTTCTTGTTCCGTTCATTCTTTCTTTCTTTTCTTTTTCCGTTCTTTTTCTTTCTATCGTTGTTTCTTGTTCCGTTCATTCTTTCTTTCTTTTTCCGTTCTTTCTTTCTATCGTTGTTTCTTGTTCCGTTCATTCTTTCTTTCTTTCTTTTTTTCCGTTCTTTATTTCTATCGTTGTTTCTTGTTCCGTTCATTCTTTCTTTCTTTTCTTTTCCGTTCTTTTTTCTATCGTTGTTTCTTGTTCCGTTCATTCTTTCTTTCTTTCTTTTTCCGTTCATTCTTTCTATCGTTGTTTCTTGTTCCGTTCATTCTTTCTTTCTTTCTTTTCCGTTCTTTTTATTTCTATCGTTGTTTCTTGTTCCGTTCATTCTTTCTTTCTTTCTTTTTCCGTTCTTTCTTTCTATCGTTGTTTCTTGTTCCGTTCATTCTTTTCTTTCTTTCTTTTCCGTTCTTTATTTCTATCGTTGTTTCTTGTTCCGTTCATTCTTTCTTTTCTTTCTTTTTCCGTTCTTTATTTCTATCGTTGTTTCTTGTTCCGTTCATTCTTTCTTTTCTTTCTTTTTCCGTTCTTTATTTCTATCGTTGTTTCTTGTTCCGTTCATTCTTTCTTTCTTTCTTTTTTCCGTTCTTTATTTCTATCGTTGTTTCTTGTTCCGTTCATTCTTTCTTTTCTTTCTTTTTCCGTTTTTATTTCCGTTCTTTTCCGTTTCTATCGTTGTTTCTTTTTCCGTTCTTTCTTTCTATTTTGTTTCTTTTTCCGTTCTTTTTTCTTTTTTTTTCCGTTCTTTGTTTCTTGTTCCGTTCATTCTTTTCTTTCTTTTCTTTTCCGTTCTTTCTTTCTATCGTTGCTTCTTGTTCCGTTCATTCTTTCTTTCTTTTTCCGTTCTTTTCTTTCTATTGTTGTTTCTTGTTCCGTTCATTCTTTTCTTTTTCTTTCTTTTTTCGTTCTTTCTTTCTATCGTTGTTTCTTGTTCCGTTCATTCTTTCTTTCTTTCTTTTTCCGTTCTTTCTTTCTATCGTTGTTTCTTGTTCCGTTCATTCTTTCTTTCTTTCTTTTTCCGTTCTTTATTTCTATCGTTGTTTCTTGTTCCGTTCATTCTTTCTTTCTTTCTTTTTCCGTTCTTTATTTCTATCGTTGTTTCTTGTTCCGTTCATTCTTTCTTTCTTTCTTTTTCCGTTCTTTCTTTCTATCGTTGTTTCTTGTTCCGTTCATTCTTTCTTTCTTTCTTTTTCCGTTCTTTATTTCTATCGTTGTTTCTTGTTCCGTTCATTCTTTCTTTTTTTTTTTTTTTCCGTTCTTTCTTTCTATTGTTGTTTCTTGTTCCGTTCATTCTTTCTTTTCTTTCTTTTTTCCGTTCTTTTCTTTCTATCGTTGTTTCTTGTTCCGTTCATTCTTTCTTTCTTTCTTTTTCCGTTCTTTATTTCTATCGTTGTTCCTTGTTCCGTTCATTCTTTCTTTCTTTCTTTTTCCGTTCTTTCTTTCTATCGTTGTTTTTTGTTCCGTTCATTCTTTTTTCTTTCTTTCTTTTTCCGTTCTTTCTTTCTATCGTTGTTTCTTGTTCCGTTCATTCTTTCTTTTTTTTTTTTTTCGTTCTTTCTTTCTATCGTTGTTTCTTGTTCCGTTCATTCTTTCTTTCTTTCTTTTTCCGTTCTTTCTTTTCTATCGTTGTTTCTTGTTCCGTTCATTCTTTCTTTTTCTTTCTTTTTCCGTTCTTTCTTTCTATCATTGTTTTTTGTTCCGTTCATTCTTTCTTTTCTTTCTTTTTTTTCCGTTCTTTATTTCTATCGTTGTTTCTTGTTCCGTTCATTCTTTTCTTTTCTTTCTTTTTCCGTTCTTTCTTTCTATCGTTGTTTCTTGTTCCGTTCATTCTTTTTTTCTTTTTCCGTTCTTTATTTCTATCGTTGTTTCTTGTTCCGTTCATTCTTTCTTTTCTTTCTTTTCCGTTCTTTCTTTCTATCGTTGTTTCTTGTTCCGTTCATTCTTTCTTTCTTTCTTTTTCCGTTCTTTCTTTCTATCGTTGTTTCTTGTTCCGTTCATTCTTTCTTTCTTTCTTTTTCCGTTCTTTCTTTCTATCGTTGTTTCTTGTTCCGTTCATTCTTTCTTTCTTTCTTTTTCCGTTCTTTCTTTCTATCGTTGTTTTTTGTTCCGTTCATTCTTTCTTTCTTTCTTTTTCCGTTCTTTCTTTCTATCGTTGTTTCTTGTTCCGTTCATTCTTTCTTTCTTTCTTTTTCCGTTCTTTCTTTCTATCGTTGCTTCTTGTTCCGTTCATTCTTTCTTTCTTTTTCCGTTCTTTCTTTCTATTGTTGTTTCTTGTTCCGTTTTTCTTTCTTTTTCCTTTCTTTCTTTCTATTGTTGTTCCTCTTTCCGTTCTTTCTTTCTATCGTTGTTTCTTGTTCCGTTCATTCTTTCTTTCTTTCTTTTTCCGTTCTTTCTTTCTATCGTTGTTTCTTGTTCCGTTCATTCTTTCTTTCTTTCTTTTTCCGTTCTTTCTTTCTATCGTTGTTTCTTGTTCCGTTCATTCTTTCTTTCTTTCTTTTTCCGTTCTTTCTTTCTATCGTTGTTTCTCTTTCCGTTCTTTCTTTCTTTCTTTTTCCGTTCTTTCTTTCTATCGTTGTTTCTTGTTCCGTTCATTCTTTCTTTCTTTTTCCGTTCTTTCTTTCTATCGTTGTTTCTTGTTCCGTTCATTCTTTCTTTCTTTTTCCGTTCTTTCTTTCTATCGTTGTTTCTTGTTCTGTTCATTCTTTCTTTCTTTTTCCGTTCTTTATTTCTATCGTTGTTTCTTGTTCCGTTCATTCTTTCTTTCTTTCTTTTTCCGTTCTTTCTTTCTATCGTTGTTTCTCTTTCCGTTCTTTCTTTCTTTTTCTTTTTCCGTTCTTTCTTTCTATCGTTGTTTCTTGTTCCGTTCATTCTTTCTTTTTTCTTTTTCCGTTCTTTTCTTTTCTATCGTTGTTTCTTGTTCCGTTCATTCTTTCTTTCTTTTTCCATTCTTTCTTTCTATCGTTGTTTCTTGTTCCGTTCATTCTTTCTTTCTTTTTCCGTTCTTTCTTTCTATTGTTGTTTCTTGTTCCGTTCATTCTTTCTTTCTTTCTTTTTCCGTTCTTTCTTTCTATCGTTGTTTCTCTTTCCGTTCTTTCTTTCTTTCTTTTTCCGTTCTTTCTTTCTATCGCTGTTTCTTGTTCCGTTCATTCTTTCTTTCTTTTTCCGTTCTTTCTTTCTATCGTTGTTTCTTGTTCCGTTCATTCTTTCTTTCTTTTTCCGTTCTTTCTTTCTATCGTTGCTTCTTGTTCCGTTCATTCTTTCTTTCTTTTTCCGTTCTTTCTTTCTATCGTTGTTTCTTGTTCCGTTCATTCTTTCTTTCTTTCTTTTTCCGTTCTTTCTTTCTATCGTTGTTTCTTGTTCCGTTCATTCTTTCTTTCTTTCTTTTTCCGTTCTTTATTTCTATCGTTGTTTTTTGTTCCGTTCATTCTTTCTTTCTTTCTTTTTCCGTTCTTTCTTTCTATCGTTGTTTCTTGTTCCGTTCATTCTTTCTTTCTTTCTTTTTCCGTTCTTTATTTCTATCGTTGTTTCTCTTTCCGTTCTTTCTTTCTTTCTTTCTATCATTGTTTTTTTTTTCGTTTTTTCTTTCTTTCTGTCGTTGTTTTTTCTTTCATTCTTTCTTTCTATCGGTGATTGTTTGTTTCTTTCTATTGTTCTTTCTTTCTTTATTTCTTGGTTTATTTTATTTGTTCGTTCTTTATATCGTTGTTACTTACTTTCTTTCTTTCTATCGTTGTTTCTTTCTTTCTTTCTTCGTTTATTTTATTTATTCGTTCTTTATATCGTGGTTACTTTTTCCTCTCTTTCTTTTATTCTTTCCCTTGAATTTTGATATATTTTCTATTTTCTAAAATTTTTGTTGACATTTTATCTTTTATTTCGTCGTTCTTTCTTCCTGTACACATATTTCCCAGTCATGTGGAACTTCATATGACGCATATTTGTCGAATTAAATTGTTATACAAAGACAGTATGTATAAACATTCGATTCACTCAACAAAATATGAAAGTAAAAGAAAAAAATGCTCTGAAATCAATATTCTTTATATTTTCAAAGTGTTCGATTACGGCTTATATCCAATAAATGATAGTCTATTAAAGGCACAGATTAAACTTCAACCAGCCCAAAATGTCTGCAATACAACCATCATCTGTCTTCCACCCTTCTTTATTTTGCCTTCAAGACTATATCTCTGACAAATTTCTTAATTTCAAATGAGAAGATACATTCTTTTCTGAAGGTCATGGGTTGTCAATTTCGAAATTAAATGGAAATCTTATAGACGAAAGTTAAGAAAGGGGAAAAAAACGTTGAAAACAATAAACAAAACTAAAAATATATACAGAAAGAGGACAAGATGTCAGAGTTAAGTTTTCTTGTGTCGTAAATATTGGGAAAAGCAAGGAAGGTAATCATAGCAGAGTATAACATAGAGGTCACGGCTTGTTTGTCGAAAATTCTCCATTAATTTTGCCAGGCCTGATGAGTAATTTATGGACCCTGAGTAAATTACACCACCTCCTTACACACCCATGTATATATCTATCTAGCTATATATATATATATATATATATATATATATATATATATATATATATATATATATATATATGTATTATTTTGTGTGTATGTATATATATATATATATATATATATATATATATATAGTGGCGTTCGTTATTCATGTATATATGCAAGTATCTAAATATTCGCATATATACATGGGTGTGTAGAGAGATGGTGTAATTTACTCAGGGTTCATAAATTACTCATCAGGCCTGGCAAAATTAATGGAGAATTTGCGATAATTTTCAGGTGGCATGACACAGCCTGTCGCCTCTAAGAGGTTGAATTCAATGTTTACTTTCGTTTTTACACTCGCTCTATCTCTGATATTGAGCACTTTATCCCATAAATATACCACGCATTAAAACTATATTCCTCATATATATATATATATATATATATATATATATGTGTGTGTGTGTGTGTGTGTGTCGGTGCACTATAATGAATATAGAGGCAGCTGCACACTTATGAAAGATACGTACACGATTATAAATCAAGTTGATTTTAGTGTTTATAGAGACTTGAAAATTTATATCTAAAGATAGCTGTATATATTAACCAATACATTTCCAGTATAACCTGGTTAGCTCAGTGTCGAGCAGTGCTAGACAAGTGGGCCTCGTATGAGAATAAGGAAATGTATACTGTGTTGAGCATGTACGAGGAGCCTAACTTTATGGCATTTTTCTACAACTAAATCATATTTATTAAATAACTATCAACAAATATATTTAGAAAAAAATTCAGCCCCCAAATACAGACACACACGCACGCACACACACACACGCACATAAAACACACATACACGCGCACACATAAAACACAGGGACTCACACGCACAAACAAATATACATATATTTATATATATTGGCATTATTTTTTCTTGAATAAATATCTTTTTAAAACAATAGACATTTTTTGTCTATTACATTTATTGATCGTTCTTTAAGTATGCGAATAGCATTTCGCGATTTTGAGTGCTGTTGTAACAAAATAGCAAAAACTTCTTGTCTAGTCTGAGACTTGAATCAAATATGTGTTTGTCAGGAGCGTGATTACATCAAGAAAATCAAGTGAATATTAGTAGAGACTTGTTTTAAAGAGTCTTTGAAAACTAAATGTATTGCGGCTGTATGCATTATGACATGTATCCATAATGACGACATGTAACTCAAAAACTAAGGATTTGCGCACATATGTATATATAGACATTTTTCCTTGTTTTGATGTGAGGAACCCGTCCCTAATGTGTGTAAAAGTATTTTGATACACTCTGTAAATTTTAGAAGGTTGAAAAAGTTCTCGCTGATTTTTCATGAAAAGTAAAGATTTATTTACAGAAATTTGTAAGAAACATATCACTGAATGTATTGTCCATTGCTGGCCACTACTTTTTCCCATCTTTCTAGCAGCATTTGTATTCCACATCGGAAAAACGACATGTCTTTTGAGGCTACCCACGAGTAGAGCCATTGTTTGGCATCTTCATGAGAATGAAAGTGCTGCTCATCCAGACCATGTGCCATCGATCGGAACAAGTGACAACCAGACGGGGGAATGTCTGGTGAATACAGTGGGTGGGGTAGAACTTCCCATTTAAGCGTTTCCAAGTAGTTTTTCATCAATTTAGCAACATGTGGCCTTACGTTGTCATGTTGCAAAATCACTTTGCTGTGTCTCTGCTCATATAGCGGTCGTTTTTTCTTCAATGCTCAGCTCAAACGCATCAGTTGTATTCGATAGCGATCTCCTGTGATGTTTCCGGTCGGTTTGAGCAGTTCATAATAGATTACACCCAGCTGGTCCCACCAAATGCTGAACAGAAGCTTTGAACCATGGATATTCATCTTTGCCGCAGATGCATGGCCGGACTTACCCCACGATCGTCTAAACTTAGGGTTATCGTAGTGTATCCACTTTTCATCGCCGGTTACGATACAATGCAAAAAAAAATCCTTTTCTATCATTGAGGCAACTGTTCACACATGATGAGACGTCATTCAACGCCTCTCGGCTCCAACTCGTACGGCACCAAATTCTCTTGCTTTTGAATTATTCCTAATGCTTTAAAACGTTTCGAAACTGTTGTATGATCAACTCCTAATGATTCTGCAAGTTCAGTCTTTATGCAGTGATACCTTCACTTCTTCGTCTTCAAACTTTTTCCAGGTGTCAGCGCATTCTTTATCTTCATCATCAAAATCATTATTTTTGAAGCGTCTAAACCAATGCCTGCATGTTGTCTCCGAAAGAGCATGGTCGCCGTAATTCTGTGTGTTTCGGCTGCAGAATTCTTTTGAATAAAGGAGGGCAGTAAAATCCACCGCAGATACCCTTTGTTTGGCAGGAACTCCAACATGTTTAACAAAGTTGTTTACACTTCAGCGAAATGGCATACACTGAATTTCAAACTTGCTTATGGTACTTCCTTATAACTCCGTTACCATCTGAAACTACACACAGTTCTGGGAACGCCATCTGTTAGAAAACAGCGAGGTCAAGCTAATGATATATTGGACCTCCCCAAGTAGAGCTCAACCTGTTAGCGATCTCGAAAAACAAAGGTGCACAAATGTATTCGGATGAATATGAAACCTATAATCGGGTTGTTTCTAATAACTATGTGGTATTTATATTTTCGTTCTAATATTTATTTGGTGATCAAAATACCTAAAGATTATGTTACGGTATTATTATTATTATTATTATTATTCTGCTTTCCTTTCATTATTATTCTAATTATTCTGTCTTCTTCTTCTTCTTATTCTTATTATTATTATTATTATTATTAATATTATTATTATTAATATTATTATTACTATTATTATTACTATTATTATTATTATAAATCATGGAATTAACAATACAATTCAGAACATTTAATTTCAGATTGTAGAATGTTGAATACGATTACTGAGATATTCGCAATTAAAAGCTGCTGCATTTATAGAGAAATAATGATCACGATTTAGTTTAGGGCGTTTGTAGTTAAAAAATGAATCATTTGTGTCAGCCACACACATTATACATACATCTATACATGTGTGTGTGTGTTAGTGCATATATATATATATATATATGTGTGTGTGCATGTGTGTGTATCTATCTATCTATATATATATATATATATTGGTTTCAGGACAACAACATTAACAAGAGACTTACATGACATATGTCGGATTCAATCTGTATTGCACAACATTTAAAGGAACATTCCTGTCCACATGTTTGATTTAGAGAAATATTAATTGACAATACAATTATTCTCCACAATGAAAATCAAAAATGAAAATTTCAAATTCATGATGCCATCTGTATAAGAAAAATACAGCCATTACTAAATAAGGTTAATTATGAGAATAATAACATTGTTTTAAAACGTCTATAACAGCAAGTTTTTAAAATATTTAAATTGAAACTATACAGGTACAATTATAAAAACAGTGTTTTAAGATAATTAAAGTGACATTTAAGGAAATATAAATTAAGTTATCTCCCTTAGATAGCGGGTGGAGAAAAATCATTGCGAATAATTGAATTGCATATATTAGATGTCCATATTACTACAAAATAGCAATTATAAAATTCTTATACATCATGGGGAAACTAATTCATCCACAAAACAGATTTTCTTACAGTGAACTAAAGAATATATAAAAAAAAACTAATTAATAACAGCTTTCCAAACTATATAGTTGAGGAACAAATAGGATGCTTTCTTAAAAGTCTGAATACTAAGCAAATAGAACATAATACTGCTTCACATAATTACAAATATATCAATCTCCTATATCGTAATAAAATACATACTACTTATAAATAAGATGAAAATATTCTAAAAAATGAGTAAATACTAATATATATATACGACAGATCCTAGCAAAATAAGTTAATCATACTACACTAAATCTGGTATATATATAATATATATATATATATATATATATATATATATATATATATATATATATATATATGGATATTGATGTCAGCATTGAGCGTTACTACACAGGTATATGAAGGGTAGGATAGTACAATAGACCTTGCTGCTAATAATGCATCATTGACCAGCATGTATAAATAATCGAGTCGAAACGCAATACCGGTGCCTGATTATTGCGTCCAAACTTGAAACAGACTGTCGCATTTCGGTGTTGACCTCAGTGTCTGCTTTTTTATTTATATTCAATACGCCCAATTCTTGATATTGTGTAAAAGAGTTCATAAATATAACATAACTTAAAACAATATTTTTATCATATATATATATATACACACACACGCACACACACACATATATATATATATATATATATATATATATATATATATATATATATATATATATTGTGTCATCGTGTTGTTTCGAAGATTTGAATATATGTACATTATTCTACTAACCGTTTTGCTATTCAGTTTTCCTTTACAGCTAAAAAAAGCTATCACTTACTTTACGCTGGCTAACATAATTTGAACCCAAAAAATACTTCATGTATTGCCCATAAAAGAAACAAGAAAGAAAATAAGAAATTGCTATGGAGAAAATAGATAAAATCTTATAATAACATGACCAAACAGCAAAATATGCAAAGAAAATAAAAACAACCTGCAATCGCATTAAAAATTTAAAGACTGCTTCGGAGCTGATATTGAAATTTCGTGAAGTTATATTCGGCAAACGAAGTAAAAATACGCTGAATTATGATCAGTCTATCTTTGGCATTAGTTACATGTTTCCGTCGTTTGTCATTTTTATGATTTTTTCATTAACAAAAAATAATGAACATATATATATATGTATATATATATATAGGCAAACACATATACAAGCCCGCATGCACGCACAGACATATATAGACATAATTTCAAATTTGATATATTTAGAGGGGAAGAGACTGTAGTAGATCGTTTAGACATGTAGACAATTTGGACATAAAAATCAACACAGAATATATAATCCTATTGATTTTGATGCTCGCACCATCGATCTGCGTGGGTCACCAATCATGTAATAATAGGTTCGAATCTTAGTATTTTTCTCGAGTTTGGCTTGTTGTTGTGCTGCACCATGGTAAAATCTCAGCAAAAACAAACGACGAGCCTTTTGAATGAATTTCGAAGCCGTCCATTGGGCTATAATGAAATCGTCGGTAGGCAACTTTCGGGAATACTGGCGTTGTTGAAACTGCTGATCCTGATCGTGTTAGAAGATGCGAGCGCTCTCCCGTTCAGAAACTGTAACTATGGTCCTATCAGTATAGTTGCAGTAATACCACAAGTAGCCTTGGTGGGTGTTGAAAAAACACAGATGCGTCTCTGCGACGGGAATGGCTTTATACACTAGCAAACGAGTGTGCTCAGAAAACGATAAGCCGGTCATTAAATAAGTAGAGTCAACAAATGGAGAAAGGTTCAAAGGTAATATCTTACACCACTCATCAGATAAATCTCCTCTCTCTCTCTCTCTCTCTCTCTCTCTCTCTCTCTCTATATATATATATATATATATATATATATATATATATATATATATATATATGTATATGTTAATTGTGTGTGTGTGTGTGTGTATATATATATATATACATGTATGTGATTATGGTTGAATGGAAGGTCCTGTATGGGTGAACATTTCCTCCACATATTTGGCTTGGTAGGATATATATATATATATATATATATATATATATATATATATATATATATATATTTAATTATGAAGAACTTGGTAATCCGTATGGGTAATCAAGGAGGATGAAATCCTAAAGCTCAATGTAAATCCAGAGCTAATATTTAAAAGAAAAACAGGCCACTTTAAGGTACCATTATAATAATTTATTTGACCAGAGTCCTTTTGAAACGACGCCGGATCATCAGATAGCACTTCTAACAACGAAATGAAACGAAAAATGAGATTAAAATTGATGGGTAGTGTAAGTTTTTGTAATTTAACAGGGGGTGTGAGAGGGATAGTTAAAAAGACATGGTAGAATATAGGGAGGGGTTAATTTCATATCTCTCTCAAGTGTACTTTATATTGGGGTAGGAGGAGTGACCAAACCTTAACCTATTTAGATGGTTAACTTAACGGAAATGATATCTAGAAATGTGAGGGGAGTAGAGAGAAAAGAAAAAAAGGAAAAATGAAAAAGAAAGAGGAGACAGAAAACGGTAATACAGATGTATACAAATGAGTGTTACAGCAAGGAGAGAGAAAGGGAGAGGGAAGTAAATCGAAAGAGGCTGTAATTGGGTTTTAACAATTTATGTAAAGGATAGATTTCAATGCTTGATAGAAATTTAGATGTCTAAAAAAATTTGATGATTGCTATCAATTTAAATATTTAATTTTTTAAGCGAATAGTTTATGGGCTTAATATAAGTTAACTACTATTTTTATTAACACATTTATAGAGAACATATTAAAGAAGTATTTTAAATTATAACAGTTTATTTACCCGACCAATCGTACTTGCTTAATATTATAAAAATAGTTACGGTAACATCTTTATTAATTTTACTTTTAATCTAATTTATGAATGCAATTTTTTTTTATTATATGGGTAAACTTATATATATATATATATATATATATATATATATATATATATATATATATATATATATATATATATATATATATATATATATATATATATATATATAGAGAGAGAGAGAGAGAGAGAGAGAGAGAGAGACTATACGGAATTGAAACTCGTATCTTTTATTAACAATACTGAACAATTATCCACACGCACATCCAAGTTTATGGCCCCTGTTATTTCCCAAGCGGTCACCCATCCAGGTACTGACCAGGCCCGGCGTTCTTTAACTTGGATTATGGTACGAGAATCAATGTTTCAGCGTGATATGGACGTAAGCCAAGAATGAAAGTGAGAGAGAAACTGTCTTTTATATTCAGTATTAAAAATACCTTTAAGACACCATTTCTTTATTTATACGATGCAGCTAAATTTCTATTTTAAATGTAATGAATATCTTGTAAAAATGTAAGCCATTTATCACAGCAACATTGAATACACGTCAAATCCTTTTTAAAATTACACACGCATGCCTCTTATGATAAAATACTGTTTAATTATTCACCCCATAAATTCACAGAAATAAAACAAGACATTCTTACAAATGTAAATGGAAGAATTTATATATGTAAAAAAAAAACAAAAAAAAAATGATTTACAAATTAAGTATTAAATGCCCGACGCAGAAGTATTTTATGAACGTAGTACTTTGTAATGTTATTGACATCTCACTAAAGAATGTCTCAAAGAATTTACTTTATGGAAGACCATCTTCTTAATGTAATGGGACATGAATTTGATCATAAGGATTATTGTAAGATATTATTGGTGAGACGGATTTAGCACTTCTATTGAGATTGCTTTTCATTTTTAAATATGAGCAGATCACTTCCGTGTCGTTCTACGCAACTGTTGACCCAACAAGTATATATCTCTTATTTAATGCTGGCTAAAAGACATAGGCAATGATTGTGATGCTGTGTAAATATAAAATTTTAGATCTAGATAATGAATAGGCACAGGTACACTTTCTCTATTTATTTGCTAGTATAAGCTTTTTCAAGCGGAGCAAAGGGAACTTAAATAAGTAATTAGTCTAAAATTTTGAAATATAATTCAAATTAAAATACAATAATTGTTTTATTGACTTTCGAATCTGATGTTTGATGTTTTTAAACTTGTGAATTCCCCTGTGGATTATAGGTCTACACCTGTACCAAGCTAAGTTGGTCTGTTGGTCTCCATAGAATATATATATATATATATATATATATATATATATATATATATATATATATATATATATACACACACACACACACACATATATATATATATATATATGCTATACAATATATATACATATACTATTTACATAATACATACATACACACACACACACACACACACACACACACACACACACACACACACACACACACACACACACACACACACACACACACACACACACACACACACATATATATATATATATATATATATATATATATATATATATATATATATATATATATATGGATGAAATGGATTAAATCCCCAAAATATATATATATACCAGCGTGCTTGATTCAAAAATCGTACGACTCATACAGCAATCGCTATCACTTGACTTTGCCGTGCTGATGTTGCTACATGCCTTACTTCTTGCCTATCTCACACAGTAAATTTTTTCTAAGCTCTATACTAAACCTTAAATCTGTTACGAAAAAAGAACTAAACAAAATGAACACAAAACTATCAGCTTTAAAAAAGGACTCGTAACTGGAAAAACCGAATGAAAACAGCAAATACTTTTTCACACCCAACCCAGTTCTGCTGAATCAGAATCAACGTTGAGTTTAAGCAAGCAAATGAGACAATTGGAGTTAAGTGCCATGCAGATTTAAATTTTTCCCACTTGTGGCGAATGCAGCTATCGATTTTTTTTTGCATTCGTATCAGTCAGCTGTTGGCTCTCACGCTGGCCAATAGAATCTTCCTGTCTATTCGTGGCAGCCAGCTATAGGCTATCACTCTGGCCAGTAGAAAATAGCCGCAAACTACATGAAAACTGCTGTAGAAGCATGAAAAATCTTTTATTTCCACTATCGATGGGAGTTGGGAAATGCAAAGTCGGTCTTGGCCTTCTCGCTAACTTGGAGCATGTGCATGTAAATTTTGGTGCAAATCCGTCGAAAATTGCGGCCGTGCATTCGTTACACACACACACACACACACACACACACACACACACACATCCTGTCTTTTATAGATATAGATTTTCTGTTTATATGAAATTTTTATGGATAGAACTTATTTGAGTAAATGATTTGTTTTAATTAAACAATATTATTTACATTTACCAGCCTGAATTTTCGGGAAATCTTAGAAAATATTTCCTTTTACCCTCTCTGAACTTTCTAGGTGAGATCCGCCTTGTTTCCTCCACAAGGTTAAATCACCCTTATTCCCTACCTATACTATTTGGAAGAAGTGTTTTCTACTGAGGGCTAGCATCCAGTCAGAACTTACACTCCATGCGCCTAGGATTGCACAACATCCTAAATTCTACTGCAGTATACCATTTTTGAATCAACACCAATACTTTGTAGAAAGTTGCAGTATAATCGGTGAAATGGACAGAAAATGTCTGAAAGTTTCAATTGGTTTTGACAAGAGAACAATTAATATTTTACAATACATTTCTTAATACATTATTCGGAATGGGCTTGTCAGGAGAAACGACTTGACGTCTGTTTCATAATCGACCTCGCATATGTGTCTAGATTATTTCGAAGTGAGAAAACAAACTACCGACGTCTTAAACAAGCCACAAATGCTTTTATGTCTAGCTTCTGTAAGCAAAGGTCAAAAACCACCTGTGAACTTGAATTTGCAAGACTAAATTGATACTCTTTGGTCAAACATCATGGTCAGGTTAAGCTTCTACCTGGTGAGAGTATAGAGTAGGAGAATGCGTCTACAAACTTTGTATCTAATTTGACGGTAAATATTTTGATCTGTGTCTGCAGTTAAATAACACTAGTAACATCTCTATTTAACTAATTTCATTACAAATTCATTTTAAGTGTGAATACGTGTAGCATAGTGGCATCCCCGATGCAATCAACGCATACGTATCAGTGAACAAAGCCAGTCTTCGATGCTGAAGTCATCGGTTGTACATTGATCTGGAGATCGAGGGTATCCGCCAGATTAACTAGCCAAAGACATTGCGTATGAGTGAATACTTCTCTGGTTTTCAAATCAGATATGTAGAAGGAACTGTCCAGGTTATCGGCTGCGTAGCGACTTCGCCATGCGACGGATGTTGATTATAGCAGTGGTGGCGTTGGTTGTAGTTTTGTTGCTGCTGCTGTTACTGCTGCTGCTGTTACTGCTGGTGCTGCTGCTGTTGCTGCTGCTGTTGCTGCTGCTGTTACTGCTGTTGCTGCTGCTACTGCTATTGCTGCTGTTACTGCTGTTGCTGCTGCTGATTTTGATGATCAATAAGAAATCGCATAAGAAGTTAAAAAAAAAAAAACGCCAATAACTTTACCATAGGCATGTTTTCCTTCATGGAAGCTGAGAGATTTGGAAAAGAACCACTGTGAGAACGTTCCTGAGAATTTTAGAGCATATTTGAAAAATTACAGCTCCCTGTTAGGACAAACGAAGGAGCCACTTCTCTATATACTGTCCAGAATCAATCGAAAAAAAAAACATTTAAATTTCTTCATCATTCATCATCATCATCATCATTTATTCAGTTAACGCATTTTGTTTCGCTTTGTTCATCAATCCCCTGTGACATTCAAGGCAAAATTGTGCAGTGGTTTACTGGTTCCGTTTGCACCGGGGATGTTGAGGTTATCCCGCCCCTCCTCTCAGAATCCCCCCCGCCCAATGGTAAAGTTGCTGACCACTTACGCTGGTGGTTTAGGAAGAAAGTTGGAAAATCCTTCACGGAGTTTAGCCGTCGGGTCAATGCGATTGCCCAGGATGTGGACGTCGCAGTGCGCATGCGACTGCTAAGAGCCATGTTTAAGAGTCGCTTGTAGGTCGTCGGTCTGTGCTGTTCCGCATCCCGATTCACCTGAGTAAACCAGGGCCGACCACTTCGCTGCAAAGTTTCGATCATTGACGATACATCCCCCGAATTCAATCTTTATTCTTTATACAGTTATTACTACGTAAGCGGTCCTTATAGGAGAGACGAATGCACGTCCTTCTTTTTTCTTTTATGTGCCGGGTTCATTCAGGTCTTCTTGTATTTTTTGTAGCTCTCAGTAAGGTTTACGTTTTTGCTCTCTCTCCTAATCCTTGTTCTAACAACAATATAACACACGTGTTTATATAAACAACCGCTCCAGGCAGTCACAAGCACTCACTCCCTCACCGCACACGAGCGGTGAAAGAACGGTGTTCGATGGAGTGCATTACAGGACCCTACGTATTATTATTTAATCGGCGCCTCCACTTCTCTAGAGAGAATAATAATAATAAATTTAGCTAAAAAGAGTACATCAGAACATAGTTAACACAACGAAGATTTATAGGAAGATATAAAAAAAAAACAAGAAATTGTTCCTGCTATGAAGGGGAAGAAATAAATGTTTTAAGAATGATTCACATAAATGTTATACAAAGAAAATTGATTTAAAAGATGAAAAAGATGAATAAATACATTGGAGCGATGAAAACGGTGTAAACCAATTAAGTTCAGCCATATCTACAATTATTCTCATCACGAACGAGATATTGTAAAACAAAATCATAAAATTCTCTGGAACCTTTTCTTTCAGACGTAGGACCACATCCAACATGACTGAAACAGTAAATCATGAATGAAAACATAAGGATTTAGCTGTACTAGCGGATAACAGAATGTATGTAAAATAGTGTTAAAACTCTAGAAATACAAGGATTTTACAAGGGAGAAAAGACATATGTGAAATTGTTATATACCGTACCCATGAACACTAATGGATATCTCCCAATCCTTACAAATACGTTGGACCCTGTTGTAACTGGGGGATAATATGCTGTCTAAGTATTTCACCACTATCAGTGGTTTACCTACTTCACACCGCTGGCGAGCATTTTATTTTGTTGACATTATAAAGATTACCATTTTATTTCCAACCTCCGTTTTGGTTATTCCTCAATCAGTAAGCCATTCTAGGTTACAATAGAAATATAAGATTAACATCGTGCGCATAAAAGTAGCCACAGTTGGACCGGTGACAAAAATGCTAGAATTTAGTAATTCGATAGAGGTTTGAATCTTCAGTGTACAGCATTTCTAGAGTCTGCAAGGATACTGAAAAATGTGCTGGAATTTTGATAAATTGTGATATCGTTCTCTTTCAGCGATGATCTCAGGACATCCCGTGTCAAAATGAATAATAATAATAATAATAATAATAATAATAATAATAAAGACCTATAACAATTTTATGGAACTTTACAATACACACAGGTTGAACAATCAAAGCTAATCGCCTAGACATCGTGATCTAAGACCTCGAGAACAGATTCGCTCTCTTATCGACAGGGCTGTCTCTGCAAATCATAATGTATCTTTAAAGATCATCAAAAACTATCAAAATACAAGGATCTTGAAATAGAAATCTAAAAAAAATATGTTAAAAGAGGCCATCAATAATTTCTGTTGTACCTGAAGCACACGGATTGGTTGGGAAAAGTTCCGATAGACTCATTGAAGGGATTCCTGTTATTCCATGTCTTAAAGAAATAAAAATAATTCTACTCAGAAGAAAAGCTCACATATTACGAAGAGCTTTATCCATGGAAATTGAGTAAAATCTTTGGTTCTGTTTTTTCTTTTTCACAAAAATCATCGATGGACCAAAATTATGAAGCCATTTCTGACATTAGGTCTCTGGTTGGGACCTGGAAACGAAATGTGTATACAGAATAAATCAAACAAATAATAATAATAATAATAATAATAAGAAGAAGAAGAAGAAGAAGAATAAACAGTACACGATGAAATGAAAATCAAGCGTACGAAAAAATCAAAGGGAAAATGATATACTGCATAAAAAGATTTAGCCATATTTGCTTGAGAAAATGTGTAGTTTAAAAAGACAACCTTATAATGGCAAGCAATGATGTGAGAAGGAGGGAGGTAACTAGACAAGAGGAGGCGGAAATGCCGAATCCGCGAATAAAATAAAAGAATGAAAAATTTAAAAAAAAACAAAGAAAGAATAGAAGAAAAAGAAAGAAAGAAAGAAAGAAAAGATAGCTCACCAAGAAAACGCCTGAAGATTTATAAAATAGACAACACTGCGTTCTGTCAGTAATTACCGTGTGCAAGCGTCATAGATTCAGTTACATAAGGCAAACAAATGTTTATGAACGCAATCCTAAAACAGAATAAAACAGAGTTGTTGACATAAAGACAAATTTCCCTCCCCAACCTTT
>CAHIKZ030003604.1:632500-672500 GCA_903632075.3 Acanthosepion pharaonis | reverse complement strand
TTCTCTCTACTGGTGTTGGTATGACATTCAAGATGGTCTACAGTAAATAAATTCCCTGTGAGTAGCCTGGCCTTTACTATTTGGGCATATGCCCTTGAGACACGCTGGAACATTGGCGGAGTATTGTCCCTCTTAAAGATTGAAGGATGAGGTAGAAAAGCAATTTTGGAATCACTTCTGGATACTGAGTCCACCATGAATCGGAGACTAGGCGGATGGATATTTATAGAGATATTTATAACAGGGCCTCAACTGTAACATTACACGCTGATTTTGATCAAAATCTATCACCATAATTCGTACATCTGTTTGTGTTGTATATATCCGGTAGACCCTAATCAATCAGTGGTTACGATAGATACATTGATATATATATATATATATATTATATATAATATATATATATATATATATATATATATATATTTGTAGATCAGCGTCGGAGAGACCATGTAAAACTGGCTATGTGTTGCGAGAACAGATGTGAGTGATCTGTAATTCCTCGAGAAAGGGAAACGAATACTATAAAAAAAGAAGACTAACATAAATTTGAATGATGGACGAGAACTAAGACCTTTGATAAAGGAATAAGGTAACCCACGTCAAGAGTTCTGTAAACTTTTTGGATTAAACAGGTCCTACAAGTACTTCAGCCATAGGAATAGTGGTATAGGTGACAATGCCTGACTCAGGCCAATGCTATTTTAGTTGGGTCTGAAATCAGAGTTTTCCATTTCTTAGAATGGCTGCCACCTAAATACAAAACAGTTCCGTCAGCTTTGTTATTTAACCAATAAATGGAAAGAGGAGAGATGGATTAATAAAATAAACGTAATGCACTAAACTGAGGTTCGAACTCGGTTTGTCGATTTCACTTTCGGCTTTGCTAACAGCTCGCAAATCCCTTAAAGTACAAGGAAGAAATACAGAAAAATGAATACAATAACTGGTGGCACGTCGAATGTATGACAATACACAGGAAAAGTCATGCAGAGGGCAGAGAAATCGATATAGACATGACTCCCTGGATGAAACTAAAGAATAAACCAAGTCAACTGAAAACAATGTCACGATATGCAACTATATAAAAGCCAGTATAGATAGAACATGGAAAAGAAAATGTAAATTGTGTGGAAATGAAAAAAAGTGAGAAGTTAATTCATCTAATAAGCAAATATAAAAAAAAAAAAATTAGCTTATAATAATCATTACATGTTGGTGAAGAAGTTCCACTGGGAACTATGCAAAACTCTGCATTTTGAATATACTGAACAATTTTATATAATCAGGCTAGCGTCTGATGTAGAGAATGCAACAATAGAATCTTTTGAGATTTCGAAATTCATTTGAGTCATCAAATCTAAGCAAGAAAAGAGGGCAGAGTAAATGTAGACAAAAAGATTCGGTCCCCCAACATAAATAGGAAGGAGAATAAAGAAAGATACGTATAGCAAATGTCACCAGGAAGTTGAATAAGTTTTAGAATGGGAATTTGACAATATTTCCTGACATTACTGGTACATTCAGAATAGTTACATGTGACAGGAGGTGGTTTTGAAGATTGAAGCTAAAAAAAGTATTCGTTACTAGATGGGCTGTTGGGATTTTTCGATTTTAAGACCCATAAGATTTAAACAATGATTTGAGGGAAAATTAAGACTACCGCGATGTTGAGGCGAACCAGAATATTGAGTGGAATACGAGATTTATTGTAATTTGACTCACATAAAAACAACTACAACAAAAACAACAACATTAATAATGATAATAATAATAATAATAATAATAATAAAGACAGAAGACCATAAAATCAATATTCTAATTGTATTTACTATCCATATCGAGATACATAAAAAGCTAATAGACAGAGGGTGATTAAAGACTACAAAAATATACCTTCTTATGGGTATATGGCAGAGGATATATATATATATATATATATATATATATATATATATATATATATATATATATATATATATATATATATATAATAAAAGAATATGGTAATGCTTATAATGGGCTACAGTGGGCTATAATAAGATTTTAGCCACTCTTGACTAAAACAATTTTGGTTTGTTTAATAATGTCTCTTCTTTTTTTTCAGATAATACCGTGTTAGTATCAAACTACTCTCATCTATGAACAATAGTTGACTTATATGTTGCAAGGAAAGTTCGTGGAACTAAGGAAATGTGTGAACTTCAAAAGGACAAATAATAGGATGGCATCAGTGTGGCAAGTCAAATAGAGAAATTACTAGCTTTTTCCCGGTTAATCATCAAACGGCTAATAATATTGCCAAGACATTTAATGAAGAAGGCCATTGTCGTTTGGAGCAACGTTTAGGAAAACCAAACATCGTGTCTGAGCGAAAGAAAAAAGCACTGAAGAGGAAAGTAATCTGAAACCGTCACCAGGGCTTCAAAGATGTCGCTAACAGCATGGAAATGACACCATATGCAGTGAGAAAGGCTCTGAAAAAGCTAGGCTATCAAAGAAGAGTGGCAAAAAAGAAGCTTACAGAGGACGTTCGTATTTTACTAGTTGATAGAATTCAAGAGGAATGATTATGAATTTTGACAGTCTGTAATTTAGTCAGATGAAAGTAAATTCTGCCAATATTGTAATTCTAGATTGGTTCATGTTTGGAGAAATCAGAATGATACTTGGACCACTGAATGTCTGCAGGCGACCGTAAGAGATGGAGGAATTGTAGTAATAGCGTATGGCTCTGTATGGTTTGGATAGAAATCTGAGCTGATTCTTGTTGACGAGCAGTTGAATGGTGATGGAGAGCCATGCCATACGAGCAAAGTAGCAAAGGCCTCGAAAGAATCTGAAGGAATTAAGTCATTGCCATGGGTAAATCCTGACATAAATCCAATAGAGCACGTTTGGAAGCACCTTGACCAAAGACTTCGAAAGCGTGCAACGAAAGTCACGTCAGTGGCAACCGTTAAAGTAACATTGTTAAAGGAATGGTAAACTGCGGCTCAGGCGATTGTGGATAACTTGATCAAATCTATGAAAAATCGAATACAAGCGCTGAAAATAGCAAATAGAGGACTTACTCTATACTAGATCCAAATACTGTTTGTTTATGTTGATTACGTAATTAAATTTTGAAATTGTATGTATTTTATTTCTCCTAGATAAATCTTTTCTTATGTCACTGTATGTAAAGAATGTAATAATATATACATATATATATATAGATAGATAGATAAATAATATGGGAAAAATTATAATATATATATATATATATATATATATATATATATATATATATATATGTGTGTGTGTGTATAAATATATATATATATATATATATATATATATATATAAAGTGTATTATACTATATATATACATAAAAGTGTATTATATAACACACACACACACACATATATATATATATATATATATATATATATATATTATCATCATAAAATATTTGTCATCCAAAAACAGACTGTTTCGCTGTTTCATAGCTCATCAGTGTGATATACGTCCGGTTGCCTCTAGCTAAGATCGAAACCCGGAGATTCTACTCCTAACCGTGTGTGTGTGTGTGTGTGTGAAAAATATAGAATGGCGTCTCGCGGTCTTTGACTGCGCACGCCTCCTGTCGAACTCTCTGCGTTAGCAGAGAGGAACCCGGACGAGGCTTTGCCGAAGGGCAAGGTTTCGTCCGGGGAACGTATACAGGGCCTGAACCCGTCTAATCGGCTTCAAAAGGCTATTTTTTGGGCCGAGCCTACGGGCTCGGAGAAACCCACAATAAAACCGGCCTTGTGCCATATTCGTTTCTCGTGGGTGAAATGAAAATACCGAAAATATATAGAAAATAGGAAAGAACTGGTTAGGTAAATAATCCAAAGTTCCTTAGTATTTTATTTATTATTTTTTTTAAATAGTGCTCGATACAAAAGTAGAGCATAAATATAATTATTTATTTAAAAATATGATTCCAACTCGCGACATAAGAGGTCTCATGTTTCAAAACAAGAGCCGAAATTAAATTGAGTTAAAGTAAACTCTGTTCCATCTTCAAGCGAAATTTTTTTTTGGTATAACTTATTTCTGAAATTGACGTGTTTTAATAATTGAAATCAAAATTTCCATGGTAACAGCTAGGGCGAATTGTTTAAATTGGGTAGGCGTGCGTTGGGTGTTAATAATATGTATCAGTATAGAGTTACTTTCATAGATGTCAAGTCAGGATAAGGTGGGAGGTGTCTAAATTTGAAATGAAAGATGTTTTATCCTAGTCTGGTTTACGTGTCTATGGAGATTTATTTATTTTTTTATTTTATTTCTTTATGAAAGGGATTTGTGTATATAAAAAAGAAAAAAATAACTGCCGTAACATTTGTTTTTTGACGACTTCATAAAGGGTTATCTTTTTTGTAGGGTATTTAAACTATTTATTTGGGCTATGGATTATAAAAGTTATTTTATTGTATGGTTGTTTTTAGCTAATTATTCAAACCATGAATCTGATGATGTCGACAAAAAACCGTTAACTCATGTCTATTGTTTAATAGATTATTATTATTTAGAAACTTAATAATGTGCAGTTTCTCATGGAGGCACAAAGGGAATGTGTCATCCCAAGTTTTACATGTTCTAGCCTTGTTTATAATTTTCCATTTTACTTTTGGTGTCCTATTTATTTCCTTCAGATGCCAAATATATATATATATATATATATATATATATATATATATATATATATATATATATATATATAAATAAAGATATTATAATGTTTATAATAGCTTCATAGAACGAATGTTATTACGGGCCATGACTAAAAACACACGTAAACCAAGAGATAGCTTATACCTAAAATTTCGCTTGAAGATGAAACGCGACTAAACACCTCAATTCAACTTAATTTTAATAATTATTTGGATGGTTTCGGCTCTCGTTTTTGAAACATGAGAACTCTTATGTAGCGAAGGAATCATATTTTTAAACAAAAATATTACACTATAAGCTCTAATTCTGTATGGAGCACGGTCTTCTTAAAATAAAAACAAAATACTAAAGAACTCCGGATTATGCACCCAACGTGTTCGTTTCTATTTCTATCTTCTGCATACCTGCGCACTTTGTTTTATTTCTTTACCTTAATCTTAATGGAAATGTTATAAAATGCTGAATCATTTCTTACTTTTAATTTAAATAATTTTCTGAATAATAATAATAATAATAATAATAATAATAATAATAATAATAATAATAAGAATGTTTGGGATTATTTGGCTCATGAAAATATGTATAGTTAGCAGAACAGGTGAACTTTGTTCAGTATTTTGTGATATCTGACATCTGGGACTTACTTCAATAATTCTGTTAGTACAGGTGGCTTTGCTGCTTCTAACAGTTATAAACTGAAATATGGCCATCATCACTAGTCCGAAATATTTAAGTGTCGGAAATACTGCTACTACTACTACTACTACTACTAATAATAATAATATTAAGAATAATAATAAGAAGAAGTATATAATGGTTTGTGTTATACTTGAGTCTATTGTTAAAATTGGAAGGTTTATACTTGGACCTATAGGTAAACATTAGCCTGGTTTACTCGAACGATTTTCAGTAATCATTCGTCAGATTTAGTCTACAGGTTATGCGTATTGGTAAATATTAGTCGAGGTATATACTAGAACTTGTAAGCGTTTACAACACTTTTGCTTTTTTTTCAAGCTATGCAGTTTGTGTAATCTATGTGTCACTGAGACAAAAAATGTGAAATATAGTGTGACAATAATAATACGTATTAAAAATAGGAATCTTTATGCATATGGATTTATTTTCCTTAAAATTAAATGTTGATAGAATCTAAAATCGTGATCAGAAGATTACAATTCTTACCCTGTTGGTGCCATGCTCTGGTTAAATCTCAAATATTGTCGCACGTTTGATTCTCACTGAAGGTTTATGCCATTTAAACCTGTGACAGAGTATAATTGTATTTTGACAATTGAATAAAATTCCATTGAACAGAAAGTGAGAGAACAAATTAAAGAGAAACATGATGATATAAGACGTCTTGGAAAATTTAACTCAGATAAAACAAAGGGAAGGCAGAGGGAAACAGCCTATAGCTTACCTAATGAGCTTTCGTGAATGGAGGGCATAGTGGATTCGGCGATATATTGAAAAAAAAGTAAAGCATAGTTCAAAACCACAAGAGACAGGAAGTTAGTGAAAGCTATGATCGCTCACGTAGTAATTGAAAGAAGATGTAGCGATTAGCAATCCGGGGAATCATCATCATCCTCATCATAATCATCATCATGATGATCAGTCCGAGGTACGGGTACGGTCAGCAGATCACGTGACCAGTTCCCTCCATATATGTGGATTAGTGTTATGTTGACCAGAGAGGATTTTGTTGTTTGTTCTTCACGTGTGAATTCGAATGTTCGTCGCCACTTGTTATGGTCCGGTTCCTTGTACCACGTTGATAGTCCAAGGTAGAACCAATAACAGAATAACTCGAACACGGATATGGAATAACACAGATATATTACAATCAAGGATATATACAGAGAAGTAGAAAGTGTTAGTACGAACAATCAGGTTTAGTAGTAATTGTCTGAACGCGACTCTGTTTCGGACTGCCTCTGACTCGACTGACTGACTCGCTTGCTCTGACTGACTGACTCCTGACGGACCTTGCTCCAGACTTCAGACTGAACTCCCTGCTTCCTCTTGAGGCGCAGTATTTATTACGTATGGAATAGTCCATTATGTTATTATGGGTAAGGTCCCATAACAATTAGAAAGTCAAATAATTATTCACTTATGCGTAGCGTGTCTTGGGCAAGAAGATCTGGCAGATTGTTCATTCCATATGATGTCCTCCAAATTGTTTTCTTCATGGACACTTGGACATTGATTCAATTGGAGTAGACCTGCGCTTTGACCGTTGACATCAATCTAGTAAGCCCTTCTTCGGAGCGATGCCGTGTTATCAATGCACTGGTTCCATATAGAGTTATGGAGACCAGTAATTTTCTAGATGACCGTTAACCCTACAAGATGGTTCACCAGCTCTTTGAACAAGTCTTGATTTTAATCATCCTGGGTTACATGTCATTCTCCTCATAAGAAAAAAAAACCTGATGTTAAAACCAATTTAATCGCCGATAAGCTAATCATGCAGTAGGTAGCACTGGCTTAAAGTAGAACTCTTAGAATAAACTCATGTAAACGGCGAGGTTTAACCGGGAAAAGAAAGTTGGTGAGAAGAATTAACTTCTGCGTTATGAAGGGTCACATCACGTAAAAGAAAAGTAAGTACTACTGATCGGGGAGCCAGTTTTCTAATTTTGCAAGAAATGTTTTATTGGATCTTGCTGATTACAAAATGTCGTCAGAGCGCCGACATTTTCTGTAATGTACAAGTTGTTTTTAAAAGTAATATGCTGTGTATTATCTCTGTTATCACATTGTCTTTATGATTTAATTTCCGATACTGGCTTTGTAATTAAAAGTCGAAGCATAAAAACACAATATCCAGTATCTTCGACAACATGATAGAAAGCAATGTTTTGTAATGTCTATGAGTTACTATAAAAATGAAGCAGTCGAATTGTTATAACAAAAGTGTTGAAAATTTATCTAAGTTAAATAAAGACAAGCATTTATATGTTTAGAGTTTTCTCTCAGTTAAATTGTATTCTACATGTTTGTGCCCGTTATTATTTTTATTGCATTGTAGTATGTGACTCAATTCTCCCGCCCTGTATTATTTCGTCCGGGTAACATATATTTCTCTCATCAGCATTATTTCCTCTTTCCATATGTAAGCACGGATGTGACGAGAGTGAAACTATCAATTTAAGCATTCAAAATCACATTCCAAACATATCTTCTAATAGAAAACAGCATTCTTGCTTACCATTCCAAGGCCAATGTCCTCATGAAAAGGGAGTGTTATGAAGAGGACACAGGTATTCGTAGCGAAGATAAGAATGATCTTAACCAAAGATCCAGAGAAGGATATGCAATATAATTGGCCCTGATCTTGCATCTCGTCTACAGTTGCTCTCTCACAGACGCGCCGTCGCCTCTCTCTGTCTTTTCTACAAATACTTCCATGGTAACTGCTCTGATGAGCTGCTCTCTCTGGTTCCCAGACTCCATGAATTCAAGCGCCCTACGAGGCTGGCATTCCGCTCTCACCCTTACACCGTAGAAACCTTCAAATGTAGCCGTCTCTTCTACTCCAATAGCTTCATACCTCGCACCTCTCGCCAGTGGAACACCCTCCCCAATTACTGTTTCCCTGAAAGCTATAATCTCCAACTATTCAAATGTAATGTCAATCGACATCTCCAATTACCTTGATCTACCCACTATCCTTCTTCTCTTCCTTTCTCCTATCACTCTTATCTGCTCTCGCTCCAAATCTTCCGCAACCCCCTGCATCCTAGTGGCTTCACGCCTTGCTTGGGGCACAATGCTTAAAAAAAAATATTCAGATCCCGTTTTGGAGGACTATCTTAACAGTGTTGTGAATTCCGCTGTATTTAATGAATGATCATTATTATATATAATTATTTAAAGTATTCATGTTAATCAAAAAGTGGCTGTCGTAAAGCTTCCAAAGAAAAACAGTATCTGACGACAGATAAGACGTTAGAATACATTTCTCAAAAGAAAAGTCTCACAAATTGCCATGAGAAATTATGTAGAATTGGTGACCACCCAGTCAATTACATCCCCAACATTCAATACCGAAATTAATCTTACTCATTTTACGTCAGTCATATACAGCTAGGTGGACCCGCATAATAATATTTAATCAAACAATTATAGTTTTCTTCTTATATATTCTATTACATCAATGTTCAAAACGAAAATCAGTAAAAATATGCACATCTATATATCTATCTATCTATTTGTAAACCTATTTCTCTCAGATACACACGCACATATATATATAGCTTTAATCTATCTTCATCATAATTACCATCTATATAATAAATGACCATGATCATAATAATATTCTTATGTGTAGTTACATGAACTTAAACATAAAATTAGATAGCTGAAACCCCCAAGGACGAAATACATCACAGTAACTTTTTTTTCAAATAAGCATATTTCTTTCCATAAAACACTTCTTGATATATATATATATATATATATATATATATATATATATATATATATATATATATATATATTCGAAATAGATTTTTAAGCGTTCCCGCCAGGCAAGGTGTTACAGAGAATTGGAATGAGACCAAATAAGAGTGATAGAGGAAAGGATGAAGAGAAGAATAGGGGATATATCAAGGTATGTAGAGACGTCGATTGACATTACATTTGAATAATTGGAGATTATAGCTATCATGGAAACAGGAAAAGTGGAGGGAGTTCCACAGGCGAAAGGTGCGAGACAAGAAGCTCTTGGAGTAAACGAGACGGCTACATTTAACAGTTTTGACAGTGAAAGCCTAGTAGAACGCTTAAATTCATGAAGTCTGGGGACCAGCGAAAGCAGCTCAACGGAGCAACTACCATGAAAGTTTTTGAAAAAAAGACAGGAGGCGACGGCACGTCTGTGAGAGAGCGACTGCAGACAAGATGCCAGATCAGGACCAATTATATTGCATATCCTTCTATGGATCTTATCAAGAACCTTGAGACAAACAGAAGGGGCACTGGACCATATATGGCAGCAATACTTCATGCAAGGGCGAATGGTTGATTTTTAGATTTGAAGGATCGACTCGAGCGAGAAAAATTCCTGGCACGGCATAGGGAGCCAACTTTTTTCGGTGGACGAAGCTATTGATTCAATGTATTTGTTCCATCTCAGGTCATCAGTCAATGTAAGGCGGAGTAAACGCAAAGAGGAACTCTCGGGAAGTTGAGCGTCAGACATTCTAATGGGGACGGTGGCAGGGATGGTTCTCTATGATGAGTAATAGAGAGCAGTTTTGTTTTTGAGGCGTTAAAGTTAACCAGCCAATATTTTCCCCAGTTCACAACCGATTGGAGGTCCTTTTCGAGAAGAACGGCCAGGTTAGATTTGTCAACGGCACTAGATTTGTTTTTGAGGCAGGGGCAAATTGTAGTGTCGTCCGCGTAGATGCCTACTTGGGAATCTATGACGTCGGTAATATCGTTGATGAAGATAAGGAACAGAGTAGGGCCTAGGATGGAGCCTTGAGGAATATCTGCATTTGTTGGATAGAATCCGTCGAGAACGACCTTCAATACACGGTTTGACAGAAATGATTGTATTAAGTCAAACAATCGACCTGAAATTCCATAACCCTGAAGCTTGCGAAGAATGCTGGCATGCCAAACGATATCAAACGCTTTGGAGATATCTAGATCCATGGCACGAGCTTCTCCGTTATTATGAAGGGCTTGGTAAACAATTTCCGTGATGGCCGTAAGCACATCAGCTGTAGAACGGGCAAAGCGGAAACCATATTGTTTGTCGCAGATCAGATCCTGGGATGTAAGGTGCTTAAACACTTCGGCGTTGATTAAAGCTTCGAAGACATTGCCGAAGAGTAGTAGGAGACTGATAGAACGATACTTAGAAGGGTCAGAAGGGTCTCCAGAGTTCTTAAAGACAGGAACAATGGATGAGGATTCCCAACAGTCTGGAAAACAAGATTCTTTGAGGCAGTAGTTATATAATTTGGAGAGGGCATGGGCCAGTTCAGGCAGCCTTTTCTTCAGGACAATGGCTAGTATCCCATCTCCACCACTATCCTTGTGGGGCTCTAAATTAGAGATAATGCCCAATACTGGTGACGGGGTAGTGTGCTGCTCGCTCAATAGAGCCTCAGTTCTAAGGGGGATAATGCGTGTGGATACACCGGAAGAGTCGACCGTTGAATTGAATGAGAATTCCGAGCAAAGCATTCAGCCTTGTCGGCATAAGAGTTCAGAACCTGGAACTGGTTGAACAAAAGTTGTATAGAGGGTTTGCTATTGTTAAGCACGCTCTTGCAGAGACGCCAATAATCCTTGGAGCCGAATTTGCGAGATGCAATGCATTCTATCATTCGAGCAGCAAATAGTGACATTGCTTCATTGAGGACACGCTTACACTCGTTACGGGCAGAGACAAAGAGACGTCTATTGCAGTCAGACATGTCTCTTCGATATAGGTGGAAGAAGTGGTTTCTATGGGAAATGGCAGCTGAGCAAACAGCGGAAAACCAAGGGGAAGAGCGCGATTTAAGTTAGTAAAAGTCCCATTGTCATATTCTCAAAAATTTGGTTAGACAGCATTGTGGATATGGCATATGATTATACTTACATACGGCAGTTAGCGATCATATTTGCCGTCTTCCATTCTCATGGTCACATAGTGAATAGTTAAATGCTAAAGTTTTATCACCAATCTCTTTCTTTCAGAGAAGGCAGAGCTGTGGGGGGACGGTCAATTCCCCCCCACCACCAACTACAATGGGTTTGGGGTACTGGCTTTCAATAAAATGAAAGACAACGGGAAGATGGATACGGCCAAACAATTTCCACGCTAGTCTATTTTATCTAGCAAAATATTCGTACGACTAGAACATTAAAATATCGACGTCGTAGGTTCGCGTGCTGTCTAAGACGATTTACTTTGTTGTTTTGAAAGGGAGATCTCCAACTAAACGAAATTAGAGGGTAACAGATTAAGTTAGAATAATTAAAACACAAGACAAATAAGTAAATACTTTAAATTAGTTAAACAGAAAAAAAATGGGTCATATTTAGAAATATTTGACAAACTGGAAAAGTTTTGTGACGTCTTTCATCCGTTTTATATACACCACTCTCTCTCTATCTAATACACACACACACAGACACACACAGAGACCCCCCCCACACATATATATATATATATATATATATATATATATATATATATATATATGGACAATCACTATAAATATAATAGGAAATAACCGTGAATCGTAATTTAAAATGCTTTTCAAGAATTATCGACTCAATATTTAGTTGAGAAATATACAATAAGGCTTAGTGAAATACACAAGTAATAAATATTTAAGTCTCAACTGACTTGAGGCGTTCAGTAAATGTGTAATCAATGGTTACTTTTGAGACTTTTCCCTACAGACGATTTTGCCCGGGGCTCTCTTTACCAAAACTGAAGCGTCACTAAGTATTCATCTTGCTTAACAAAAACGATTCTTTCTTTTTCGTATTTAAGTTCTAGTTATCAAGAATATTTGCTTCTGCAGTATCAAGTCAATAGAGATTTCTCTATTTAAATAAAAGAATGATTCTTTTCATTTATGGGTTGAGTATTTTTACCCGAGGCCTCCGTGTCTTTTTTCACTGTTGGTACAACTCTGTGTTGAATTTATAGCTGTTTCTATTGCTACACTTGTGAAATTTACAGTCCACTGAAGGTATGGTTATGGTGGTGCTAGCTCTTTAAATAAGAACCTAAGGTTAAACATTATACAGAAAAATAGGAATGAAACTCATAGTAATTATTGACAAAGTAGTTAACCAGTTCGATTATATGACAATTTGGTGTGCAATAGCATTAATATACATTTTTCTAATATTTCCCTTTAATATTTCTTATATTATTTGCAAATGCAACGCGAAAACTGTGACTTGAAATAGACTGATCATTCGCTTTGGCTTATCAACCCTTTAGAGGTTATTCAAAGACAGAAAATATTTTCAGATTGCAAGAATGTTTTAGATATTTTTTTACAGTAAGGCCTTGAGCCACCCGAGTTAGAGGATTACATTAGGAGGTAGTTTATGCGGTTAGGATGGAAGGATATGGGTTAAGGTAAACTCTTGATAGTGATACAAGCTCTACTAATTAACACAGGACTGGGGGAGAAGAAGTGTATTCAAACCATTCTCAAGGGTATTTTTGCTGAAGGGAATATAACAAAACCAATGTGAGATTGAACTCGATTCTCCAATTAACAATTTCAGGTCATTATCCATTACACCACCTGTGCAACCAAATTTACAAACCCTGGTATTCCCAAACAGATGATCGAAAATGTGACCATGAAAACGAAAGGGGACTTAGAATAGCGAAATATGACAGATAGATAGATAGATAGATAGGTAGATAGATGTTAGAATACATATGTATATACTCTAGAAATAGTTTAATTCAAACATGCTGCTTCTATGAATAATGAGATTGTACATTATAAAGAGGACTCAAAGCAGCATTAATTATATTAAATTTGTCTGTAGATTCCACTGGCCTCGACCACTCTTAACGTTACATAACATATGTTCGGCTTTTATGAGGATTATAACTCTTGATATTATTATGAACATTACTGTTGCAGATTTTAAGGTCCCATCACCGAAGGTCCTTTAAACTAAGTTTCTTCAAGGCAATATAAATTGAAGTAATGTATTCGGATGTGTAGCGAGAACAGGCACTTGGAAACAGAGTTTGAAATTTGAGTGAATCTTTATAACTATCTCAGGGATAAATGAGATTTTCAATAGAAATTATTCAAGCCATTGTATATGAGGCACAAGGGAGATAACTAATCACAATTATGATTGTTATATATCTCCATAAATTTTCCCACAAATATATATATATATATATATATATATATATATATATATAAAGTACAAATAAAGAGAGTGACACTATTGCCTGAAATTTAAGCGCACCTTAGAAAAGTTATGTATATTTCGATTCTCCCTGAGTGCCATATACATTCAATCTTGTGCCACATATAGGCTATGTTTAGAAAGTGACCAAAAACACACGATGCATTGTTTCTGATGATATTTATGTATGTGTGTGTGCGTGCATGTGTGTGTGTGTTGTGTGTATGCATATATAGATAAACATATAGAGATAGAGATAGACAGATATATTAATAATGCATTTACGAACACATGCCAAAGCTACGTATCTGCCCACACACACACACACACACACACACACACATATATATATATATATATATATATATATATATATATATATATATATATATATATATAATTGAATGAATTACAAACAATATGTCTGCTTATTTTTATCATAATCCTTTCATATTCACGAATATTTTTCCGTATTTTCACAATTAAATAAGACAAAATCTGTTTGTAATATACGGAAAAAAAATTTTGGAGTGTATAAAAGGATTACGATAAAAATGAGCAGGCAAAATGTTTGTAGCTTATTCAATCAGACATGCCTAAAAGAGAATTTGCTGCCTAAAAATACACACAGACACGCACCCACCCATACGCGCGCCCGCGCGCGCACACACACATACACATATATATTTGTGTTTTGTGTCTCTGTGTATGTGTGTGTCTGTGTATTCTGTGAAATATTTAAAGGTTACTAGAATATCTGGAGCCTTACTTCAACAATATTCGATCGTCAGCATATAATTGAAACATTTGAACTCAGTTTTTTCATTGTCATATATCGACATAAATAAAAGATTGTTAGTTGAAGCAGGCACCATTAGCATCTACATAATGTTTATTACGATCAAGCTGTGAATGTATTCTATTACTTTCATAATACTGGTTGCGAGAATAGTCAAATGTATTGATGTCATATTCAAACTTTCGATTTATCGGACAACTGTCGTTTTATCCATGTCTAATCGTCAGAGAATTCTCATTATTTCTTTCTACTAGTTCAGACCTTTAGTACGACGAAATCCCATACTAATTACACAGAGTGACACCTCTCACATATTCTAAATTTAATGATAAAGTCATGCCCAGAAAATCATTCATCAACAACTGTGACGTGAAGCAGTAATACTCTTGAAATCTTCTTTACACAATTCTTAACCACTTCCCGACAGTTTCCAATTCCTCTGACATTTTCATTCATATCTCACACTTCTTTCGTCCTAACCATTTTAACTGTAACGTTTTCCTTTCAGAAACTCTCTTGTAGCGGGTAAACTTTAGCATAATGTATATAAATGTTTGTGTGTGCTTGTATCTGTGTGTGTTTGCATGTTTAGATATTTGGTAATATACGCTTGCCAGTATTATAAAATAATAAATGAATAAAATTTTATCGGAGGATTGCATAAATAATTGTGCTGTTGTCGATATTTCTATGACTCAAACTACCATTCATTGCTTTTTTTTTGTGATTGGCATAAAAATGAATGACATTTGAAAAGTGAAGAACAGTATGTAGTATTGTCTGAATGCTTTTTTCCAAAAGTAAAAATTAAAAAGAATCTACGAGAAGGGAAGAAACAGAAAGAAGCATTAATATAAATGAAATGATGCAAACGTTATACTTATATTAATAATATTTACACAATTTCATAAATATATTTTTATTTTATGCATAAACTCGGTGCTTTTTCAATAAATTCCTTCAATTCGAATAGATATCTTTAAAGCGACTTAAATAATCCTGGCTGTTGTCTCGTAAATCGCCGGCGGTTCTGCATCGAATGTCGACCACATGATATCGTGACGACAAATATTTCAATAAATTATATATTTCCTGTCTATTTCTATTGCAAGTTTATGAAAAAAACATATACAGACATCTACTCACTATATAAATAAAAATTATAAAAGAAAAGAATTTTCAGATCTATATCTGTATCTATTTACACATGATTACGTAATCGTTTATAAAATACCAATTTATTTATGAAATCAAAAATATTTAAAAGGATATACAGACATAGGTGTGCTGGAAAACAAAACACTTGAGAAAGTATACTTGAGTAAAAATACACACGAACAAATACAGATAAGAACGTACAGACCTGTAAATACAGGGGTGCAATGAATAAATTGTCGTGGAAATTACGCAAATACTGAAAATAACACTGACATCTCATTTTAACAGATATATTTACACGTATTACACAAAAATATCTTGAAATACTAAAGAGTAATTCTATTTAACAAAATAGGCATTGGCTTCAACAATGGCCTCCAGGCGAGTTTGGAATCAACTGCATCCTCTTGTGGACAGTTTCATTGCTTAAGTTGGTGAATGCTGCTATAACCCTTGACATCTGTTCATATTTGATGTTATAAGGAGTTTTGTTTGTCTCCAGCTCAACTGCGCCCTGCACATAATTAAGGGGTTTCAGTTTGGGGAGTTAGCTGGCCAGTTATAAGATGTGATGTGGGCGCAGAAGTTGTTTGACACCGATAATTGGGTTCTCCTGCTTGAGAGGCATAGTGCAGATTCTTTTGCCAGACAGAGAGTATTCCAGCAGCCACCATCTTGACCCAGGGTATACTGCTTCCTGAAAGCATTTGATGTAGGCTACCGTGTTGAGTTTGTGGCCCCTTGGGAAGAGGAATAGAGGCATAATGTTGCCATGAATAGTGATCACTACAAACACCTTCGTAATCACAATTAGACTCAACCAACTCTTTCGAAGTCCTCTGCATTCTCATCAGATTGAAATCCAAACACTCTGAAATATTTATATTGCAGCTTCCGGCGTGAATGCCAAGCAGTACAGTATAGCGTTTCCAAATTTCTGGCGGACAGAATTACGTCATTGTGCTCTTTTCCTCACAGGCGATGTCCAGCTGACGCTACTATAATGTGAGTCGATAAAATCAAAAGCAAACAACGCGCATGCCCGAAATTAAATATATAAAATGGCGAGAATCTACTCATCGTACACTGTATATGTATATAAATAATGGAATGGTTTATAGATAGATAGATAGATAGATAGATAGATAGATAGATAGATAGATAGATATTGAATTACATAAGTATAAGAATTATTGAATGATTTTATATTGCGTATACATATACTAGGGCCCCATAATCCTGGTCCTCAGGAATTTTGTGAAGAGATGGGCGCTGCCAAGCTATCTTGAAGCCTACTGAATAGATAACGAGGAAAATAATCAAAGTCAATTCACTCGAAGCAAAGCGATAATGCCACTAAGATGAAAATGCTTCCAGAATCCTAAACCGAAAACAAAGGATAAACTTCTATTCCTGTTCAAAAGACGGATGAATAGTGTGAACCGGGTGACAGAGGAGCCTACCTAATCCTATTGAGAAAAATAAATAAATAGTAAGTAAAATAACAGAATTTAGGCAGAGACATCAGACGTATAAATTTGAAGTAAACTTTAGAAGGAACCGGAAAACCCAATCTTAAACACTAAACAAGGGATAAACCTCGACACCTGTCAAAAATAGCGAGTAATGTGAAACGGACGATATATATATATATATATATATATATATATATATATATATATATATATATATATATATATATATATCGTCCGTGATCACTATTCATGGCAACATTATATATATATATATATATATATATATATATATATATATGAGTTTTTTCTCAGTCATTCCGCAATTAGTATACTTCATTTGTCTCCCCCCCTTCTCTATCAATCCCCATATGATTCACTGCTCTTAAAATACTTGTACAGTATATAATTTTAATCTTAGAAATTTTAGAATTACGAAATTGCATCCCGGAAACCATATAGGTTGAATTTAAATATTATCCCTATCAGAACTTTTAGAAGAAACATCAATAGACAATTTCGAATATAAAGTTTCGTTCACGGACTGAGTGCTAGAACGCTACAAAAAGTATTTCTAGTAAAATTTCTCCTTAAGGAGAGCTCTTTCAAACTGACCCTGACTCAGATTTAAGTAATGTTCTAACGCATATGCATAAAATATGCAAGATATAGTAATGTTAATGCTGAAATTAGCCGTTTACATACATAAAATTTCGGCAATGATTGATCAAAAGTTAGTGCAGCGGAGAGTAAAACATTATAATGTTACAGGAGTGGTTTATCTACATTTGGTGAAGATAAATCACATGTCACATGAGTGATGGCTTATGACGTCACTCCATACAATAAATAAAGCGGCAGTAAAAATCAGTTTGTTTACAGCAGCAACCACGTGAGGTTGCTTTCTTCTAGCCTGGACCAAAGAACCATGCTGGGGTTAGATCTGCGTCCCCAGCAGTTTACCAATTATATAGTGCTGTTTTCGTTTAGGAATATATCATTCCCTGTATAAAATGAAATTCTAGCTTGCAGTCACCAATTTGGGAAAACCCAATACACACTCTTTCCCGTTCGTGGAATATGTCCTCGCCTAGGACATAGATAAATCCGGCCCGTTTGAATATGAATTCCTAACAATGGCTTCTCCAGATACTGGAACATGCCCATTATTACATGCAATAAATCTCCTTTTTGGTTCTCCTTATAGACTGATTACTGTAGGGTGGGGAGGAAATAAATATTCACAGACAATAATTTTTTTTTTAATTAACATAGTTATAATCTATAAAAAAACTTAAAATCCATAGAGTATTTCTACACGATTTCATAATGCTGCAATATGCAATGACATACTAGAAAACTTTGTTATAAATGAAATTATGTGTTATATATAAAATTTCAAGACGAGAAATGTATTCATGCAAAATATGTCTTAACATCAAAAGGCTTAAATTACCTTTATTTATATAATTCTTTGTAAGATTTTGTTAGATTCTTCAAATTATCTTATTATCGGAACATTCTAGAACATTCTGCAATTCATTTTTTATATAAGGTTATACCCGCAGTCAAATCATGGTCAATAATTTTCATTATGAGTAAAGGCAAGGAACTATCAAATTCGCAAAAAGAATTGATCAATAACCATTTGAAGGAAGACAAAAGCTATAGGAAAATAGCAGATATCCTGAATATAAAATTTACTACTATTAGTTCCGTTACTAGTAAGTATAAAATGCTGAAAACTATTGAAAACAAATCGAGATCTGGTACACCACGCAAGATTTGTCCCAGATAACTGAGAAAAATTGAGCATAAAATTCAAGAAAAAAACAATGAAGACTCGGAGAGAAATACCGGAAGAATTAAGAGCGTCAGCTATTGTTGTTACAAAGTGAACAATAAACAATGAACTTCATAGAAGTAAACTAAGATCCAAGAAAAACTCCAATACTATTTAAGAAACATAGGAATAGCCGGCTAAAATTTGTTGGTGAACATAAAAATAAACCTGAATCATTTTGGGAAAATATTTTATGGATATATGAAGCAAACATTGACCTATTTGGGCATAATTCAGTGATTCACGATTGGGGAAAAGACGGCAAACCAAATTTCGTGCTGGCAATACCATAGTTTGGGAATATTTTTCTGCTACTGATACGGGCAATTTAGAGATAATAGATGGTACAATGAATTAAAAAAAATATATATACCAAGACGTTTTGGACTCTATTTTGGTCAGGAGAAAAATTTGGAATCCCAAATTAATGGGTTTTGCAAAAAGATAATGACCCTAAATATACCAATAAATCTACGAAAATATGGCTTATTTCTAACAGAAAGATAATCTCCTCGTAGGAGGTTATTTACTGGGGGAGGAGTAGAAGAGATGTTAACAGACCCTACATATGATCACAGTTACCATGAAAGCAGAGCTACTTGGCACGACAAGAGTCGGGGATTGAGGTAAAACAGAGAACGTGAAGCGAAGCATTATCTTCTGGGTTACTGGGGAAACGTGGAGGAAAGTGCACCTCTTGTTAGAGGGAATGAGTGATTGAACAGTTAAGGGTTTGTATGCCAGCGAGGTCAGTTACTGTGTTTAATCCACATGGTATGATAGGCGTTAAAATCACCGAAATCTGATATGTTTGCAAACGGATGTAGAGTGATAGCCTTGTCTATATTATGGGAAATACTATCGAGTATGTCTTGTGAGGAAGGAGTACAATAGAGAAAAAAGAGACAGCTTACGCAATTGAGGAGAGATAGACGAAGACACATATGAATTGTCTAAACATACTAGAGAGCGTTCCCTAGTCAGTGGAAGATGGTGCCGGGCATAAACTCTCAGGATATGTATGTGAATTTTAGAGTCCTTTTCTTAGGAGATGAATATAACCGGGAATCAGAAAATCAGAGGAGGGGATTGGCGAGTTATGTTTGGTCTCAAGGAAAACTAGTATATCAGGCGTGTTTTCAATGAGGAACGATTCTACACTATATTATTTGCTTCGAATTCTACAGATGTTGGAAAAGGAAAAGTTTAAGACATTAGGTGTCTTTTTAGAGCTGGTTTAGATTTATTTTTATGATGCTGATATATATATATATATATATATATATATATATATATATATATATATATATATATTATATATATAAATTGTTTGAAATTTGTCATTTTTTTCAAGCCAAATTTGAATTATTGAAGTTTATATGATTTGCTTAATAGCTTCAGGCAGAGTGTATATGCTTATATTATCTCTTTATTTAATATAATCGTCACCAAAAATTTCGTAAACTGGCACAATAGATGCTTAAGAATTCGGTATACGATGTTGATTATGGGCGTACACACACACACACACACAGATATATATATCTGAAGAGGGAAATAAAGTTTTTTGGATTGACCCATTTCCCAAAATCTTGTGAGAAAACCTTCTTTGTTAAATACAGCCATTTTCAGCTCTCCCCTATGCGTAGCAATAATTCATATATACATACCCAAATCCCCCCACACTTATATATATTAGAATTTTATTACAATTCTAAAACGCGGCCCCCATTGTATTGAATTGTAATAGAATTCTAATAGATTTAAGTAGTGTCATTGAAAACTCTTTTTCGTATATTATTCGGCTTACAGATAGTAACCTGATTTTTGTGCATTGACAGGCTCCAATTATTTGAATTTTTGTATTCATTTTTATCAATTATTCAGCGACATCATACGAGACGTGCGGTATTCTTTGATTTGGCAGACGGTAAAATATTTTAGAATGAAATTTTGGAGGCTTCATTAAAAGGAATATTTAAAAAATATATTTTTTTATTATTATAATTTTAGATTCATTATGAGTCTAATTTTTCATTATAGATATGATACATTCTTGTTTGCTAACTAGTCTTTCAGTGTAACGTTGGTCACGGTGTTTGTTCGATCGTTTTTGACACAAAGGAAATTGAAGTTCTCGTTTTCATATCTATTCCGGTATACAACAAAAATAAAGCTTAGCGATAAAAACGACATTCCGCTTACTTGTTTACATGCTGCAACAGTAGTGGCTAGCATAACTCTGTCTTCTTTCATCTAGTCTACAATTATCATTTATACCCGCAGTAAAAACAATACATATGCACATTTACTGTTTATCCTATACTAATGCAATTCACTTGCACTAAAAAATATACACTATAAAAAATCTTTGCAATTCAGTTCTTTCAACATGAAATACTAAAATAAATAAAAGTGATTAAAATTTATAGATCCGTGCTTGAAGATTGTTAATTCTACGTTTATACACTCATACTCTACTAAGTATATATATATATATATATATATATATATATATATATATATATATATATATATATATATATATATATATATATATATATATATATATGTGTGTGTGTGTGTGTATTTATATATTTTAATGCTTGTGGTGGGAAAATATTTGTATAAGATATTAACGAACCTTTTTCACCATTACAGTATTTTGCTCTGGGCAGAATGTGTCAGTTATCTTCGGGTGGCACCTAGAAGCCACAGTATCCCAATATCTTCAGAAACAACAACAGAAAAGAAAGCAAACTAAGATCCTTTCGAGAATGGTAATAATAAATAAATATGAAAATATTACAAAGCGTATATTAATATTCATGCCTCAAAAGAAATGATAGAATAATATCTCTTATTTAAGGAAATATATATATATATATATAAAAAAAACTTTATATTTTTGTGCCAAAAGAAGTAGAATATGTTAAAAAAAAACGGTATGGAAAAAAATAAATTTATCGGACGAATCGAATCGGAATGGTGAAATTAGAGAGAAAAAGGATCGACGGTTGGAAGGCAAGAAAATGCATAAAAGAGAAACGGTAAAAAGAATTAAAAGACAGTGATGTGAACGGCAGCGCATGAATAGAAAATGGATGAAAAAAAGCAAAAGAAAAAATTGAAAAATAGTAAAGAAGAAAATTATGAGAAACTAATGTTTAAGAAGAAGTAAATGAAAGAGTGAAAATAATGTGAGATGCAATCGAATGAAAGAAAAAAAAAACAATTAAAAAGCAAGAGAGAAAAAGAATGAAAAATTTTAAGAGAAAGATGAATATAACTATGGAGATTCAATATATTGAAAGTAAGATCTTAATTTGAAAGACAGAGCAGTATGTAGAGGATATTTAACTGGAATAAACACATGAAGGGGATTCAATGGAAAAAGAGATGGAACATATGTGAAAGAACCAATGAAAATAAGATAGCATAAACCGTATTGAACGTGTTAAGATAGAAATAAAAATGAGAGGGCTAATGTCAAACATGCGAATATAATTATAGATGTGGCAAAAGAGTGATGAATGAAGGCGGAATAAAGAAATGAACGAGGGAGAATATATTTTAAAGTCTAAAAGCAATGAATAAAAAAGGGGATTAGATACTGACATAAAGGTAGAAATCAAGTGTATAACGTAGAGCTCAAAAGTTCAAGCGACCGATAAAAATCAACATTAGAAATCTAAAAAGAAAAAAGCGAAAGAAAATAAAATGATTTAATCGCAGTGAAAATAGAATTATCCGGACAGAAATAAAAATGAAAATGAAAGGAAAACCAAAACGAAACCCGGATATAAAAAAAAAATAGAATTAACCGAAGGAAACTAAGGTAGAATAATTTTGGAAATAAAAGCTTAATGTTAACTCTGTCTATATATATATATATATATATATATATATATATATATATATATATATATATATATATATATATATATATATATATATATATGAGGCGGAGAGGGGGAAAATAGAAATTATAGGAAATAAATAAAAAAATAATAATGCAGCATCTCCAACAATAGAGGAACGAATGAAAGTTTAAGAAATTACCTTGAGGATAGGGTAGCATATTTTTTTTTTATCGATCCCGTCCGGCATTATACAAACCTTTTATATATTCTGTATATCAACACCTGAAGTTTCATATTCGACATAATGCAGGTGTTGTTTTTATCATACATAATCATAATATATATATATATATATATATATATATATATATATATATATATATGCATGTATGTATGTACGTATGTATATGTGTTTGTGTTTGTATATGGGGAGGGAGGGAAAGAAATCGAGAATATGACAGAGGGAGAATGAGAGAGGGCGTGTTAAATGCTGGGTCTTTTTTGTTGCGAATTTTTTCTTCGTATATCCCATGAATAAGAAATTCGTGACACTGTCTGTAGCTTAAACGGAGATCGTGAAACAAATAAATAAATAGGTAAGTAAAAAATATCTACTTTTTTTTTTTTTTTTTAAATATATTACACCTTTATTCATTTGAAATATCAATATTGTCAGTGAGATGGATATTTGTCAAAGATAATCAATTTACGTTCCAGAATCTGACTGGAATTGCTAAAAGACTTTCTTTCTTCTAGGTTTTTTTTTTTTTTTTTTTTTTTTTTCTCTCTCCACGTTTCCATTATATGTGACTCATTTTTCGTCCTCTATCCTGCTTTTAATGTTTTCTTCGCGACACTTCCCTTAATCTCTCTCTCTCTCTCTCTCACACTCTCTCTCTCTCTCCCTTTGTCATAGTCTCCTCTGTATCATATATATCACTTCACACAAAACCATCTGAATTGGACACTGAATATCGAACCGAGGCTTCATTGAAACGAACGCTGTAAAAACTATATTGATATAGCGACACCTGTCGGTGCAGATGTCTTTGGAACCGGTTTAAATTGGGCAAAGAATTTTACTGTTTCGAAACATTTTATTATTGAACTCTAGCAGCTTCTTACGTCTATACATACATACATACATATATAGATACATACATATATATATATACATACATACATACATATATATATATATATATATATATATATATATATATATATATATATATTCACGCATACAGTGTAAACAAACTTTCCATTTTAGGCGTTAATTTTCTTTATATAGCATAGCGATCATGGTTCTCCACACCATCCTCTCTTTTGAAGCTCTTAGTATGATTTTGTGTTTTGTCTTTCTCTCCTAATACCTGTTCTGTTAATCGTTTACATTAGCTCGATAGTTAAATCATTTGCTTCTTTTCTGTCTCACGTGCTTCCAATATGCCCTGTGAATGCCAAATTCGCTAAGTCCTCTTTCCTCATTATGTACCAAGAAATTTCAACTGTCTCTTTTTGATTCTAAGAAAACATCATTTTGTTTTCATTTCTGCAAAACCTCCACATTACTCACATGTCCAACCCATGAAATTCTCAGCATCCTTCTATAGAACGATATTTCTGTTACCACAAGTCTCTTATCCATCTGCCATATTCTCTGCTATATAGTAGTGCCGATATTACAGAACGGTTTAGTAATCTTTGTTTCTCGTGAAGTTTTCTTAATTCTCTGTTTATATTCCCGTTAGCATCTTTCTCAATAAAATGCAACCTCTTATTTCGATGTCATATTTTCTATTATCTGTTAAAACACTTCATAAATATCTAAATTTTTGTGCTCGCTTCATTTTGGTGTCACCAATTGGTAATTCGCATCTTGAACTGTTTATTTTGATGACAACAAGACATTGTCTTTTTATAAATTATCTTTAGTCCTTTCATCTCGCTTTAGTTTACAAACTTCTGTATTGTAAATAGAGTTATAAATATCATTGATTCTATCTTCAGAAACTCTGTTTTAAGCGGCTGAAATGGAGAATAAACACTTTCAAAATTTTGCCGAATAATTTTAGTCATATGAAGTGTACAGTGAACTGTTTCATTTTGTTAAGAGTTTTTCTCATGTTTTGTCAGTTCCCTATGTGGAATTGATGATCAGTACGATCGCCTTAATGATATTTGATGATTTTTTGTTACTCTCAGATAATTAAGTTTATTTACCGTATTTTCTAGTGAATAATGCGAGTTGGGTATAATAGGAGCCCATGTTTCTGAAGCTAAGAGTGCGGTGAGAATTACATATGTAGTATATATAATATTATATAATATGTATAATATTACTACGTAGTGCAGTTATCCTCATGTGAATTTACATTTGAAAAATGGTACCATATTATCCATTAAAATTTCAATATCATACATATATCTTTTAAAAAATATCTATTTTTTTTTACGATATTAAAAATAGAAATAGACCGGATGTTTAGCCATTCCCTGTTACTTCTTCTAATTTCCGTTTCAAATCTTATTTACTGCTTTTCAATTTTATATTTTGCGTACAGAAGAAGAGTTGACGAAAAGAACGCTTCATAATTGATAGCGATAAGAAGTTGTAAAAATGTCGACAGTTATGTTCATCTCCCCAAAATATTAAAAAGGCTGATGCTTTATATATATATATATATATATATATATATATATATATATATGCCGGGTGTAACAGGAAAAATGGCCAAATTTTGTAACAGCAAAATTATCCAATTGTTACATTAAGATTGGAACCGCTGTGATCACAGAGCTCCAGGACTTACATTGTTGTAAAAGTTGTAAAAATGTCCACAGGTATGTTCATCCAAAAAAAAAAAAAATATTATCCTTTTGGGAAGGATGATGCTTGAAGCTGATTTTGTAATTTCTGAAGAGCTGCCTGCTTTATTTTGACAAACTCTGATATGATGCTGGTATATATATATATATATATATATATATATATATATATATATATATATATAATTATTCACATAAAAACAAAATGCAAAGGTTAATGATTTAATTGGCGAGAAATCCATCGTCGCAAACAATTCAAATAATATACAAAAACCACCGAATCTGTTATGAATGAAAAGATCCTTGTTTCTATAAATTTCTGCCGCATTAGTTCTTATTTTTACTACAAGCTTTCGTCTGTTCCTACAGACATCTTCAGGTATGGAATAGATGTTGTTCTTGTTTTTTTCTCTCAGTAATAAGAGGACAACGAAAATATATGTATTGTTGTATCCGAAAATGCTATTGGAAATGAGTTATTGTTTTTGGAGCGTGCAGTAGCAACGCTGAGTTTGATTTTAAATTTTTTACAGTTGTGCGTTCATGTAAAAATATGGTAATAAACGAATTTTTTACTGGTAAATTTTCTGTCAAAGTGGCATGAACTATATTGTTTTATTACCAGTAAAAAATTCGTTTATTACCATAAAGTTCCGTGAAAAAAATTATTTCACCAGAACACTTTTAAAGGACTGCGGATCATCAGACTTTACTTCCAAACAAAAATGAAAAGAAAATTTACATTGAGCTCTCTGGATTTTATCCTCCTTAGGTTTACCCATACGGATTACCTAGATTTTCATAAACTATATATATATATATATATATATATATATATATATATATATATATATATATATAACGAGACTCGTTTCGAAAAACCCTCGAATATTTGATTTGCTAATCAAATCAATCTCGAGGAAAAAAAGGTTTTAAAATAAGAAAGAGCTACAAACATGAACTTCTGTCGACAAAAAATCGCACAGATGCAGGTCTGAAGCCCAAAGAAAAAAACCCGATATGAGTAACAACTAACTAACAAAAGAGCTCAATACAACCGTAGAGCCGACCTAGATACACCTAGTGAGCCAGACAAACCTACCTAGGTTTCACCTGAAAGGATCGTCAGGAAAGTTTGGCCAAATTTTCCTGGCGATCCGTTCAAGTGAAAACCTAAGGTTTTTGTCTGGCTCACTAAATGTATATATATATATATATATATATATATATATATATATATATATATATATACCTGTTGTAACAAGTAATTGGTTCAAATAACTCGTGTACTAGTAACGTGTAACACCAAAATTATCTAATTGTTAGATTAAGATTTGAACCACTTTATCTTAGGAAGGATTAGTGTTATCTTATTCGAATTCTCCGAGGATTTTCTAACACTACTGGACTCTAATTAGAGCAATAAAAATAAATTCCAAGCTTAACAGAAAAATGGGGATGAAATCGATCATAAAAGATGTTCGGAAGATCATGAAAGATTGAAATGACGATCGCTAAAGCGTGAAACCCAGGGTCACAAACTCACATCTATCCAACCAAATATGTTAGCTCTATCTCTGATATTGAGCGCTTTCTAATATGTACCGCGCATATAATATATAAATAATTATACATATCTATATTTATTTATTTATATTTATAATATATAAATAATTATACATATCTATATATATATATATATATATATATATATATATATATATATATATATATAAACATATTACATTAGGCAGTATATATTTTTATATATAAAGAAATAATCATACAAAGAATCAATCACCAATATTAATGCGATTACATAGAATCAATCGCGTTAATATTGATGATTTATTCTATGTATGATTATTTCTTTATATATATATATATATATATATATATATATATATATATATATATATATTCACAAGAGGATAGAATCAAGGTAGAGCTCAGAGGAAGAATCTAATATAAAAAGACTCAAACATTAATATTCCATGGTTATCATTTATTACATTGGAATCGTAATCACGATCCAATTCAACAGACCTACAAATTCAAAACCCCCACACACACGCACGCACCTACCGTACACACACACATACACAGACACACACACACATATATATATATATGTGGATATATAGTAATTGAATTCCAACATATCGCACATATAGTACAGCTATTAACGAAAATGTGCAAAATTCTGCACCCGAAGATTTCATTGTGCATGAAACTCAGAATCGTGCTACAGCTGTGAGGCATTAACAGCATTTATTAATATCTCTCTCTCTCTCTCTCTCTCTCTCTCTCTCTCTATATATATATATATATATATATATATATATATATATATATATATATATAGTGTGTGTGTGTATCTTGTTTTTACAATGAGGTTCACCATGTACAAGCCACAGAGCCGATCAGGTGGTTACAGAGTAAGCGAGACTTCTTGCGGATGGGTGGGGAAGATAACAGCTATTCCTAGACTTGAACAAGTTAATATTTTAGTGATCGGGGAAATATCTTTTTGGTAATTGGTTCCACAGAACAGTGGTTCACGGGAAGAATCTGATTTAGTAGAAATTACTTCTCCACAGTTAAATACGGGGGAAATTAGGGTAGTTTTCTACAATGTGCCTGGCATGGCAAGTCCAAGACGTGAAGGTTAAAATTCTAGGAACAAAGGAATGAAGTTCGTCTAAACACTTTCGATGGAAATGTCTATGTGAGGAGCTTGCTACATTACGTCTGTGAGTGGAAAATAATTCCTCACCTACAAGGACTCGTAGTCGCTTCTATTGAGACTGATAAGTAAGGATTCTGTTTGATCCTACACCAATATGCCAGCATTAGTCCATTTTAGGCCTTATCTAGCTCTAGCAAATGTGGAGTATATCTCGAGGAATTAGGTACTTTCTGCAGCTGTAAAGAGAACCGATGATTTTCGTGCCACTGTAGGGATGGGTCATATGTACGAGTTCCACTTAAGGTCAAGGTTGAGTTTAAGGCCCGATAATCGCTCAAGGGATCATCCATTCATAGTAACTGGTAGTAGTTCGGGTCCTATCGGCGATGGTGGAATATAGTTTCTTTTTAGAAGTATTGAATGCCGCCAGCAAGTTTTTCGAGCACAGTGATGTTAGAGCTCAATCGGGGGATAGATCAGCTGTCATTTTTAGGTGGTCGGAGTTCTGGAGTTCCATCGATATATCGTTATTTCATCAGCATAGTTATTCACAAACAATCGGAGGATACGTTTACGTAAAGGAAAATCAGAGATTGTTCCGGAAGTGACCTCTGGGTAAGGCCTCTGTTGATCCGTAGACACCCGCCCCCGAGTGAATACAAAAATAACGGCGCATTTCAATCCGTGGAATTTGCAATCGCTGTCTGATCACAGAGCTCCAAGACTTACATAAACGATACGTTATAAATCCGTGTTTATACTTGAGCATTAATCTTTTGTGTCAGTCTTTGTCAAAGGCCTTCGATATATCTAATGTTATGGTCTTTGAGGTGTATTGTCTCACTGATTCTGTGAGTAATCGTAGTTAGAACATAGACAGTAGATCAGGGCGAAGGAAACGCGTACAGCTTGTTGCTGAAACGACTGAGCTTATCTAGGTATTCAATAACATTGTTGTTGATTATAGCCTCAAAAAAGCTTGCAAATGACACCGAATGACAGGATTTAAGCGCTCGACCGCTTTCTTGGAACCGAGTATACGCTTAACACTTTCCACGGGCTTGGGAAGGATTTTTGCTTTAAATAGCGTTTAAAAAAATCGCTAAGTTTTTTGGGAATATTTTCGGGTTATTCTTACGAACAACCACTGATAATATAGCTTTCTTAGAGCCAAGGATTTTGATAAATCTTCAGACTTCTCGGACAGTAATAAAAATACTACCAGGGAAGTTGTGAAGGGGATGTCTAGTGTATACTTAAAATTGACGTGGAAACAAAAATTGAAGCGAAGAGCTTCGCCTTATCTCTCGAGGATATGACCTCGGGATCATTTATAATTGTAGGTAAAAAATTTCGGGAAGGATATCATTATGCTATGTTCTATGTACTGTAAGAGAATTTTGTTGGTGATCGTCCAGATCTCTCGGCATACAGTTTGCTTTCAACTTTGTCCTGTATCGCTTGCATACAGCTGCACTTTACATTTTCCAGAGCAATTTCCTGTGATTGCAGTCGGTTCTGAATGCTGTAAGAATCAAACGACACCGCTTCTTGTGATGCATATTGAAGTCGTAATTATGGTGAACTATGACTGCACGGATGAACCAGGGCAGCTTGTTTAGGTTTTGTTGGAATTTTCCTTTTGGATATAAAAGTCTCCATTCCTGAAAGGAGCTATTCTGGGACGAAAAAAACGGTTTCGGAAGCATCATACTTCACTAAGGTCGAGAAAGGTACATCTAAAGCTTTAGGGAAAAATCGTTCTATGGAACGGCAAATCGCAGGATATTCTCAGCATCAGTTCTGACAATTATCAGGGAATAGTTCACCGTTCCTGGTGTGGTAGGAGTAACTTTTGTTAAGCATTTTTAGGCAAAAATACGAAGAAAATGTCGAGGAGGTTCGCCTGATGCTCTGTCGCGTCGAACAGGTTTTTCAATGATCTGTGCCAGTTCATATGAGATGAAGAAATATCTGCAATATCGGCTTTCTTAATTATTTTTCTTTCGAGTTGACTAACCACTCTTTGCGGAGAATATTGAAGTCACCATAGATATGAAAGCTATCTGAGTGAAAAGCTATCTGAGGGAAATCCGGGGAATATATTACCAATCCTCTTAGATATTCGATCCAAAATTAGTGTCCCATTGTCCTGGAATCGATAGAGAGCGAAAATAAATGTGGTACCTGAGAACCACATATAGGGGAGATCCACGCGGAAACCCATATATGGGAGATCAGGGTTATCATTTTTTTGTGCCTCTGCCAAATGTTTTCCTTCATGTAGGTGTCTAATCCGTGGCAATAAGCGATTTAGTTGGACGTGTGTTGCTATTAGGTGCGAGTAGCCCGGGATTACGAGCTCCTCTAGTGGGATTGAGGTATTGATACCTGTTTAAGACAAGGGGTTCCATCTTTGGAAAGCTGGTAATGAGTCCCCTGGCACTGTTGTAGGTAATGATGTAACTAGGGTTTTCATTTTTGGATGTTGGGCTTGCTAATTTTGTCCATTTTTTAACGATTAAGTGTCTGGTTTGTATTTTGTTTGGTGGAAATTGAAGTTGAGAAAGACACACCCACAGAAGATGCATGCAAAATTAACCAGATTTATTCCTTCGTATATGCAGCCGGAACTATACCCTTCATAATGTCATCGAGAGGCCCCACCGGAGACTACTGCAAGGTCCAGAACCCATTCACAAAATGGCAGTATAATAGACCCTATATTAGAGTCATGCTGAAAGATAGCTTCCTTCAAATTTGCTCAAAGATTCAGAAGCCTGACTAGCAGGCGAATAGCGCCCAAACTCAGCAAATGTCTTCCTCCAGCACACTTAATGAAGTGACAAATAATTCAGAAAAGAAGATAAAGGCATGATACCCCGAGTCTATACTGAAGTCAAGGCAAGAAAACTCGAACTCGTGTTGAAAACATCGTACCGGCTAGAGATCTAAGGTAACGCAAACAGATTCATCATATATGAGGACTAAATGACCTATTGGGAGAAGACGGGCAACGGAGGTTGTTCGGGGTTCACATGAATCCCTTACCGTTATTTTGATTAAAATCGTAGAAGCAAGATTTACTTGGGCGAGGGCCAGCTTGGGAAAGTTATCTATTTGTTACAAATAAAAATTTACATATTTTTCAATATCTATATTAAATAACCAATGTGTCTGAACAATTTTTTTAGACTTTGATATTACGGCTTGGGCTGTGCCACTCATCCTTATTCGGACATATCCCCTAAAACAATTAACAATAAAATAAAGAAGGATAGGTGTAAGATCAGCGGGTTTAGATGTATGGTTGACTCGGTATATATTCGGTATGGCCTGAAAGTGTGATTGAATATTAAGTTCGAATATCTTCTTTTTAGAAGAGAAAAATTACGAGCATAGAATTTCGATTACACTTCTCTCACGCACCAGGGAGGAGATGAAATTAGCTTACCAAATTCATCAGGACCAGCTAATTGAGGAACAGAAATATATAGCACATAGTAAATAGTACATACACCAATGTTATTCCACTAATTAAATGCAACAGTTGAAAGATAAATAACTCAGTCGTTACACATTTTCCTATATCTATCTATATAGATAGATAGATAGATAGATAAAGACATTTTCATGTTTATACATTCTTTTTTTTATAGATACAAATATTTAAGTAAATTAAGTTTACTATAAAGAGTATTAATAACATTTACCAGCCTGAATGTCGGAGAAATTTTCATAGAAAATATTTGTCCTCCGACAGGAATCGAACCTGTATCCTATACGGAACCGTCATATAACTTGTCATGCCTTAACTGATTGGTCTTCGTTCAGTTAGTAAGGTCGATTTTACTGCATTTAAACTACAATCTTTCATGATATTCTTACGTACATTCATATCAATGCGTATCGAAAGGTAAACAAATGATGTCACACATTATGAAATGGACAAAGTCCGACAATTATTTTAAGACATTTTTCTGTTTATACATTTTTTTATCGTCCATTTCATAATATGCGTAATCATCAAGCAAATTATTTGTAAAATATATCTCTCAGAAATTTTATTCTAGAAATCTTCGCAAGTATAATGAATGCAACAATGTTTAAGTTTATCAGACGCATAACCGTACTAATACTAACAGCCATGCTTGTCTCATGGTCGAAATAGTTGCGTCTCTCCCTGCTATCTTCTATTTTTATAAAACCTATATCAGATCAAATGTGGAGTATTGCTTGTACTGCGCAGTCCTCACTTTTGACCTTCATTCGGCTAAAATATATAAAATTCTCATATATATATATATATATATATATATATATATATATATATATATATATATATATATATATATATATATAATTTAAAGAAAAACAGACCACTTTAAGGCTCCATTGTTATAGTTTATTTCACCAGGTGCTTTAAATATTCCCCGGATCTTCAGACATCACTTTCAAAAGGGGAAACGAAAAATGAAATAAAATTTACACTTTTGACGGGCAGTATTAAGCTTATATAAGTCAACATAGAAGGTGGCGAGGAATGGTGAGAGAGACATGATAGAGTTTAGAGAGGGAAGGAATAATTTTGAAATCTATTTTTAACTTTCTTTCTATTATAATACTTAATATTGAAGAAGGAGGGGGTAAGGATCAGACTTTGACCTATTTAATCGTTCAACTCAACGGAAATGATATGTGGAAAGGGAAAGAAAAAAAGGGAAAAAGAAAAGGGGGAACTTAAAGAGAAAAGAGAGGTACTTAGGGTTTTCAGAGGAAGAGTAGGGGTGGTATAGCTTTAGCAATTTAGATAAAAACAGATTTTAATGTTTGATAGTAATTTAAATGTTAAAAAAACACGAATAAATTAATTTAATGCTTGTTAGCAATTTAAATATTCAACTTCTCTACAAATAAATTAGGGATTTAATATGAGTTGAATACTACATTAATAAACAACAATAATAAAAAATATAAAATTTTACTAATATTAATCTTTTAATGTTGTGAATGACTTAAGGTAACATCTTTATCAGTTTAAGTCTAATTCATGAATGCAATTTGTATCTATTTTTAGATGGGTAATATTTCCTATTTAAAGTTTAGGTTTTAAATCAAGAAGGTGCAAGATTTGTAGGTAATAATAAAAAAATCGTTTATATACATATATATATATATATATATATATATATATATATATATATATATATTATCGTAAAATAGGTTTTAGAAATCCATTAGCTGTTATCGCTCTTTCTAGTACTGGTGTAGACCCTTCTAAACTTTTAAGTTGTATGAAATGTTTTAACGTCCTTATTATTGCATTATTACTTTTCCAGTTACATGGCGACTATCCATTTTAGTTATTACTATTGTTGAATATCCTCAACGTGATTTCTGTTATTTGGCCTTTTTTGTGATTATTTAGCCTGTCCACAACATTTAAAGAAGGATGGTCCTTAATAAAATCTACTGATTCATTCGTCCGAATGAATTTTTAACCATTGATCTTAGAAAGCGATTGTATACAGCTGAGATATAAGAGATTTACCAACCAGTTAGACTCTATGCATACAAATATCTTGTTCGGAAGAAACTGAAGAACATGACTCGAGTTGTTTGGTTAATATTTTCGTTTTGTAGCAGTTATTTTTGGATGTTGTGCGAAACTACTTCCAGTATATCTAAATATAAGTTTGATTTCCTTATCTCCTATACTAACTTTGTTATAACTGATTAAATGGGGTTGGTAATTGATCAATATCTACTTCAACCATTTAAAGACGGGAAATAGCGAAGAAACATAATCGTCTACATTCCGAAGTGACTTGACATCTGACGAATGAAATTATGGTTTTTAATGATTAAAACCTTTGATATTATGTTTCTCTACTTTCCAGTCTCTCTTTTACTTTACTTTTTTTTCTAACAATTTATTTTATTTTCTCTTGTTACATACGCGTTTTTTTCTTTCTTGCTTCTGTTGACTGACCACGTGACTTGGCCTCTTTTTCATTCTTAGTTTTTACTTCATTTCTGCTGTTTTTTTTTTATCTTCTCGCAATAAACTTTCTCTTTCTAATTTCCCTCTGTAACGTTCTAGCCAGCATTGCAAATTCTTTCAACGTTTTATTCATTTTTCTTCTCTCTTCTGCTCTCTTTCATTCCTTATATTTTTCCCACCTTTATTTATTGTTTTCGGTTTAGTTTTAAACATTTCAGATACTTTACTTCTACACTTTCTTACATAATAGTTTTCCCCTTGCATTTTTCAGTCTAACTGTAATCATAATTCTCTCTTTCTTCGTATTTATGTCTACATATAGCAAACCCATCATTTTTCTATCAATCTTTTTCTTTCTTCCTCTCTCCATACATTTCTTTCTTTCTTTCTTTCTTTCTTTCTTTCTTTCTTTCTTTCTTTCTTTCTTTCTTTCTTTCTTTCTGTTATTAGGCTCGTCTATTAGCCGAATCTTACCTTCTTCGAGTAATGCACTATTCCAACTTTCATTCGTAAATCTAGCCCTCTGATTCGTTCATTTTTACCAATCAGGTCGCCCGCGCGTGCACTTCGAAGTTTTGGCGCAAAATCGTTCTGGAGCCACCCACTTGATCATGACGTCTTAAAAAGAACACAAAGCACGTGTGACCAGGCAGATGCAGACCTGGACATATCAGCAGCAGACCATTTTTCGACCGTTGACTCAAGCTTAAAAATGTGACCACTACAATTCCCGTCTCACTAATCGAGACGACAAATCTTTCCCGTTCAATATCTTCTACGAACTTCTTCGTCATTCAAGAATCTCAAACTATACATTCTCTTTGATCATCTGCGATAAATCAGTCAGGCCAGCAAACACAGAGAAACGCTAATCTAATCCACGTCACTTGCGATTATAATTTTCCCGCGCTGAAAAAACCACAACTGACTCACCCACAAACTCGACTCGAAGATTACTCTGTGAATACAAAGAACTTCTACTCGCAAGACTTTACTTATCCAAAGTGAATTATTAACGCTTACTACAATTTTAGTAAATACTAGTGTCGAACATACATATTTACAGTTAAGGGTAGACTACTTCTGAATGACTCAATTCTAAAAACATAATAACGATATTCTAAACACTAATTACAATTTTCTTAAAGACTGTAATACAAATACACAAAACACAAAAAGGACATACAAAAAAACTTCAGTTACTACGAACATACCAACACAATAGCATCTTGCAAAATATTTTGTATATAATATTTTAATTTGTATATAAATGCTTTTGTTTGTTTGAATTGCATGCATGTTTTGTCTTGTTTATATCACGAATTATTTATTGTTGTGGATGCAAGAGAAGATCAGGCAACCTGACATAAAAAAATTCCTTCTGATTTATTTTAATACCATTGCAAAATTCTTAGTTCATTCTGCGCATCCCCAATACTGTTTGTATTTTCTGCATATTTCATAAGTCATTCTCTTTTGTTTTTGCATTTATCATTTCTTTCCTTGTTTTTCTTTTTTATGTTTTATATATTTACTCTTAATATCTTTCTAAAAACTTTTCATTCACATTTTCTTTAAATTCCATATTTCTGGTCTATTTCTTTATTGATTCTCTTTCGAATTTCTCAATATTTTCTCTTTATTTGTTTTTTTCTATGTAACTGATTCACTCTCAATGTCAATGCAATATTTTATCAGTCATTCATTTTATTTAATAGTTTCTATTTATTTCATAATTAATTCTCGTTTGCTTTTCTTTTAAAACCTTCATTCATTTTATTCATTATTTCTATTTAGTATTAGCAAATACACTTAGTATTAGCTTTCTTTCATTCGATGATATCATTTATTTTACGTTTCATTTTATTTGTTATTTGTCTTTGGAGTTTCTGCTATTCTTTCCGTTTGTCATTCTTATATTTAATCCATTCCATCTATGTTTCCATACACATAAATTCATTTATTCTTTTTTTTTAAAATTCATTCTTCTGTTTATTTCTTAATTTTTGCCCTTTACATTTTATTTGACTTTTCCTTTATTCATTCTTCTATATAATCAATTCACACTATTTTCGTTCCTTCCCTCATTCTTTTTTATTTATTTTCCTATGTATCTTTTATTTCTTTCTCGAAGGACTTTCGTTTATACTTCTTTTTGTTTATTTACCCTTTATGCATAATCCATTTATTCACTACTTTTTATACAGTTATTTCTTCTGTCTATTTTTCGATTTATTTCCTAATATTTTCTCGTTAGAATCCCTTGCTAGTGTGGTTGTATTTAATCAATCTTTATATTTCCTTCAATGTCTTTAAAATCATTCATTACTATGTGTTCTTTTTCCTTTTTTTATCATTCTTAGCAGTTATTCTAAAAATTCCGTTCATTCATTCTTTGCATTAATTCATTTCACTTTTTCTCTCTTTTTATATGTGCTTCTTTCCGTTTATCCATTCGGTTTGTTTATATTTTGGATTAATTTTTTATACTTACGGATTTGTCAATTTATTTTTGAATTAACTGATTATTCATTGTTTTGTTATTTTATTTCTTCATCATATTTTATATTTTCTAATTATTCTTCGAAGGTTTCAGTTTTTTTCTTCATTCATTTTATTTATCTTATCAATGCATGTTCTTGCGATATATTTTCTTACTTAGATAATTTATTTCATGTTATTCATTCTTTTCAGTCAGTTATGTGCCATGCGTGATACACATTTAGGCGATCATGTATCTTTCGATACATAACTGACGAGGCAGACTTTTCTAGCAGAAGGTCGCCATTTCTTGACATCCACGGTTATAGAACTCGATCTGTCCTCCTATTTACCCATAGAGGTAAAAGATGAGAAAGAGGATTCATACCTTTCTCAAGGACGAAAATGAAAGTAATGGATTCGGCTGGATTCCGAACGCGGTACTCCAATTCCGCAGTCAGAGCCGCTATCCATTACACCACCGTGACTCCTTGAATTTACTTTACTCTTTCTTTGAAATAATAACAAAAATAAAAAAATAAATAAAAGAGTCATTCTTTTACTCTTTCTATTTATTATTTATTTTTATTTATTCAAATCATTTTTATTTCTTTTCAGTTTAGTTTTTTTATTAATTTTTCTAACTATTTTTTTTAGTTTTCTGTATATTCGTGCATTTTTTATGCTTCTATTTTCTGGTTTTCTTTGCATTTCTTTAACACTCTTTCTTTATTTTTCGAATAATATCTTCTTCTCTCTTCATAATTTCTCCAAATTTCTTTTATTCAGTCTATTTCGCCATCCAGGCTTTTCCACATATTTTTATGTTTTTATCACGTAAAATCTTAATATTTTCATCCTATCTCATTCAGTCACATGATTTTAAATGTTTCTTTGCTTTTTTTGCAAATATTATTTGTTGATTATATTCGTTGCCTTTACTAATGACATTATTTGCCTTGTTTTGGCTCGCAGGAGCGAACATCTTCTCAAAGATATATTCGCCTTGTGCAGGCGTCCCTCCTGAAATTATATTACCAAAACGTGATTGTCTGCAAATCAAGTAAATTTTATATGCAATATACGCTCCTACGCAATGATGTTTTCGATACATAGTCGCACATACTTACAAAACATCAACATATATATATATATATATATATATATGCATACCAGTTTGTAAGCGGCGCTGAAAAATCCTCAGCTCAAACAAGAAATGATTCTCAAAAAAAGGTTGATCTGTTATTCGGGCAGATTTTGTAGCGTGGGTCTGTTCAATTAATTGTGTATCTAATCCACTACAGCCGACACACGCGCAGACAAACACACGTATATATATATATATATATATATATATATATATATATATATATATATATATATATATATATATATATATATATATATACGTATGTGTGTGCATCAAATATGTGGTGCAGTTTAAGTTATATTACAATGAATCATTTATACAATAAGTAAATTAGTAAAGTTAATGATATAAAATGGCGAAATCTCTTCGCTAACTACATTTTAAAGAGGCAATATCCCACTTATCACTCGATGAATGTTATGATCCTGGTGTTTTAAAATTATGAACTGTATTAGGTCTTCCATAAATATGCAAGTACTTTCGACTGCTCTTCCAGGCTTCGTCAGATATGGAAACTATTTTGTTTTTCGTAAAATTCAGGTAGCATCCGAGTCGAAAAAATATAATGCAAATCGAAATATGTTTTTTTTTAAAGTGTTATTGATAACGGATACAAACTTGTGGAGCGTGAAGTCGCAACGCTATATTTGAAGTTTTGAAAATTTAAGTGAGAGCGTTTTTTACTAATATGGCAATTTGAGAATTCTTTTGTTGTAGCGGTTTATCATTCAACGTGGCATGAACTACATATTTCAATAAGTAGCGTAATATCTCAATTGTTATCCCGGAAATTTGCACGTCGGATCATGTGGTGCAGTTTGATTTATATTACAATGAATCATTCATACAAAAAGTAAATTTGTAAAGTTCATTTATATATTTTATATATTTTATATCATTAACATTATTAATTTTCTTTTATGTAGGCTGTTCATTTTGTGAGAAGGAACGAGCATAGGCTTCCAAAGAAGGTGCTGGATGGCCAACTACCAAACCCTGACCGTTCAGCTGGATGTCTACTCTTATGCTACAAAGACAAATTCAACGTCTCAATTTTGATCTGAAAACCTGGGAAGCCCAAGCATCAAACCGAAAGACGTGACGTAAGACATGTTTCATTAAATTAAATGGTTTCGAAGACAGTAGACTGAAACACCGTGATTAGATTCGTCAACATCTGAAGCAGAGATGCTATCAAAATCCTGCTTTAAAAATTTTCCTCTATCAGTGTGGCTTTGTCGGCTGGGCTAGTATCACACTTAAGAAATCACAAATGAAATATGTTCTTCCCTAACCTGATTTTTCTCCATATACTGCTAGCATGCATAAGTGCAAAACGAAAGGCACCATCGAATACTGATCCTCATTTATCGTTCGCGATAGGAGAATCCACTATATATATATATATATATATATATATATATATATATATATATATATATATATAATCTAGGAGATTAAAAGCGAAAAAAAAACATATCACACCAAGAATAAAATACAAAATAAGGAGAAGTGCATTAGCTTACAACAATAAATCCAAATACTGTAAACTCTGTCTGGGGGAGAAAACAGATATAATGGCCTTCCCAGACAAATACAAATTGCTAAATAAACGATCAGAAATCAACTCAAAATACAGACAAGAAAACATTTTTTCCGGCTTCACTTAAAATCGAAAAAAAATGAACAATTTTAAAAAAAAGAAAAATAAATGAAATGAAATAAAGTAAAATAAATGAACAAAAATAAGTAAAATAAATTAATTCAAACCAATAAATAAGAAAATCAATTTAATAAATAAACTTATAAAGAAATCAAGGACGGACACATCAACACAACTAAATTAAATAAAATAACCAATAATAAATTTTTAAAAATTGCCAAAAACGCTATAAACAGGTCCCACGCACCACCCCCAAAGAAAAAAGAAAGAAAAAAAACTGCATCTCGATCCAATATTATTTCCACTTAATAATTCGAAACATAACCGTTACCGACCACGAAAATAACATTTAGTATAATATAACAGAGACTTCCCACAATTAAATCACTGAATTTTATATATAAATAGTTAAGCAAAAACAGAAC
>CAHIKZ030003604.1:582500-630000 GCA_903632075.3 Acanthosepion pharaonis | reverse complement strand
AATCCGCAGTACATATATTATTATTAATAGCTATCGAAATATATTGACCGTCTCTATGGAATAGTGAATAATCTATTTGATGTGTATTTTTAGGGCCAGAAATTGGACAAAAAGAAAGGAATTTAGTTAAAAAAATATATTAACAGAAACGGTAATATAAACATATACAAACGACAGTGTTACGGCAAGAATGTTCGTTCTGACTATCAGAGCTAACTGCTGGAAACGTCTCTCTCCAAAAGGCAGTACCTGCTCTTATTTATATCTGAGAGAGTCCATGCGTGCCTGCGTGCGTAAATTACCATAAAACTATTACAGATAGTAATCCCATTTTTATTATTCTACATGTCTAGAAATAAGGAAACGCTTATTGAATTGCTGTAAAATACCTAATCTCCTATATGTCAGTAAATACCGAAAAATCTCATAGTTGAAGAAGAGATCTGAAGCAAAAGAGATGTGGATGTACTGAATAATGCAGGAAATACTGTGTAAAGAGTATGTCAACAATAAAAGATGTTTTAAGGAAAATCGGAATTACAAGGAAACAGTTAATACTACAAAAAGCAGCTAAAATTTCTAGGTTTTATCATGATAAAATTGAACTTAGAGAATAGGGAAGGCAAAGAATCAGTGAAAAAGTGTTTAATTAACACGTTTGTGTGAATGGATTGCGAAGCAAGGAGAAAAGAGAGTGTCAACATTTTTCTAAGAATATCAGAAAATAGGAAATGGTAAGAGCCATATTTGCCAACGTCCGGAAACTCATATATAGGAAAAGAAGAATTCTTTTTTTTTTGTGTAGATGAATAACATTTCATATATTATGTATATGAGATACATATGAAACTGTGTTGATAGCGGATACAAAGGAAACTACGGGACTTCGTAGACAGGGTCATAAATTTAAGTGTCAAGTAAGGACTAAACATCTATTGTAAGAAGACAGGATGTGTGGATGTCAGCAAAAGACTCACCTCAAGACAAGAAATTAAAATTGTAGATGTCCGAATCAAGCAATATGCAAAGGGTGCGATTGATAAATTGTCGTCTAAATTATGCAAAATGAAAATAACATTGTCATCTCATTCTAAGAGATATATTTACCAAAATGACACAAAAATATCAAGGAAAAAAATAAAGAGCAAATTTCTTCAAAAAAATCACCATTGGCTTCAACCACGGCCTCTAGACGACTTCAGAATCTTGTGAATCTATTCTGGCGGTCAACTTGTTTAAGTTGGTGAATGCTGCCATAATCCTCGCCTTCAGTTCATCTTTGGTTTTACAAGGAGTTGGTCGCTCGCTCGCTCTCTCTCTCTCTCTCTTTCCCAAGTGCGACTCACACATAATAATCAAGCGGGTTGCAATCTGGGGAGTTAGGTGGCCAGATACAAGGGGTGATGTGGTCGCAGAAATTGTCTGACAGCCATGACAGGATTCTCTTGCTTGTCAGTCATGGTGCAGAGTTCTGTTGCCACACATAGGTTCTTCCAGCATCCACCCTCTTGATCCAGTGAAGAAGTAACATCTCATTGCATTGATGTATGTTTCTGTGTTGAGTCTGAGGTCATGTAGGAAGATGAATGGAGGCAAAACATCACCATCAATAGTAATCACTCCAAACACCATGATGCTGACTGGATATATCACACAACTCGTCCCGAATCCTCTGCACTGTCCTCACATTGACACCCACGCGCACTGAAATGTTAGTATTGGAGATTCCGGCGCAAATGCCAAGCAGTACGACATGCCATTTCCAAATTCTGGCGGTGGAAATTGCGTTATGGTGCTCTTTTTCTCACAGACGATGCTCACCTGACTTTAATATATCCCGCAGTTGACAAATCAAAAACATTCTACGGACAGGCGCAAAATTAAAATTATAAAACGGCGACAATTTACCCATTGCACTCTTTATATAGGTAGCGTTTTAACAGGGGGCGTAAAAATGGTAGAAAACTTTACCACACACGAAACAGTGTCTTGAGGTAACAGAAATATTGTTCTAGGGAAAGATACTGACAGTCCCATTGACTGAAAGAGCAACCAGAGAGTTTCAGAGAAAATAGAAACAAAAAGAAAACTTATAATTAGAATAAAAAGGAGGCAGTTGAAATTTGTAGTGAACATAATGAAGAAAGAAGGCTTGGAAAATTTGACACTCGCACGACGTATGGAAGGCAAGAGCGGCAGAGGAAAGCAGCAAATTGTGCAAACTACTGACAGAAAATGACTAGAAACATTGCAAAAAGACAACACTTGCTCAGAGCTAAAAAGAACAGGAAGCTGTGAAGAGCCTTGATCACCCACATCCATAGAATAAGGAGAAAAATTAGAACAACTTATTGGAATATTGACGTCAAAGTTATTAAGTTATTACATCACTGCTTTTGCAATAAATAAGAAATAGCCTTTTATGTAAACATATGTCTTTAAAAATGCCGGAATTTTGAATACGACTGGGTACTCTGTAGTATAACCGATACCTCTATGATAGGATATAATAAAATAAATTATAAAAGGCAGGTCATGTTGATCATTAGTATATGTCAACATTGGTTTTGAAATAGAATTTAGCACTAGTCCCATTATAACTCAAATTCTACGGACCGAGATTTCACGGAGTTTCGAAAAAGGAAGGTCGACGCTATGATCTACAGATTCATACCGTTTTGCATACCGCTAACAGTGGACACATTTTTGAATGAGTTTGGTGGCATGCATGATATATATATATATATATATATATATATATATATACAGTTTAAGAATAACTAGGTAATCCGTATGGGTAAACCTAAGGAGGATAAAATCCAGAGATCTCAATGTAAATCCAGAGCAAACAATTCAAATAAAAACAGACCACTTTAAAGTTCCATGTAATAAATTATTTCACCAGAGCCCTTTCAAAGGACTGTGGCTCATCAGACTTTACTTCCAAACAAAAAATGAAAAGCAAATTTACACATTTTTGACGGGTCGTATTAAACATATGTAAGTTAACGAAGTGAGGAAGTAAGGGGAGAGAAAGACATGAGTGAGTTAGCAGATATTGACACATTTAAACGGTTTTCTCTCTCTCTCTCTCTCTCTCTCTATATATATATATATATATATATATATATATATATATATATATATATATGTGTGCGTGTGGTGTATATATATATATATATATATATATATATATACACACACATATATATATATATATATATATATATATATATATATATTACATGAATCCTTCATACAAAAAAAGATATAGAAGTTAATGATATAAATGGCGAGGAATACATCTTCGCAAACAAATTTAATTGAGTTCATTAACCCCGAACTTTTAAATGAATGTTATGATCCCTGTTTATAAATTCCAGTTGCATAAGGTCTTTTAACCTTTCATCTATTCATACAGACATAATCAGGTATGGAATTAAATTTGTTTTTGTTTTTTACTTCTCGGTAATAACAGGACAACGAATATATAGATGTAATCCGAAAAATGTTTTTAGAAATGTGTTATTTTAATTGTAAGAATTTGTTTTTGTGGTCACAACGGTGAGGATGGATTTTTTACATTTTAAGATTGCGTTTTTGTACTAATATGGTAATAGGAAACTTCTTTTGCACCGGTAGACAATAAAATAAGCAAAATAAATTAACCCAAACAAATTACCAAATCACACCTGTTAGAATAGACGAAATAGAATTAAAAAAAATCAATGAACCCAAATAAATAAAGTAAGTAATAAACAAATTAGCAAACCATCATGACCAAAATATTAGTTAGACTACAGCAATCAAACCAAAAATCGGACGAAAAATAGCTATAACTGCTATATAACGATAGAAAAAATAATACGTTACTTAAAAATCGAAAACCGAAAAGAGAAAGTATACAGTATAACAAATAAATAATAAGTAAAATAAATTGACCTCAATTCATCCAAATAAATAAATAAACTAACAAACTGATCCCGATAAACTAACCTTTAGAAAAAAAAACAATTAAAGATAATCAATCCAAATAAATACATGAAGTAATAAACATATTAAAAACTGTTCCCGCCAAAATAATAGTTTGAATAAACTACAACGATCAACCCCAAAATTGAATAAATAGCTACAATTATGTTCCCAAACAAAAACAAAACTATTAAATAAGCGATATAAACAAATTTTTACTATGTTAATAAAAAATAAAAATAAAAAATAAATAAATATATAAGATAAGAGATAAAAAAAAAAAATAAATAAAAATAAATAAACACAAGCAAAATAATTTAACCCAAATAAATAAACAAATAAACGACTTCCGGTAAAATAACCGCCAAAACAGACTACCCACAATGCAACACTGACCCGTATATATATATAAACAGCCGAGAAAAATAACAGCACTTGTGGCCTAACGATTATCTAGCATGAAACAGACTGTCGCCTCTAAGTGTTGACTTCTATGTTCACGTTTATATTTACACGCTCTATCTCTGATATTGAGCACTTTATCCCATAAATATAGACTATATATATATATATATATATATATATATATATATATATATATATATATATATATATTGGATTTGGTTGGATAGATGTGAGTTTGTGACCCTGGGTTTCACGCTTTAGCGATCGTCAGACAAACTCACATCTATCCAACCAAATATGTTAGCTCTATCTCTGATATTGAGCGCTTTCTAATAAGTACCGCGCATATAATATATAAGTAATTATACATATATATATTTATTTATATTTATATACACTTTTCACATATATATATATATATATATATATATATATACTTCGATATGACGAGCCTATTTTAGAAAATGTCTCGACATTTGAGGTTATTTTTTTGAGGTGTTTTGCGAATTCTGCTTTCAGTTTCGTTGTATCCGAGACTAAACGTGTTATAACTGATCTATACACCGAGGTATTTAAAATTTTTACTTTTTACTAATCCCACTGTTTAAAACTTTATGATATATTCAGCGTAGTTTGTCATCGCTTCCGTTTCAATTCTAGGCCGTAGTTTCTGCTATGGAAGGTGTACACTGTGTCCTATTTCTTGGATCGCTCCGAAGACGATAATTATTTTTGACGTTGATAGCAGGCAATATAAAATTCGTAAAGAAGAGTAATTTGAGAGTAGCGAAAATGTTAATACAAGTTTAATAATTTGACCACGGAATTTTATTTTTGAATCGAAGAAGTTCATGAACAGTGGTGTCTCAATTCTTCATTATGTGTCGTGTCTCCACAGGACGTAGGCAATCATGGGCCTCCACAACTTCCTGTCCATTGTAGCTTTTAATAAACATGATAATTTCAATGCTTATTTTATTTTTGAATTGGAAGATACTGAACGGCTATTGCACAAACAAACGAAGGTCAGCCACACTTAGGACGTAGGCAATCATGGTCCTCCACAACTTCCTCTGCCTTGTTTTTCTATTAGTTATTCTAAAATCTGCTCTGCTATCACTTTACTCAGAATCACTAAGTATGCAAGGCGTTGTGTTCCTCTGTCCTGTAAATATCAGTTTTTTCTGAGCTCAATATGGGCTCCAGGAACCTCAACTGTCTCTTCTTGATGTTAAGTATCAGTTTCCTTTTTCTTTCAATTTTCTCTAAAACTTCGTCGTTACTCACATGTTTGTTCCATGGTATCCTCATCATCCTTCTGTAGAAGAAAAATTTCTGTTACATCTCATCTCTTGTTTATGATTGAGGATATCGTCCAGCAATCACAGTCATACAGGTGAACAGATATCATGCAACGGTTTAGTTGTCTTTGTCTTGTTTCTAGCGATTTTCTCTATTTCCTCTTACTGTGTATTTGGAATGCTTTCTTGGTTGCCCCAACTCGCCTTCGGATTTCGGTGTCATACTTTCCGTCCTCTGTTAAAACACTTCGCAGATATTTAAATTTCCGCACTTGTTTGATTTTGGTATCTGCGATATATAATAAGCAATTTGGCCTAGCAAACATGCATTCTGTTTTCTTGCAGTTTGTGTTTATTCATTTCTGGTCGCTTTCCATCGCTACCTTCTGTTTCAATTAAAGAGCAATATATTCTTATGAACTTATAGTATGTTATACGTATATGATGTGAAAATTAATTCAAAGTTATTCATTTCAGAAACAGTCTAGTTTCGTTTGATAATACTGAAATGGAGATATTTAAATTTAGTTAAGAAAAAGGCAAAGGAAAGCTCATGATGATCGCCGTCTTTTTTCCATATACACCCCCCCCCCAAAAAAAAACGAAAGTTATTTCGATACATGTCTACATCGTCCAGCAAATAAACATTCAGCTTCCAATAAGTATTTATATTTTTTATAGCAATATAACATGAAGTGGCTAAGAGTGCGAGACGCGATGTATGTACTAGAGAAAGTTAATTTTTCAACTGTTTACCCCTAAAGCAAAACATTTCTTCAATTTTCTAATAGGCCTATCAATATTTGAAAGACCTCTCAACTCTTTCTCCTTATTTCTCGAAACGTGGCATATGAAAGTTATACTACAATGACCGGAATCTATAAATTAATTGATACGTGATCGTAGGGAATTCAGATAATAAATGAAAAAAAAAATATTAATTTATCACAAGTGTACATAAGGCTACAACAAATATATTTCTTTCTGCAGGGTGGAGTGACTACCTTATTATCAGATTTGTTTTCTAATGGACTTCTATTATAGCAGTAATTTCTTCGATTGTAATGTTTACCTAAAATGTAACATCACGCAACAATTCAAAATACTTCACTATAATTGAAAATGTATATACTCACTTAGGGCTTAGTGTGCTAAATAAGAGGAGGAAAGCTCTGAATATGAAGGTGAAAATATGTTCATTACGTCTATAGCTTTCTTGTTAAGTTGTAATGCATCTGGGAAATGTTTTAATAGAGGTCCAAAACGCGACGATTAACAAGTATTGGAATAGCAAATGATACCCTACAAAAGCTAGGCAAACACTACACGCGCGAACCACACTGATAGCTTGGTAGTGGAGTTTGGGATTTCTCGGATTTCTGGAAAATGATTTTAATAAAACTTTTCTTTATTTCTTTGCACAATATGGCAAAACAATTGTTACGTTTTCATTATTCTGTCTAACGTTGTTTATTTTTAATGTCAGATTCGACAGTTTTTGGGTGAATCAGGCTAATAGCATTTAAATGAAAATAGCCCATCTAAACATTTGTGTGAAGAAAATGAGGTATGATGATACATATTAAGTATTCAACAATTCATCATATATATATATATATTAAAGTAATTCATCGAGTCTAGAAGAAACCTCGACGGCTGTTTCGTCCTATATTCGGGACTCATCAGCAGTGCACATCCACTACTGAGAATTGAAACCCAGACAGTTAAATTGACAGGCAAACGTCATACCAACTGTACTAACGGGCCACGGTGACGAAGAGGTAGTGAACTAGACTCGATATTGCGCCGCTCGTTCACATATTCCGCGGTGGAAGTCATCCAAGTTCCCTTACCCATAGGACTATGCCTCCGAGAGCCACGACTACCTTCTCGAAGCCGCTCCATCCAGAGCATTAGAAGCTGGTTCAAGCAAGGATATACAAATGATAGAAATTAAGGAGGATTTGTGATAATTAAGTAATTCATCGAGTCTAGAAGAAACCTTAACAGAATGCAGAAAGCACTGGACGGCCGTTTCGTCCTGTATTTGGGACTCATCAGCAGTGCGCATACACAACCGAGAATTGAAACTCTGAAATTGAAACGGCCGTCCAGTGCTTTCTGCATTCTGTTGAGTTTTCTTTCAGACTCGATGAACTACTTAATTATATATATATATATATATATATATATATATATATATATATATATATATATATATATATATAAACAGGAAAATCATATTAATATTACAAAATAATTCACATAATGAATTATTTCTCCACATGAGCTCCATTTAAATGGATAACTTCAAAAATCCTGTTAGTCATGAAATCTGTCAATTTTCTGTCGTAGAAGGTTCGACTGCCTACGCTGATGATCACCCATAGGATATCTTTCGACAAAATTGGCGTCCATCGGCAGAAATACCTTGTTTAATGATGGACCAAAGATTTTCGATAGGGTTGTGATCTGGAGAGGCAGTCGGCCACACCATCAACCTTTCACCTTGTATGCCGTAATAGCCTAGGTATGCTTTTGTAACCGTGGCAGAGTGAGAGAGAGATCGTTTTCATTCATGAATACTAGAGTCCTTAGACGTGACAGCAGTATGTCATCTAGCTTTGAATCCAATCATTTAAGAGATTGTAGTAGGCTGCTGCGATAACATTAAAGACGCCAGACACGATGACTCGGTCAACAGGTCTGTTTCCAATGATTCCAACCCAAAACATGACTCCTACACCCTGATGTTGACTTCTTAAACGTTGGTGATGTTTATCTCCGAAATAGACCCAACCGTTTAACCAACCGGCAGGTCTGTTAAGAGTCGTTCTTGTCTTGTCAATGAACAGAATACAACTCATGTCCAACGTCATGTACTTCCGAGACCACTGAAGCCTCAAATTTCTGTGATGGGTCATTAAACGAGGCACTTTCAAACGAGCTCGCACGGAAGCCATGGTCCCGAGATGCGACTTCTGGTGTTTTTCTGTACACGAGGAAGTCGAGCGGTTGTGAAAATGGATTTTTTTGTTTGTCCGGGTTTCCCATGTGACTTTCGGATAATATCATTTAAGTCTGTAGCTGTCACAATAGTGGAGGTCCCACAATCGGAAGTCTGGTGTTACAAAAGGATACAGAGAAAACCCTAGACAAAGCGTTTATTCAATTTAGGAAGTTATTTGTTATATATAAAATTCTGTGATTTCCGTTAGTCCATCACACCCTCTAAAATTGACCGATTAAAACTAATTTTTTGACAGAAGGACAAACAGGTAAGGGGTACAACTTACATTTGACTTAACTAGGATGAGTAGCTTAGTACAATAAATTTTAATTTTTTTTTTAATTTATTTAATACCACTATTTAAAAAAAGATTAATTATTAAAATAACAAATACGTATTTAATAAAAATCGAATAATGTTTTTGCATGTATTTTCTTGACGTTTTTGTATATACCATCCAGTATCCATTTCACCTTGCATTTGCGATAACTATAAACAAATCACAATTTCAAACGCGTAAAAATGTTGGAAATTGTATCAAGAAAGAAATATTTAGACCTGTCCAGTTGTATGTTGCATGCTCAAGAGTAAGAAATCCTAAGAATTTATTATTCGCTGTTAAAACGTTAAAAGGAAAAAAAGCAATTTTCTTAAAAAAATGTTCTTTATCATGAAGACCTACAAAATTAAATTAAATAAATTATTAGACCGCGAAGTAGGGTTTTTGTCAAAGTATTTTTCCAAACAAATCCTCTTATTCAAATTTCTTCGAGTGGTTTGCGAAATTTAATGAAACGTAGAGTTTGTAAATCTCGACCAATAATGTTAGCGATAATTTCGACAAAATGCCGTAAGGATTTCAACAGTTGTCAGTGTGTTGCAAAACAATTCTAGTTAAAGAAAATGGATACTTATACACAGGATCAGAAGGGGAGAATTGGCATTTCTTGGAGGCATCATGAGGTGAGATTACACAAGAAATACATATTAAATGGATAATGTGACAAGAGGAAGGAGAAGAGCAGCTTGTGTAAATGGATGGCGGAACATTTGAAGACCGATGGCAGATACGCAGACGCTAGTAAGAGATCCAAGAAATAAGAAACTGTGAAGAGCAATTATAAGCCGCCCCAAAGGGAAAACCATAAAGTAGAAGAAGTGTATGTATTAGCGAAGATGTTTTTGTATATATTTGTGTGTTTGTTTATCTCTATCTATAAAAGGCAGGATGTGTGTGTGTGTGTGTGTGTGTGTGTGTGTGTGTGTGTGTGTGTGTGTGTGTGTGTGTGTAACGAATGCACGGCCGCAATTTTCGATGGATTTGCACCAAAATTTACATGCACATGCTCCAAGTAAACAGAAAGGCCAAGACCGACGTTGCATTTCCCAACTCCCATCGAAAGTGGAAATAATCGATTTTTTCATGCTTCTACGGCACTTTTTTTGCGGCCATTTTGTACTGGCCAGAGAGAGAGCCTATAGCTGGCTGCCACGAATAGGCAGGAAGATTCTATTGGCCAACGTGAGAGCCAACAGCTGACTGACACAAATGTTAACTAGCATGCTAGCATGCAAAAAAAAATCGATAGCTGCATTCGTCACAAGTGGGAAAAATTTAAATCTGGATGGCACTTTACTCCAATTGGCTCATTCGCTTGCTTAAACTCAACGTTGATTCTGATTCCGCAGAACTGGGTTGGGTGTGAAAAAATATTTGTTGTTCACATTCTTTTTTCATTCGGTTTTTCCAGTTACGAATCCTTTTTTAAAGCTGATCGTTTTGTGTTCATTTTGTTTAGTTCTTTTTTTGTAACAGATTTAATGTTTAGTATAGAGCTTAGAAAAAATTCTCAGTGTGAGAAGTAAGGCATGTAGCAACATCAACACGGCAAAGGGCACTCCTTTAAAGGCAATAAAGGGCAAAAATATTTTAAGTCAAGTGATAGCGATTACTGTATGAGTCGTACGATTTTTGAATCAAGCACGGGCAACGCCGGGCCATGCTGCTAGTTTTGTTAATAATATTAGCTGAAGCAAGGCAAAAATGCCACAATTAGGCAAGAAGTTACAAGGAGTGGAAATGAAATTGAAAGAAAAATCAGATAATAGGGAATTTTGAGGAATGGAAAAAAAGATCGAGGGTCACAAAGACAGAAAATTGCGATTGACGTTGCATTTAAATTTTGGAAGAGTGTAGTTATCAGGGAAGCAAGTAAACGGTAGTTCCACATGCGGGACGTGCGAGAAAAGAAACTGCTGCAATAGAAGTGGGGGTTGCATTTCTCTAATTAAAGATCTAATCTAGTAGCACGCTTAAATTTGTCTCTTGTAGCGCACCAGAAAGTATTTTGCTCCTCTGGAATTGCTCTAGACTTAAAAAGAATTCGATCAGACGAAAATTTGTTTATCCTTAACAGAGTTCAAAAACGTTTCCACGGCCTTTTGTCATGTCGAAATATTCTCTACCTTACAACCCATTTTACACTAACGAAACTTTGCTTGACTCAGGATTATCTATAACTAATTTCATCCTTGATGTTCAGACAAGGTATATTCCTCTGTTTCACCATTCTAGCATTCATATTTGCGATCCTACATGCCACGTACAAAAGATCGATTCATCTAAATTCTCTTCGTATTCTATTAGTAAAGAGGAAGATCTAACCAGACAACTTTTTACCCATTATTAAATCGGAAGAGTGGTCAGCTCCCAATATCTGATCGTCAAGACTTGTAGTGTTGTGCCCGGTAGAGACGTTTACAAATGATGGGAGTATACTCATAGGTAGATCCGTTATGTAAATCAGAAAGTGGGTTGGTCCGAGAAGTGAGCTGTGGCATTCAGAGGTGAACCAGGGTTGACTGATTTTTCTGTTGGATTTTTTTTTCATGGGTATAAAACCTTCAATTCAAGAAAGAATCCATTCGGAGACTAGGAAAACAGTTTTAGGGGCAGTATGATTAAAAGTGGTTGGGAGAGGATCTTTCGTCATGTGAGACGGAAAGCTGTCCCAGTCTGTCTTCTAGTGAAAAAACGTTCTATGCAACGGTAAATCAGGTAATCCCATTGGTTTGCAGTCAATCTGAACACTGAGTAGGAAATGATGTGCCAATGGTGACTAAAATTGAGCTTTTGACGAGGCAGCATGCAACAAAAAAGCTGTGAAAGTGTGTCAGTTGTCCCGTCGCACCCCGGACTCGGATTGGTTCTTCAATGATCTGGCTTAGTTGAAACTGAATAGAGAAATTCTATGCAATATCTGCCTTTCACATCGGTTTTGAACTAACCAGTTTTTGTGGTGAGATTTGAAGTCACCGCAAATGTGAAAGTTGGCCGAGGGAAATTATTGGGTAGATTACCGACCCCTTCATCCAGAGGACGATACAGGGCAAAGAATTAATGTGGTACTATGGATGAGTGCCTGCCGGAAACGCATATACGGGAGATCAGGGTTCTCATTTTCTTTGTTTCCTTGCCACAGAGAAAGCTGTCCATGATGTAGGCACTGATCTCGTGATCGTAGCGATTTAGATGTTCCTGATTAGTTATAACGCGTGAGTAGCCCGGGATTTTGAGCTCCTGTAATGGTACAGAGGTATGGATAACTGTTTCAGACAGGAACAGGAGGTCAGGTTTAAACAGGGAAACAGAACTCCTCCTTTTGTCAGAAATATGGCACCAGCTAGACACCAAGGTTACCAAGGGAAACTTGTTCATATACATGACGTGTAAAAGACCCATTGGAAGAAGAGGTAACGGAGGTTGCTGGGTAGGAGGTATGTGCATCCCTTAACCCCATTTAAGTTCTTATCAGGAGTATAGTCTTTAAAATTATTCATGTCACGTACAGACGGCAGGAACTGAATGAGAATTCATCCGAATCGACTGGTCAAGGGGGCAGATAAAAGATTAAGTAGGGGCGTGATAGATATAAAGTTGTAACTTTGTACAAGTCACAAGAGCCTCTCTTGGAAAGCGTCGATATAAGCTCATATATTAGACCGACAATTAGATAGATAGATAGATAGATAGATAGATAGATAGATAGATAGATAGATAGATAGATAACATCAGATCCGTAAGTGGAAAGAATAATCCAGGTAGGTTCTTAATATAAAATATTGAAAATACAGAGCCATGAAGAGAGCTCAGTGTATTATATACAGAGCAATATGATATGCATAAAAGGAAAACTCATAAAACATTTCGAAAAATCCGATAATAAATTTATTTCATCAAGGAAGTTTTAATGCTTGCCTCATCATAGCGGAATCACAAAATGGGTTAAATTTATCTAGACAACACCATAAAATTTATGTTTTAATATAGCGTATAAATCAATGTAAAACATTTTGTAATTCTTGTCTGATGAGTCATGTATTAAAACTTTACCTGATGAAATAAATTTATTATCGGGTTTTTCGAGATATGTTGATTTTTCCTTTGCTATATATATATATATATATATATATATATATATATATATATATATATATATATATATATCGTGGACGCTATACAGGACGCACATCAATCATCTTGATGCTTTTCATAAACGCTGTCTTCGTTCAATATGGCGCTATACACGGCAGGACAAAATCTCTAACCCTGATCTTTACATCAAATGTGGTGTCGCTGATATTGAATCCTTTCTGATGAAATCACAGTTCAGACAGGCTGGTCACGTCATCAGAATGAGTGATGATCGGATGCCGAAAATCCTCATGTATAGCCAACTTTTTCGTGGTAAGCGTAATGTAGGCCGTCTATGGTTACGCTTCAAGAACAAACTTAAATACAATTTAAATTCTGCAAATATCCCTCTGGAGGAGTTCGAATTTGCTATTGAAATCAAGCAAACTGGAGAAACACCTGCCGCAGATGTATAACTAACTTTGAAAAACATCGTCTCAGCCCCTATAAGGGTCAACCCTTCAGTATGCCTTTCATGTGGATTTGTTTGTAACTCCGAGCATGATTGTTGTCTCATACGAAACATAAATATAAAAGCTAAACTGAAAGGACACTCATACGTTGAAAACTATATATATATATATATATATATATATATATATATATATATATATATATATATATATATATATATATATATATATATATATATATATATATATATATATATATATAAATAATCATATATAGAATCAATCAGCAATATTAATGCGATTAATGGCGAAATCACTTCGCTAGTAGAAACATAATGTATGCATTAAAATACTGTTAATCCATTGAATGATGTGACCCTCATTTATAAAACTGATGTCAGATGTTTCTAGTGTATATTTTTTTAAGTTAAGCGAGTACTTTCGAAGACTATGTTTCCATCCTCAGGCTGTAATTTTTTCCATTAAAGTTGAAAGACGAAATAATTGTTTGTAGACTGAAAGATGTTTTTTTAAGAATGTGCTATTTATTGACGTTTATATCAGAACGTTCGAGTCGCATCGCTAATGTTCAAAATTTCAAGTGAGAATTTTATATGAAATTTTTAATATGGTAAATCCACGAATTCTTTTTTTACAAGTGTTTTTCAGTTAACATGACATGAACTAAGTATATAGTTCAATTAATATAGTGATATGTCTTAGTATATATATATATATATATATATATATATATATATATATATATGACTCAAATCAAGGGTTAAGACAGAAATTTAAAGAAAATAACAAAGGATTTTCAAGAAAAATAACAGAAATTTTAATAAAAATAAAAATGTTAACATGAAACAGTCAAAGCAGCAACAAGGTAAACAGTGAGTGAGAGAGAGAAAGAGAGAGAAAGAAAGAGAGATTGAAGAAAACATACATTAAAACTCGTGAAGCATTTCTCGGGTGGATTCGTGACGTCAGAATAATTTGCTGAAAACAATACAATCTTTCTTCTGTGGGAAAACTGGCGAAAAGGCTCTTGTTCTGATTAGGACAATGCTTCTGTACGTAATTGCATAGTCTTAATGGTTGCTGTGCATGGCTGTGATTTGAAATATTTGAACACGCTCAGTTTTCTCCTGACTTTTCTCCATCTGACTATCATCTATTCTCCAACATGAAAAAAAAAGCTGGGAACTAATATTGCAGTAGTAATTACTTCATATCTGCTGTTGATTTCATTTTTGACGAGAAGCACTGCCACACCTATTCCAGAAGAGTGTGGACCGCAACGGAGTATATGTTGAAAAATCAATTTATCAATTTTATTTTTTTCTAACGAAAGATGGAGTCAGTTTCTCAATATTAATAAAATGTCATTATTTGGAAAGAAACGTAGTATCATGTTTAGACAAAAAGCGTAAATTCATGTTGTGATATCAGAGATGGAGTCCTGTTAAAGTTAAATCATCCTTTTGTCTTTTGACGTTATATGCAATAATACTTTATGTTGTATATATTTATAGATTAACCAGTTTCATTCAGCAATGACGTCCACCATCCCAATGTTTATCCGATGGTGATTAATTGAAGATTAAATCAGATAGGTTTATAGATGTATAGAATTAGAAACAGGTATTCGGTATTTCTAATGAGTAAGCTACAAATCTACATTTACTCATGCTCACAATTTTCAGACTAGATTAAAAAGGAGTAAATGTCCAATTTATATCGAGTGGAATAATTTCCTATATAAAACTTTCAATCTCTAAGCCGGTAGACATTAACTTTACTGTTTAAACATCAGGTGTCCGCTCTCTATGTAACGTTTGTATTAATAAGAAATAAATGAGAATATATATATATATATATATATATATATATATATATATATATATATATATATATATATATATATATATATAGAAATTTTGAAAAACAAACAAAAATCCATAAATGTAGTTAAAATGAAAAAATTGTCGACGTCAGACGTTTCGGTTTTAATAAACCATTTTTCAAGACAAAATTCATTAAAATACAAATTCAGTTCAATATGACGAAAACGATGGACATAAAAACACAAGTCTTATCCAAGAGTAAAACAGATAACTGAAAATTTTAAAAAGATCAGCTTTCCGTTTAACGTGGTCACACCATAGTCACATGGGCGACGCTCCATTACGTATTCCTAAAAGTTCGTGATTATTTTAAAATTCCTGTATTTCCGGATAAGCCTGCAATCTTCCATGTTGTAAAAAACGAATTTAAGGTTTGTGTTTTCAGTAGACAGTATATATAAGCAAGTGTAAATGGATAAAATCCGACAGAATGTAGAAATTTTGAAAAACAAACAAAAATCCATAAATGTAGTTAAAATGAAAGAATTGTCGACGTCAGACGTTTCGGTTTTAATAAACCATTTTCAAGACAAAATTCATTAAAATACAAATTCAGTTCAATATGACGAAAACGATGGACATAAAAACACAAGTCTTATCCAAGAGTAAAACAGATAACTGAAAATTTTTTATCAGCTTTCCGTTTAACGTGGTCACGTTAAACGAAACGTTCACATAAAAACGCTCCATTACGTATTCTAAAAAGTTCGTGATTATTTTAAAATTTGTATTTTTTAATGAATTTGGTTGTTGAAAAAACGAATTTAGGTTTGTGTTTTCAAACAGAAACGTCTAAATGGATAAAATCGTCAGAATTCTTTTTTGAAAAACAATTTTAACTAAATTTATGGATTTTGAAAGTTTTTCAAAATTTCTACGTTCTGTCGGATTTTAATTTAACCATTTTATACTGTCTACTGAAAACAAAACCTAAATTCAATTTTTACAACATGGAAGATTGCAGGCTTATCCGGAAATACAGGAATTTTAAAAAAATCACGAACTTTTTAATACTTGGATAAAGACCCATGTGACTTCGGCGTGACCACGTTAAACGGAAAGCTGATCTTTTTAAAAATTTTCAGTTATCTGTTTTACTCTTGGATAAGACTTGTGTTTTATGTCCATCGTTTTCGTCATATTGAACTGAATTTGTATTTTAATGAATTTTGTCTTGAAATGGTTTATTAAAACCGAAACGTCTGACGTCGACAATTCTTTCATTTTAACTACATTTATGGATTTTTGTTTGTTTTTCAAAATTTCTACATTCTGTCGGATTTTATCCATTTACACTTGCTTATATACTGTCTACTGAAAACACAAACCTAAATTCGTTTTTTACAACATGGAAGATTGCAGGCTTATCCGGAAATACAGGAATTTTAAAATAATCACGAACTTTTAGGAATACGTTATGGGAGCGTCGCCCATGTGACTACGGCGTGACCACGTTAAACGGAAAGCTGATCTTTTTTTAAAAATTTTTCAGTTATCTGTTTTACTCTTGGATAAGACTTGTGTTTTTATGTCCATCGTTTTCGTCATATTGAACTGAATTTGTATTTTAATGAATTTTGTCTTGAAAATGGTTTATTAAAACCGAAACGCTGACGTCGACAATTCTTTCATTTTAACTACATTTATGGATTTTTTTTTTTCAAAATTTCTACATTCTGTCGGATTTTATCCATTTACATTTGCTTATATATATATATATATATATATATATATATATATATATATATATATAGATAGATAGATAGATACATAGATAATATTAGTGGTAAATATACATACATATGCAAAATATATAAATACCCATACATGTATATTTTTGAATAAAAAATTCCAAGAGGAAAAATCAGGTAGAACTCAATGTCCAGGACAGAGTAAGGATATAATAAAAAAGGCTTAAACAATAATATTCCATGGCCATGGAATATTAGTGTTTAAAACTTTTTATATATATATATATATATATATATATATATATATATATATATATATATATATATATATATATATATATATATATATATATACATACAAAAATATATTAATAAATATATTAATAGTAGTAATAATCTTATAAGTACAAGAAATTATACTTGTTCGGAAAACCTTCGGTGTCTTGATTTGCAAATAATCAAACTAATAACAAAGAGAAAAAGGGTATAAAAAAGAAAGAGCCAAGAACATGTACCTTATTCGAAGGTAATCGTCTAGTATGCAATCAAAGCCCAAAGAAAAAAAAAATCCGATATATATATATATATATATATATATATATATATATATATATATATATATATATATATACGCATAGATGCGTGTATTTTTATCTACCACTTTGTATATCATTTACTCTCTTCCGTTCCTATATTTCTGTCCGTATATATATATATATATATATATATATATAAAAAGAGAGAGGTGAATAAAATTTGATAGAGATATGAACAGAGTCACTCAGTCAGATAGATATGAACAAATCAGAATCATATATATATATATATATATATATATATATTTGTACATGTATATATGTGTCTGTGTGTGAGTATGTGTAGCTAGCTAGCTAGCGTGATAGATAGATAGATAGATAGATAGATAGATAGATAGATAGATAGATAGATTTGGTGGGAGAAAGACCGAGGCGTGGGAATTATGATAAAGCGAACGCACTGATTTTATAAAACGGTTTTTCACATATAATATAGAGATATTAAGCTGATAATATCAAAATTTACGTAAAAATCAATACCACTGAGATGCGTCACAGACAGCAGCTGTAAAGGCAATATCTACTAAGATAAACAGATATGATAAAAGTTTAAAAGCCATACTCGAGGATTTTGTTTGCATGAAAAGACTTTCAGTCGTATGCCCATACGCAAACATTTAAAAGACATTATTTCAACTAAGAGACTATGAATGATCAGACGAATTTTTGGTTCAATACATAAATGAAAAAAACACATAAAAGCAAAAGAATTATTGAGATAAAAATTTAGTCATATGTACTTTTATTTATAAGTGAAAAAATCTCCTATCTCTTTCTTTCGTTTTATTGATGTTTCTTTAAGATAATTTTTCAGCGAGTTTTTTTTTTTGCCTGCCATTTTTCTTTTTTTGCCCTTTTGTTATATTTATAAAAAAATTCGATCTTTTCCTTTATTTAATTTTTTTTATAGTTACGTCCGATATAAATATTTTTTTAAAACTTTTAGATTCAGCCTTTCTTTATGTGGTTCTGTCTCTTCTGTACTTTTTCGTTCTTGTGGCATTTGCTTCAATTAATTTTCTCACGATTTTTCCTTTATATATCAGCGTTTTCCTTCATTTTCGTCTGCAATTTATTATATGTCTACTTCGTTTTTTACTTCTTTATCTGACGCTTATATGCAGTTCCATTTTATAACCTTTTTGTCTCCATTTAATTCATTCATTTTTTGATTATTATTTCTTTTGATTTCGCTTTTCTCCTCCTTTTTATATTTTATTTTCTTTCATTGTTCATTTTATTCGGTTTTAACGTAACTGTTTTTTAGAGTTTTCAACCATCATTATTTCTCTTAAAATTTCTTACGACATTAGAATCATTGATTTAATATGCATTGCACCCTCTTTTTCTTATTTCTAGATCTTTTTAGTTTGGTCTTTACTTTTCCTTTCATCCATTCCGTCCATCGTTTATAGCTTACATCCTTTTATGCTTTTTCAATTTAGAATTCCGTCTTTTATATTCTCTATTGTTAGTTCTTTGATATATATTTTTTGATTCGATTACTTTTTGTTTTTTTTATTCTTTTTTGTGTTCCTTTTTTTCTTTGCGATTCTTATATTCTTTGAACAGTTTTTCTACCTTCAGGCAGATATGATTATTTTTAATGTATTTATACCGCTGGTCGGTAGATTCACGTCTTTCTTAATCATTTTCGGTTAATTTGAATTGTACGGTTTTCTTTACTTTAACATATTTTTATACTTACTTTTGTCTAAGGCTTTTTCTTTCTTTTTTTTCACTCTTTTTCTTTTTTCTTTCTTTCTTTATTCCTTTTTCTCTCTTCAGTTTTTCCTTTTGCTGTTCTTTCTGTGTATTCCTTTATAACAAACTCGATATCACAATTCTTTCCTTCTACTCTATTTTTCTGTCGTTCTTTTTGTTTGCTTCTTCCATTTCTTGCTTTCTGAGATAATTCTTTTCTATCCCATTATACCTATAACTGTCTTTTTTTTCTTTTTCTATAATTCTTTCTTTCTACTCTTTTCCCTCGTTTTACTTATTTATTTATTTTTGCCCTCTTCAGTGTCTTTCTTTCGGAGTTCTTTTCTTTAACCACTGTTCTGTTCTGGTCCGCCTGTCCGTCTTTCTTTCTTTCTTTCTTTCTTTCTTTCTCTCTTTCTTTCCCTCTGTCTTTCTTTCTTTCCCTCTGTCTTTCTTTCCTTCTATCCTTCTTTCTTTCTTTCTTTCTTTCTTTCTTTCTTTCTTTCTTTCTTTCTTTCTTTCTTTCCTCCTTTTTTTCTTTCTTTCTTTCTTTCTTTCTTTCTTTCTTTCTTTCTTTCTTTTCTTTCTTTCTTTCTTTCTTTCTTTCTCCTTTCTTTCTTTCTTTCTTTCTTTCTTTCTTTCTTTCTTTCTTTCTTTCTTTCTTTCTTTCTTTCTATCCTCCTTTCTTTCTTTCTTTCTTTCTTTCTTTCTTTCTTTCTTTCTTTCTTTCTGTCCTCCTTTCTTTCTTTCTTTCTTTCTTTCTTTCTTTCCTTCTTTCCTTCCTTTCTTTCTTTTTCTTTCTTTCTTTCTTTCTTTCTTTCTTTCCTTCTTTCTTTCCTTCTTTCCTCCTTTCTTTCTTTCTTTCTTTCTTTCTTTCTTTCTTTCTTTCTTTCTTTCTTTCTGTCCTTCTTTCTTTCTTTCTTTCTTTCTTTCTTTCTTTCTTTCTTTCTTTCTTTCTTTCTTTCTTTTTCCTCCATTTTTTACATCTTTCTTTTTGCCTCTCCAGTTTCTTTTGGAGTTAGTTCTTGTGCATTCATTTATAACCACTGGACTATTACTTTCTTTCTTTCTTTTTCGTTTATATGTTTTTCATTTAGTTATTTTTTGCATTTTTCTACACCCTATCTTTTTTATTTACTTGGTGTTATCGATTCATTTTTGTAATTTTCTTCAATAATTAATGAAAAAAAAACATTCAGTAAAAAAAGGCTTTGCATATCATATATCTGAACTGCAAACATGAAACGCATATTTAAATAACATCAAAATTAACATAAAATACACAATGCATAAGGGTGTGTGCAAAAATCATTTTATTCAATGTATTTATCCATGCAAGTGATTTTTTTTTCTGTCTTTTACTCTCAGAAAGTCTTAGAAAAATCTGACACTATCAGTAGACAGTATAAAAAGATGAACTTATTTTGCAAACAGCAGGTGCAAATAGATTTATAAAGATTATTTTTTTCATCGGAAGCTTCTGTTAAAAATGAAACAGATGAAAAATGATTTGATAAATTTAATAAAACAAGACATGATTTGAAGTTTTCATTTGTAGATAGATTATATTTTCTTTACCTTTGTGCACAGAATAATGGTTCAAGTGTCCCTCAAGATAGAGAGTTACTAGATTACGCTCGTGACATGAATGTAACAGGTAGAATTAGTAATTTGAAGATTATGGGAATAAATAGAAGACGACTGACATTTAAATTGATGAATTTATGATTCTGCAGTTCGGAAAAGCATCCCCACGGAACACAGTTTCACATAGTAGCAGTTCTTAGGAAAAGTCATCTGAGTAATACCTCCTGCTTAAATAGAAGTAAGAAGGGAATGGTAGTGGTTTGATTCCGTGGAAGTAGTTCAAGGTTTGCTATCATTACCTAAACTGAGGGAACTAAAAATTGGTGCTTATGTGAATAATTGTCATGGAAATAGGAATAGGCTAGCGACAGATGCTAATTTACGTCAGCAGGAAAGAGATTCCACACAATACTGCTCAAATGAACTTGAAATTTGTGAAAGCCAAAATATGGCAGCGGTTTCATATTTTGACGTAATCTGTCTTTTATAAATATAGTTCCTGATTGAAGGAGTCAGGTATTTTTAGGTGAATTTTCTTGCATTTTTTCATATATATATATATATATATATATATATATATATATATATATATATATATATATATAGACGCGTTAGATTAGAGCAACATCCAGCCGACACACTGGGGTTAAAATAGAAAACTAAAATGATACATATGACACACTCACATCCTCTCTCCCACCTCACTTCCTCACTTCGTTAACTTTGCGTATATTTGATGAAGTCCGTAAAAAACCTGTGAATTTTCTTTTCATTCTTCATTTCAGCTTTTGGAAGTAAAGTCTGATGATCCAGAACCCTGTTAAAGGGGTTATGGTGAAATAGCTTATTATATGGAATCTTAACGTAGTCTGTCTTTTATTCAAACATTTATATATATATATATATATATATATATATATATATATATATATATATATATATATATATATATATATTCATACACATTTCATTAAATAATATAGACAAGTGTTGTCTATTTATTTTAAGAAATTTTTTCATAACGTCTGATAAGTTTAATAACATTATCGTTGAACGAAGAAAGAAATTCACAATATTGATTCATATTTTTTAATACAATCTAAGCTTTCTGCTTACATAAGCCATTATCAAAGATGTGAATTACAAAATATTAAGCAATATACGGACCAGACAGTGATGATAGTCTGTCATTGTTTATATAGATGATTTCTAAGCAACGATAAACACGTGCATATAAGACGCTAGAAGCGAAAATCGCAGCGCATCTCATGACGTCACACATGACCACCCAAGAGTGAATTGGAGAAGTATGAAGTATGGGAAGCCGTTGGTATAAACCAATGGCTTCTGTTACCAATTATAGACATTTAAGAATATTTGTAGAGATGCCATAATTGATTATATATATATATATATATATATATATATATATATATATATATATGCATGTGTGTGTGTGTGTGTGTGTACAGCGTGCGATGGATAAATTGTCGTCTAATTTATGAAAAAATGAAAATAACACTGATATCTCATTCTAACAGATATATATATATATATATATATATATATATATATAGTTTTGAATAGGCTTTTACCAATTAATACGTTCTTTAAAAGTTCAATTACAGGAACAATAAAAAATGTGCCCCTAAAGGAAATATTTCGTTTTTTGCTTTATTCTAATTTTATTATGTAAATTTACAACTTTTATATTATTATAAAAATGCTAGAAGATTATGAGGCGAGGTGGAGTAATGGATAGCGGCTCGGATGAAGGAATCGGAGATCCGAGTTCGAATTCCAGTCGAATCCATTACTTTCATATGCTAATACCCTTAGGAAAGGCATGAAACATCTTCTTCTCCCCACAATAGCAGGATGAAAGAAATGACAATCTACTGCGGGCGAAAAAAATTCGGACTCGTCAGTCATGTATCGAAAGATACATCATCGCCTATGCGTGTTTCACGTATGGCACATAACACACTAAGGTGATAATTAAGCATTGTTCCCAACTGTGATGTCTTTTTTTACAATGAAGATCACGTTTTACAAGGCTCGGGAACCACTCGAGGTAGAAGGTTAAAGAATAAGGAACAGTGTTTATGCGGGTGTGTGGGTAAAATAACGTTTAACCCCAGACGAAGGGAATGAGGCAGTTCCAAGTTGTGTAGGTTAGAATAGGTGGAACTAAGGAACGTAATTCGTTTTACCTGCGATAGAAGGTGTATAAGGTGGAAATAATTTGTCACCCACAAGGACGCGGATACGCTTTTGGACTCTATCGAGGGCAGTACTCCATTTTCTGATCTGGCTCATGAAAAGGCAGAGAATAGAATAGGGAGAAGGTATATTACTGGAGCGGGTGGTAAATTAATGTGTTCGTTTATTGAAGAGGACCGACGGCGTCATTCTAAAAATCCAAAAGAAAAAAGAGAAATTACCACGGGAATTCTAGAACCACTCCCCTCGTTAGTTATGGCGGTAGTGTTCTGTATACCAGAGGAGGTGTGCAGATCTACCAAATGTGTATGGATTGTGTCGGAGCCTAGCCGTTTTGTAAACTTTACGATTAACTGCGTCTACCCGGCGATAAGCCGCAACAACGGATTATTGTTACCAGCTGCCTTCAGTTGCTATCGTCTGCTATAAACAGTTGCGTAAAAACGCAACATTTTGCAACAAAGTTACCGTAAACTATGTCAGAACAGGTGAAAATTGTCGAATTTAAGTCATAGGTTCACAGGGAGATAGAATGATTGAAGTCTTTGAGCAACCTGACGAAACGTGTGTTCATGCAATACGGAGATACTTTTAAATGATGTTTATGCCACCTAGACGAGTTACAAAGAGCGATAGCTACGGTTTGTCCCAAGATCACAGAAAGCTGGGAGGAAACAAGACCGGAGTCTCAGTCAGAATTCCCTCACCACGAAACATTTAATGAGGGCATCCTCTTTGAGTAGGCAGAGCTACGAAGGATAAATTTGCCTTCAACAATTTCTTGTCACATTTTGAGAATTATGTAGCCTGTGTAGGATCTATAACAGCCAGATACCAGTACCATAAGTACCATTTAACAGATAATTGTCCTTCTAATCTTCATCATCTATCAATCTGTGACCAGAATTATGAAGTCGCATTATCTTTACTCAGCAATTAATTGGAAAAAGATTTCGAAGCATAAGCAGATGGGTGAGTAAAGATTCGTAGGTGTTAAAATGTTCTTAAATAGGATAGAAGTCAGCTTATGGTAATTAAGGAGCAATTTTTCCATGGATCTTCTCGAGGAAGATATGGCTGGATACATATCGATGAGTCTTATTGTATATTCAAAACTATATGGAGAATTGAAAAGAGTACTTATACAACGATATAACTCCAATTATCCTACATTAAAAAACATTCTGTGGTGTTATAACATTACTAAAACTGTTAAAAGTAAGGGTTAATCATTCGGGCCCATATAGTACTGATAATTCTATGCCCTTAGAACCCAGATTAAAACGAAAACACCTTCCGCTTTGGATAACTTTTCCATCTGGATATTGGAAGGATGATTTCCTGTGATGTTTCCCGCAAGGATAGATTGGAACGGTGCGCTGCACTTAAATTGCGCCCTCTTTGTGCAAGCGAGAAGCAAGTGGAAGCAAGTGGGAAAGATTTCTTTGGTCTTGTATATACTATTCTTTTCTTAGTCATCACTGTGTATCCGGATGTTGTTAACACTTGTATTAATACAGGCGTGGCAGATCAGCCATACATTTTGCCTTTTTAGATTGTCTTACTTAAAAGAGGAAACAGTTGGTGTAACTGCCTATTATACTCTGGAAGCCAGAGGTCGTTTTTTTTTTTCAGTGATATTTTAGAATCTCTTAAATGTGATCCTCTTGCATGTACTCGCGTTGAATATGCTCTTTAAGTGGTTTTGAAGGCGGGATTTGTTCCAGGTGCCACTAGACCCCTCCCTGTGTTAACTGACCGCCTATTCGATATGAAACTGGATATGAAACTTTTTACATATTATTGAGAATCTAAAAGATCGCTGCTAGTCTTTTGACGCTGATGTTGAAAGTGATTCACGTGTTGTGAACCATCAAGGTTTATTAGGTTGTAACCCGATCTAGTTTATGAAAGCATGGATTTTGATCAAGTGTCGTCATGGTCTTGCGTGAGAAAACACAAAGGTTATATTCTGTAGTTAACATTGTGTTTGAGCCCAGAATTTCTTATGCTGATCCTTGCGGTGATTCATTCAAGGAAAGTTCTGTGAAACGAGGCATTGAACAATTGTTTTCCATCGAGATTCTCGGACTTACTGAGCAGAACCTGTCTAAGTACGAAAAAGGAAAATATTAGAAAATTCAAAGAGTCAATTGTCCTTAAAAACAAATGTTACTACGTTGGTTGGGAGACAAAATAGATTTGGTTCCCCCAAATTACTCCGTGGCTCTTGGAGTAGTGGATAGAGTTGTGAGGCGATTGGCAAGAAGCAACCAATATCATTATTGCTTGAAAGTGTTGAGAGAGAGAGAGAGAGAGAGAGAGAGAGAGAGAGAGAGAGAGAAAGAGAGAGAGAAGGAATAATAGAGAAAATAGTCGTACCCCACCCAGCGAATGCAAAAATATATTTGGTTACCACATTGTCCTGTCTTTAAAGAAAGTGAAGAAACCACGACTAAAATAAGACCGGGTTTTAATTGTTCAAAGGTGCTATCTCATTGAACGAGGCTACTTATCCCGGCATTAATCTCCTGGGAGACTTGTCTTGTTGAAACTGTTGTTATTGTTCCGTTCTAATAAGGATGTGTTGCTGGGGATATCCGAAAAGCAAGACAAAGGATGACAAGAATAGATTTGCTCTTTTTCTTTTTTGAAGAAGGAAAATCAGTTACTTTGCTATCGTTACAACTCATAGTTTACTTCTAATCAATTACTTTACACTCATCGTTACTGCTAATCAATTACATTGTATCGTTACTTGGGATTTAATGGCTCTGCATTTATCTTGAAATATGTACTAAAGTATCACGCTGCAAGATAACATGATGATTAATGTAATCATATGCACAAAAATCATTTTGATATGGACAACCTGGTTATACTTGTAATATTAGGTTGGTGCAAAAATAATGACGTAAGAATGTCGTTTTTTGACGTTAAAAAATACGTCAAAAAACGGCATTATTACGTCATTATTTCTGCACCAACCTAATAACACCCTGAACTAAGATCCCTTTTTCTGAGTCAGTATATAGGATGAGTAAAGTTAATTTTCCACTTTGTTCTTGTAACACTAACTGCAGTGAACTTAGAGGGAAAATGAGGATGGAGAGTAATCTTGTGAAACATTTGCATGAAAAAGATCTTGGGCTAGGAATATAATCCCTACCAAGACTTATGTGGGTTTCCCATCATATCAATGATCCCAGGATTCTACCAAGAAAAGTATGCTTTCTGACGTATTAAAAAACCTTGACCCCCTGCCTATGTGTCTTCCTCTTATTATTTGAGGCCGTATCATCGTTAGCGACGTTGAATTTAGATTGGGACGAACCTATTCTTCATGAACAAGTTCTAATAGGGAACATATTGTTCAAGGGTCTTTCTCTTCTGAGTACTCTGGAACATCTCAGATGGGTTTTCAGTGAAGGGGAGGATTCCTCATTAGTTTTGTTTTGTTATAATTGTTGCAATCGATACTCAGATTGTTTTGTTGTGGTTGCTCATAGCTACAATTACGACCGAACAGAATTAACGACATTAGAGAAATCAAAAATAGAAATTGTGACTTTGTTTTCCATCAGAATCCTCTTCAAATATGTGCCTACGGATGATAATCCCACTGGCATGATTACTCGACGCATCTCGATTAGAAAAAGTCAAAAGTAGCTATTTAACCTATAGACTGGCCAGACAATGAATTGAATTGTTTAAACCCAGAAAAAAAAGAACGTTATTAAATCGGCTATGTTTTTGGTTCACTTAGCGAAGAGGTATAACCTGTAGTGAAATCTTTTTAAAATATTCTTCTCTCCATAAATTGTTGAGGGTGACAACGTCTGTAATAGCATTCATTAATAAATTTTGTTCTCGACTACAAGCAGTGTGCCTGGCTTCATCTGAGAAAAACATTGCAGCAGCAAGCCTTTGTGAAAGAAAGTTAATGTCTCTCGAACCCAACAACGGATTAGTGAAAAAATTGAATTTGTTTTTCGATCGTCAGGGTATTGTCTGTTCAAGAGGAATGATAGATAAATGTAATATGTATGAATATGAAGTGACACATCCCATCCTCAATGCCAAAAAAACACCCTCTGACTAGACTTTTCGTCCTTGATTGTCACGCTGAATGCAACCATCTGAGTATTGCCCCCACTCTGAGTAATTTTTGTTTTCCCAAGGTAGAGAGGCCGTTAAAATTATTGTTGTTTTGGATTGTATAGTGTGAAAAAGATTTAATTCTGCTTTTCCCAAAGTGACCTGCCTCCTTCATACCAAAATAAACTTGGTAAAATATTTCTGCATACGCGTGTAGATTTTACCGGTCCCATTTCTGTAAGCGTAGGAAAAGTAAACTGCACCTATTAATATTCACCTGTTTGCATATTCGTGCTTTACACTTATATTTGATGGAAGGTATGACGGTATTTTCTTTTGAGTTGGCTTTTATACGATTTTCCAACGTGTACGGCATTCGAAGCAAACTTTATAGTGATAATATCAAGGCATTACAAGCTGCTAGAAAGCTCATCACAGAGCTTTATATTTCAAATGAGTACACCACTTCGTTTGGTTCTTATCAAATAAAACAACTGATTATTCTCTTGTACACCGACTAGTTTGGCAGTGTTTGAAAGCGCCTAATTCGTACAGTGAAATAGTGCCTGTATAATCTCTTGGATGTTCAAGTGTGGATAATTCTTATTTACTATATTCGCTGATATTCAGAAGGCCATAAATAGTCAACCATTGAATTACAGATGTTTAGATTCGGCGTCGATATTAGATCTTCTAACAACATTATTCGACCTGGTAAAAAACGTAAGAATCATGATAAGGAAACTGAATAATGGCATATGACCGCGGGTAACCACCTGTTAACAATAGTTGCGTGAAAATACAACAGTACTAGGAACCGACTATTTTTCCAGTGTCTTTTAGGAGAGATCAGCTGCCTGAACGGACGTAAACGAGATCTTGATGCGAGAAAAATTTGAAAATTTATGTTACGAGGAATGTATCGTCAGCTTACGTGAATCTAAGGGATCTATTCAAGACTTCTTTTGAGAATAAATTTCAAAATTGGAGATATCGTATTGATAAAAGAGCCCAAAAAATTCAGGCCCATTCGGATGTAGGGTCGAATCTTCAATCACATTCGCATAAAAAAATGGGATGGCAGTGTTCAGACGCACTCTAGCCAGGACCTGTTCGCCTTGGATTTGACTGCAACAGTGAAAACGCAACACGACAGGAAACCAACCATTTTTCCAGCGTCTTTTAGGAGAGATCAGCTGCCAATTTCTGATTATGTAAAGCAAGCAAATACCACTATACCGGCCTAGATTGGTAAGACTTGTGTCTATAATGACGTATATAAAACAAAATGAGAACAGTTCGAAATAATATATATATATTGAGCATTACATTCTCATAAATACGAAATAATGACAAATCATAAGTACACAGAATTCTGATTCTGGATTGACGGTTTTATGAACTATGTTTCGTTGTTGTGCAAATTTTATTTTCATACTTTAGCTGACAAGGTTATTTCACGGAGCTTTTTATCTTTAAATATTATATGACCGACATTCGCTTAAATACGCGTAGTAAGGAAGAATAGTTTATTAGAATGAAACGCGAATATATTTTATTATATATTAGAACGCAAAAATGGATAACATATCAACTATTGTCGTATTTAAGCCTCGAGAATATAAGTCCTCGCTTATTATTTTAGGAAATGTAAACAATAATGGTCCTAGGGGTAAAAATATTGGTACCATTACAAGCATTTCTCTTTATCCCCATCAAACTCTCCAAATAAATTGGACTCTCCTTTCTTTCTCCTGCTTCACTTTTATCAGATGACATGAGAAGACATTTCTGACCGCCATTCATTTATTTATCACCTTATTTTGCAATATATCTGAGGAAAAGTCAAGAAAAATATTGCTTTAAGGGACGTTTAACTGATAGATTCTGATGAAGATTGAGATTTCCTTTTGAAATCGACCGCTTTTGTACTCTATCGAGATTTGAAAGTGAGGACTAGGCAGCCCGTGGCCAAATATGACAGCAGTCCTCCATTTTAGGTCTGATCTGGCTCATGTAAAGGCGGAGGATACCATGAGGAGCAGATATTTACTGGAGCGGTACAGGAATTTTCCGGTGTATTTAGCTATGGATTGTATGCACGAGTTCCACTTGAGTTTGAGACCCAAAAGTCGGTCAAGGCAGGGGCCTCCCCTAAAGAACAAACGTTTATTGTGACTGCACATTTTCTAGTTCAACTATGTGGCAAAAAGGTATAAAGCATAACCTGCCTTTGTCACTGAGCCTCGTATTATATAGAGATAACTTCACATATACACACGGAATGTTTAAGTTATCTCGTACCAGTTTCAATGCCGTGTATTTTTGTTGTTCAAGCGTGGGCAGAAGGTATGATATATACACGTGCACTTTTAGACACCTCATTGTGTGGTGCAATCGTTAGCAAGCTTGTCTCGCCAGAACAATTACCATGTAGAGAGTTCGATCCTCACAGGATACCCAATACTTTCGGCTTTGTACCACACCTCAGCAACTGTACATTTTTACTGACATATATTTTTATCAGCTCCAGCGTTTGTTGTTCCCGTCTATAGAACCCGACAATACGATCCAGCGAAGTCAATACCAAGGGAAGACGACAAAGCTAACCCTACAAATGTACATGGAAGTTTTTAGAAAATCAAATGTTTGCCATGGATTTAGGAATTAGTGGATGTTTCCGTCCGCAAAAGATAGCGAACCAAGAAACTATTTTCCCCGATTAATTACGGTCTTTTACAAACTTAGAGTCATTCACACATTTGGGTGACCACAGAATTATATTAGCCTTCTACATTTGTTTCTCTCTACTTGTTTTTTCAGGCATACTATCTCAATGCATAATTTACCGAGATTTGTCCTAGAATTGTGCAAACAGATTCGAGGATCTGTCACGGATATCACAGACTAGATATGAAATGAGTGCATTGCATTGCATTTTTTTATTTAAGCTTCTGATGATAATGGACATAATGTTTTTCTTATTATTCGTACAGAAATATTCCAACTACATTTGAAAGCATGGACAAAATTTTAATCCAAAGATTGCATGTTTGTCAGCTAAAAGAACAAAGCAACATGCAATATACGAATTGGAGATACAAAAGTACACCAATTTTAAATATCGAGGAAGTGTTTTAATAAAGAGGGACGAACGTGCGACAGTAAAATACGCGTTGAGATAGCGAAAGTTGTCTCTCAAAAACTAATTAAATAAACCCAAAAAGCAAGAACATTTCGTTGGAAAAGACTGATGAAGAGTTACGTAATATCAGTCTTCCAATATGGCAGAGAATTCTGAACAATCCCTTCACAGTTGAACAAGAGATTTGAAACAAAAGTAATATCGCTCTACAGAAGGACGCTGAGGATACCACGGACTGATCAACGGTGAAGTCATAGAGAAAATGGACACTAAAAGAACACTTATACTTGACATTAGAAAGAGACAGTTGAAATTTGTAGGTCACATAAAGAGGAAAGAAGGATTGGAAAATTTGATGTTCAAAGGGCAGGCTGAAAATCAGAGGAAAACAACGTGTAACATAACTAGTGAGACTGAGTAAATGGATTGCAGGACAGAGATCACAATGATGCAAAATATATTAAGAGCTACAAAGGCCAAAATATTGTAGAGAGCCATGATCACCAGCATACTGAAGAGAGAGATAGAGAGAGAGAGAGAGAGTACATAGAAGAAGAAGGCCAGGAAGAAGGAGATTAAGAAAAAGAAGAAGAAGAACAAAAAAAAAACAATCTTCTCTCTGTAAATGTCTGACAGAATCTTTATATGGTATATCTTGTGGAATCATAATCTTGCTGATTTCAATATAGTCTTGTGTTTTCTTAAGCAGCTTAACTACGAATTTTTCGATATTTTACTGCACCTACATGTTGATTCATACGCGATAGATTGTGACAAAGATATACAAATCATTCACTTGACGAATTTACCAGATTATTTGGACGTTAATTTTGGAATTGTTCTTTATCTTTCTTCATTGAAACAGTCTTCTTAGGGCTTAATTTTTTTGCGTTATGAGATAAGTTAAACTTATTTGGGGTGCATTATATATATATATATATATATATATATATATATATATATATATATATATATATATATATATATATATTCTATCTTTTATAAAATCATTTTATTTAGATCTAAAATATGCTTAATAAAAAGTTATTGGTTGCATTGTTTCTTTTCAATGACAAGTATATTGACAATCCAGCGATCATGGTTGGAAATCGAACATTCACTTTATTTTCTAATAAATAATTTCCTTCAGGTTTAAATGCAAAAAAAAATCCTGAATACTACTTCTATTACTACTACTACTACTACTATTACTATCATTGCTACTCTTTTCCAAACTGGTTGAGTTGAAATATTAGCTGACAGGCTGATGGCTTGTAATTGCCTTAATCGCAATTCAATGTTATAACTTAAATTTTCATTTCACACATAATTCTTCTCTAATAAATAGTCGCATTTTTATTTGTCAGTTTTTCTTTTCTTCTCTTTAGATTTATGTTTGGAAATATTCTTTTTCTTTTAGATTTTTTTTTGTTTTTTGTTTTGACGTTATACGCTTCCAGAAAAAAAATCCATCGACATGTCAAGATAAATTAGCAATAAAGGGTGCATGTCAACTGGTAACATATTAAAGCGATCTAATTAATCAAAAAGTAACCATCGAGAAGATGTGACAAGAATGTTTTTCAAAAATAAATAAATGTCTCTTTATTTCAAACACTCCCTCCAAAAAATATTTTAAAAAAGTATTACATTTTTCATTTAGGGCATGGAGTTAATTTATAGCGAAGAAATCAATCCTGATAAATCGGCATGTTAGTTTCCATTGCATTTCTTTTGATCGGTTTCACCCCATGAAAGGCAGAAAACCCACTAAGTCACAAGTGGTTACTAGGTGTGAAAAAAAGAACAGAAGCATTAATAATGAACAGGAAGAAAAAAGAGTAATCAGGAGGACAGTAAATAAGGTTTGACATTGCATTTGAAGTTTTGCAATTAAATTTGGCGGGAAACCTTGGAATCGAAGGGTGTTCCACGAGTGAAAAATTTGGGAAAAAAACACTTTTAGCATATAATTTACGATTACATCTAGCCTGCTCAACTGTAATTTGATGAGTCGAGTAGTAATATGAAATTAAAAAAAAAAACGTCTAGGTACCATAGCGAGGAGCTCATCCAAACAATTGCCCTGAATGTATATATAGAAAAGACACTGAGAGGCAACCTTAAGGCGGGGAAAAAGTCATTGATAATATTGCCGATTCTTTGTCGGAGGAGCTTAAGGTAAATACCAAGAACATACGTGACAACAATATTCTAAGCGTGGGCGAATGGTAGACATAGATATGTAATAGATTCTGGATAGAAAATTGTCTCCGACGAAACAGTGAACATTCTTTCTTAGGAGTTGACCTAGCAATGGATTCAATAGAGTCGTTCTACTTCATGTCAGCTGAGAACGTTAGCCCGAGAAGGCACAACGAGTCCCTTTCCTGAAGGTTAGCATTAGCCATACTAATGAAAGGCAGAGAAGGGTCTCATATGATTAATTTACAATTTGGAGACGTTAAAATTAACTAGCCATCTTTTGCTTCGGTTAACAAGGGACTTGAGGTAGTTTGGCATATCGGCTGCCATTTTGATCTTGTTGGACTGATCAACTTTACTACTGAGGTAGGAGTAAATTGTTGTATAATCGGCGTAGATAGAAAGATGAGAGTTGATGCCATCGGAAAGGTCATTAATGAAAATTAAAAACAGAATAGTACCAAGGATAGAGCCCTGTGGGACAACATTGTTAATACGAAAGGATCTAGACGAAAGGCTGCTCAGAATAGCTTTGTCTATTTTTGTTTTCAATCGCTTAGTGATTGTTACAAAAATCATTTTTCTTTTACGCAAAAAAAAAGAAAAAAGAAAAAAAAAACGTATTAGGCTCCGAGAGACATTGACAGAAAAATAAGAAGAGTTCTGTATGTAAACACCCAGGTAAGAACAGACGACTTCACAGCGATCGTCAATCGAATAATACATGATTTTACAGCACTGTCATATAGAAGGATAGATATCACAGATGACCCTAAGCCTAACACTTGCCTGTCGATAGTTAATCGAATAATACATGATACGACCCCTTGTTACTCTCGACCAGTCTGCGGCATGCAGCCCTACAGAACCCTGGTCTAAAACGTCTTCACTACATTCCGCCTGCGATGTGCGAGTGACGACTCAATTGCTTTCTCTGGTTTATATAACTGTATGTTTAAAAATATTTCCGACGCAGCCGGCATTCAAGTAAAATTGCAGCAGTTTAGCCAGCCTAGCCAAAAGAAAATAAAAGATTACTGGACAGTTACGTGATATCTGTCCTTCTATAAGGCAGAGGATGCCGTGGAATTTCCTGAAAGACTTGAAGCAAGAGAAATATGCTTCAACAGAAGAATGCCATTGAACAAATATATGAGCAACGACGATGTTTAGAGAAACAAAAATCATATTCAATAACAGGAAGAGACAGTTGAATTTTCTATGGCACATGATGAGGAAAGAAGGCCTGGAAAAACTGATATTTACAGGACAGATAGAAGACGAGAGAGAAAAAGGAAAGCAACGCATACCATAATGAGATTCAATAAAATGATGGCGGAACAGAGTTTATGAAAAATAACGAAAATTCAAATATATTAAGAACTACAAGGGACTGGAAAAGGTGGAGAGCCATGATCACCCAAGCCGTGAGTGAATACTGTACATAAAGTAGAATAAGGCAGACTGCCCCACCCACTTCCAAGTGCTGTCTATGTGCGTATATCATGGACTGGTGTCGTGAGTGCATGGTTTTATTTGGCATATTTCCGTGTTTTTGAAAAAATGTTATCTGTCTGCTAATTCAAGGCATCCGGCAGCAGGCGCCTCTGTTTGGGAGAATGGAAGTTTTGAGGAGAGTGGAACCACCACTTTATTACTGATATTCCCAAGTCCACTCTGACTTGGGGTGGTAGCCCCTGTTAGGGTGCCAGCTATGCGCAAATATGGAAACCTCAAACGAAAACAAAACACCATGAAAGCATAAAACTGTTTTTTATAGAAAAAATACCAGCGATATATTTTTACATTGTAAAATGACCAACAAAACTTATTTATAGTCAAATGAGCAGTAATATAATTTTATAGAATTATCAACAATGCATTTCATAGCAAAATGAACAAGAATTTGTCTGTCGTTGAAAGCATACAATTATGTTTAAGATTTAGTTGAAGTCATTAATTCTAGAGTTGAGAAGATTTAGATTTCGGCATTAAATAACCCCTAGAAATAGATACGTCACTAAACAAGTGTTTACTTCACCAGCATATATGTTAAGTACAGTGCTGTTCGACAAAAGTGACTCACCTGATTTTTTTTACTAAATGTTCTCTTCTCCGATGAGCTAAATTCAAAGGATAAGCGATCTAAAATCCGAAGAAGCTTTGAGAGCTCTTTGAATTTAGCAGTAAGTACTGTCAAGCATCCGTTCAGTATAATGTTCTGTGGATGCTTTTTCTTTTTATAAAACTGGTTTCTTAAAACCTATTGAAAAGACCCCCAGGAGCGAGCAGTACAAGAGAATTTTAGAGTCTTGTCTGCTCCCTTCTGCTGAAAGGGTGTAATCGACCCCACCAAGCTCATTTTTATGCAGGAAAATGTTCCCTGTCACAAATAAAAATTGATGAAGGAATACTTTGATGAGAAGCAGGTGAGTGTTATGACATGGCCGCCCCAATCTCCTGACCTCAACCCCATAGAAAACTTATGGATCATGTTGCTCATCTGCTTTCTCGAGAGCCTGTACTTTATAATGCTTCTTAAGGATGTTTGACAGTACTTACTGCTAACTTCAAAGAGCTTTCAAGCTTCTTCTTCAGATTTTAGATCGCTTATCTTTTAAATTTAGCTCAACTTTCGTTTCATCGGAGAAGAGAACATTGAGTAAAAAAATCAGGTGAGTCACTTTTATCGAACAGCACTGTAACTTACTTATTCGAAGGCCAGTGTGACGCTAGCTATGCAGGTAAAACGGGTCAAGCAACCAGGCAGTATTCTAAAGAGAAAGATGGACAGCAAATAAATCTACTTAAGGAATTTTTTATCAGGGCAAGAACAAAGTTTTTACAGAAGCATAGGGTAGAGATTTTCCAAGCGTAGCTCAGATGTGGCACAAGGTCGAAAGAATGGGCACTCAGTGGGCACTACTCAGTTGTAATTGTTCTAGCGAGGCAAGGATGCTAACCATGACACCGCCGCGGGTTGCCCCAGGAGCAGAGGTTAATTGGATTAATAAAAGACAGTAAATTAGTATGAATAATGATCGCCCACCCACTGAATGACATATATAGTAAAATAATTTATTTCTTAGATCATTGGTCTTTTAACTTTTGATATGCGACACACACACACACCCACACACACACACACACACACACACACATATATATATATATATATATATACTCGCACACATTTTTAAACACACATACTTTAAAGAAAAACAAAAGCCATTATGGAACCAACGGGCATCTTTCAAAAACCTAAATCTCCCGAATAAAACCCTCAATACTGAAAAAAGAGAAAAAAAAAAAAAAAAACTAAAGGCAAACTTACATAATCAGTAAAGGGCTCGAAGCCTAGATTGCTTAGACCAAGCAGAAAAAAAAAGCTTGCCAACTTTGAATCCTAAGAAAGTATGGTTCTTGTCATAACCCGAGTTTCACGCTCACGCGATCTTCGTCTGAAGATCACGTGAGCCTGTAACTCGATTTTCTCCAGTTTCTAAATATCAGGAGAACGTTTCATTCGGACTGTATTCTTTTTTATTTTTACAAAGAACTTCCACTTTATGATTCAGCATTAATGTTTCTACTAACACTAGAATCTTAAACTGTTCAGGTCATTTGCCAATCGTTATCAATCCTCCGTATCCTCCTAATTGCGATTTCTATTCCCCTCTCTTACAATTATATCACATACATTATTTGATAATCTCCTAATTCGTGTTGCTCTCGGGTTTTCAGACACCTTTAGAATTAAGAGTGCAATAACAGATTTAAATCCGTAAATAGTAACTTTCAAAATATCGACGTATTTCTCAAAACCCTGACAATTTTAGTCGAAAAAGAAGATGATGAAGAAGAAGCCGTGGTAATACTAGTAGTATTAAAAGTAAAAGAAAAAGTAATATAAATTATTCCGTTAACAATGGTCATGGTGGGTAAATAGTCAAGTAAAAATGCTCATTTATCGTATAACTTCGTCATCATCGAATTTTCTACACACAACGTGTGAAAGCACGTACGATATCCTGCTCTTGTCAGCAGCCAATCAGGGGAAGTGACAGAGTTTTGGTTACGAAGGTGGTACTGTCACCTCTGGCGCCACCAGCAATTTTTGCCACCAGGTAGGGCATTGTTTTTGTGTATGTTTCAGTCTCTTGCGATTTTTTTTTAAACCGCAACTAGATTTTCAACATTTTGTTAAAATGCACAACGCACTCGAAGCGACCGTTGTTAATAACATGGAATGGAAGGTAAACAGATTTTTTTCCTGTCGGAAGCAGCATTGTTTTGCGAACATGGTTTTATTCAACTTTATTTATTTTGCCCCTTGACCAGATCCAACCTGATGTGGTCTGGAGACGATGTGAAACACGCTTCGGGTTCATACCAGTTGTGCCGACCTTCAACAGAGAGGAAACGATTGACTCTCCAAGGAATGTACGGCACAGCTAAATAATATTATTTAAATAAACTAAAACTATGACTGATAAAAAAAAACTAATAGAAAAGAAATTATAAAACCAAAGAAATAGAAGTACAATTGAAAACCTAACTGAAAAGGAAGCTGGATAGAAATGAAGAAAAAAAAAAGATGTCTAAAAACGACTATGAAATGTAATTAAAGCTACCAATAAATTAAATAAAATAAAAGGTGAAAAGAAGAAAATAAACCCGAAAGCAATTAATAATACCTAATCTGCGCTATGTAGTATCAGATTTAAGTTCAGTACTTAAGCTTTGTGGGATAGAACCCAAGAAAAATACTGAATATCAGCTATTTAGTTTCAAGTGGAATAATCTTCATCCAATTTGATAACTGATGCAATAATACCGTTTTACAGTCATTTTTTAACCGACTCGGTTTTGTACAATGCTAAACTTAGGAGGCAAAAGAGAGAGAAAGAGGAGTAAAGAATGCAAATTGATGAATCACAAGGCCGAAAAGTATAAACATTAGGAGAAATGTAACAAATGAAGAGAAAGAACAAAGAAAAAAATAAAACAAATTAAAGTATTTAAAAACAAAGAAAAGATGATAGTGACAAATAAATATGAATTACGCTAAATGATAAATGGAACATACCGTTTTTTTCGTTGTTTTTTTTAATCTTCTCGAGGAAGAATATTGGAAAAGAATTTGGAGAGAGGTGTGAAGAGTTGACCGGGTGTTGTACAAAAGGGATGCTAATTTTACAGGAATTCCAAGTGATTAATAAGAATGATCAACATTAAAGTGCATTAGCGTGAATCATTACCAATTTACTTGAACTGCATACATGCTGACAATAATTTTTCTCCACTGCCATCCATCTGCAACTTGTGTATCATTTATTAACAGGAAATATGCATATATTTCAGAGGAATGATGCAGTTGTATGTCCTTATCTTAAAATATCTGCCACTAGCTGCTTAGAAAAAAATATCAATATATACAATTCTACACAAGGTATCTAATAATATGCATAAAGCTTTCTGGATTCGACACCGCTTTCTACTTTTATGTGCTGTGTAACTTCATGACGTAAACGATTGTGGCTCACTGCAACTTTCTAACTACGGTTTGAATCTTTACTTCATCACACTGGTATTCCTTCTCACAGACGCTTCAGTATGTGACTCCCGATATGTCTCTTATCTTACTTCGTATATTCTCTCTGAGTGTTCATTTACGAGCGCTCTTCACGCAAAATTTTCCCCAAATGTTTCACTTGTAGTTGTCAGTTTGAGAAAGGGCTGAAGATACGAACTTGTGCATTGGAGATATCAACATCTAACAAGTACAGAAGTTCAAATATCTGGGGAATGTTTTAGCGGAGTGTGGGTGGTAAAAAGATGACACCACAATCGGAACGCGCATTGAAATAACGAAAAATGCTTTCCGGAAGCTTAGAAAATTACTAAGATAAAGGAAAATTTCATGAGAGTGCTGACCTATTATATAGTCATTGAATAACAGAAAGTTATGGCCTAAAGTATGGACCACCCGGTGAGAATTGAACTCACTACTCAGTAGTAACTGATATGATGAGATAAGCTTGTTAACTATTAAAACACATCGAAGAACTCAAACTGTTATATAATATTAATCCTTTTACATTATTTACATTGTTCGGACTGTTGTCTTCATCTTTATTGGCGTGTTCATAACATTTTGGCGGTTGTACGCTCGGCCTTCTTCAGATGATTAGAATTTTTAAGTGAGCCTTTTATTTCACCCACCGGAGTAGATTATTCTACTTCCACATGTCATGACTCTTCCGGATATCTCAGTTATCTCTCTTTAACTTCTCATGTTTTTGTGAATTATTGAAATCAAAACTCTTTGGGTCATATCACTGGTTCCAACCAACGTTATTATCGACTGAGCCATGTGACCTTGAAGACATCAGGGTATGAATTTGTGGGACTTATAAACTTAATGTGTCACATTCATTTTTTTTTACCAGAGTTCATATTGTAATTTTGGTGCTATTATTGTTTTTCTCTAGTACTCCGTTTTACTGGTTCCAATATTGTATTCATTTCTATGATTTGTCAGCTTAGGAGATTTTTGTGGTTTAGCATATGTGGTTATTCCTTACGTTTCCGTATTTTCCAGTGATGTTCACTGTCTATTATTCAACCTCATCCCACATGGCGGCGGTGATCTCCCGTTTCCCTCCATATTTCGTCAGCTACGCTTGATTTCTCAAATTCCCCTCGTGTTACGGTTTTACGATGTTCCCCGAAGAAAGGCGGAGCGTACGACAGCCGAAACATCATGAGGAAGGACAACAGTCCGAACAATGTAAATAATGTAAATAATTGCAATACAACCTCAGAAATACAAACGAATATCAATCCTTTTATATGAATGTTGAGAAATGTGCAACTGAAGTCTCTTTGGTGAAAGCAATCATCGAAGATTTTGTGCCAATATGGAAGTTTCACTTGAAACTCCAATAAACTTTTTGGTTCTCTTCTGCCTGTTTAGACGTTAGAGCCCATAGGAATCATTTTCTTACGTTGATACCAAAGCTACATGTCCAATAACAATATATAATCCCCTCATGTGAAATATATTCTCCGTGATACATTTACTACGCCCAAACCGAAAAACCTAACGTTTCAAACTGACGAACGTACTTGATGTGCATAATTCACAAAAGACACCTCCTATTGAGTGCGGTTCATTTTCTTAGGCTATTAATTCGGTAAGCTGACAATCACATTCAGAAAACTTTTTCTTCCAAATTGGAATCTCCAAAAAAACAGCCATCTTGATATTTGGTGAATTTTAGTCATTAAAATGAATTACTTTCGAATTCCAGAAAACACACGCATATAAAATATATAAATATATAAGAAGAAAATACAACTGGTGACATTAAGTTATTTAGTTACTGTAAATAAATATACTTAAAGACTACAGTTGCATTTTTAACCTCATTTTCTTAGAATTTTACCCGTGTGGATAATATTATATTATATATCGTACCTATGACTATTAACGGGTATGTCCAAATCCTCGTAAATACGTTGGACACTATTGTAAGTGGGTGTTATATGCGGTCTAAGTAGTCCACCACTAGCAGTGGTTTACCTACTCCACGCCGCTGGCGAGTATTGTATTTTCTTGATGTTATAAAGATTACCATTTCATTTCCAACCTCCGTTTTGGTTATTTCTCATTCAGTAACTCTTTCTAGGTGACAACATATTAAAAATTACTTTCTTATATATTTATATACACGCACACACAGTGAAACCCATATATATATATATATATATATATATATATATATATATATATATATATATATATATATATATATATATATATATGCAGATGCGCGTGTGCACACATACCCAAACAAGCGCACGCCCGAAGGAATACGGAGATATACAAGCAGATATATGCCCCAACTTACTAACATAGGTGAAAAAAATGCGCAAAAGCACCCGCAAATATACATCCACACAAACACTGCCAGGCATGTACACATGCACACAAACTCATCTATCATCTAACACATACACTCACCTAAAGAAAAGATGCACTTACATAGTCATATTCCCAAAACAGCTGAACAATCTCATAAAATTATTGAATATTTAAAACATATACTTTCTCCATATTTTGATAAATCGATGCATTCATTATGGACGTTGGAGTCTTCAGAATCTAGCAAAGAAGGAAATTTAACTAATTTGACAGAAATTTAAGTAATTTTATTGATTTTACTAAAAGACAGCGTAAAATGCAGGTGTTGAGATTACCAAATAAGAAACGTGAATTTTGGAATAAAATGGAAATTTCGAATTCCAGTCGAATCCATTACATTCACTTACGTGCTAATATCCTTGGGAATGGTAGGAATCCTCTTCTTCTCCCCGAGCTATAGGTAAACAGCACGATAGACCGAATTCTATAGACTGGGATGGCAACTCGTCTACCGGAGAAAGAATTGGCAACCTTTTGTGGAAAAAAATAGCCTCGTCAGTCAGGTAATGAAAGATACATGATCGCCTAAGCGTGTATCACGCATGACACATGACTGACTGACTGATACTTAAAATTGAACCGAGACAGTTGAGATTTCCAGGTCACATAAGGAAATGTGTTTGGAAAATATAATACTCGCATGGCATACTGAAATCGGAATGGCTGGCAGAAATACAGGGAAAAGATGATCAAATTAGCACCTGATCTAAATAATGACAAATATTCTGTTGTTAATTGTGGCAAAGAAAGACGACTTAATTTTAACGCCTCCCCAATGGAACTACACTGTATCAATCGTCTGAGTTAAGCCGTTCTGCCTTCTTTCAGCAGGTCTATTGCTAACGCCCAGATGAGTGACCTTGTCGCCAGTTCTCGGGCTAACGTTGTCCAATGATGTAGATTATATTTAATCGTTTGTTCGTTATGCTGCTAGGAAAGTCCGTTCAATAGACAAGTCTATAATTTGTCCATGCTTAGAATATTGCTGCTATATAAGGTCTGGTGCTTCTGCTATATATTTAGAGATTCTTTATGTAATCCTACAAGAATCTGCAATGTCATTGGCCGTTAACTGTCAACTCCAGCCAATTTACCGCAGCCATAATGCAGCATCATATCATTTTAAAGTTAAAATGGGTAAATGTAACCGTAAAAAATAATATCTATGCTAACAGTTTCTTCTTACACACTTCTCGATGGGCTTCTCTATCTCCAGACAAGTTTGATCTTAACAAAATTTAAATGCAACGCCAAGCGTTTCGAATACCCAAAATTTCTGTTCTTTTACTGTTCTCGCTGTTTGTCATTTGTCCAAATCATTTTCTTACATTCTTTTCTCACTCAGTAACTCACTATATAGTGGGTTTATATATATATATATATATATATATATATATATATATATATATATATATATATATATATATGTATATATGGGTGGGTGTGTTTGTGTGTGTGCTCTGTGTGTATATGTTTGACTTCTTTGAATGTAACTGAGATATTGATACAAACTATTAACAGTTTAATTTAAATAATTGCTCTAGCTCTTACCATAGTAATTTTAATTTTAATAATGCATATGCTTATAAAAACGCGCAAATTTCAAGAATTAGTTATTCCCCCAAATATTTCGCTTGAAGATGGGACAGAGCTTGTTACTTTAATTCAATTTAATTCAAATAATTATATTGAAGTTTTCGGCTCTTATTTTGAAACAGGAGAACTCTTATGTAGCGATGGAATCATATTTTTAAATGAATAATTATATATTGGCTCTACTTTTGTATCGAGCACTGTTTTTTAAAAATAATAACAAAAATACTAAAGAACTTTGGATTGTTTACCTAACGAGTTCTTTCCTATTTTAACACACACACACACACACACACACACACACACACACACACACACATATATATATATATATATATATATATATATATATATATATTTGTGTATTTAGTCATCAATTCTTCTTTCTTGCACATTTCATTGAATACGGCAAACAAGGTGCTTTGATTTAGTCGTTTTTCTTGTTAACCGTTAATATATTTCAACCTTGAAAATGATTAAATGTATAGCCAAAAGCGTTCGGATAAAAAGAACAAATTTGGCAATTTTTATATGCTTTATCCTCTTATTAGATCACATGAGGAATTATATAAAAAAAAAAACTAAATGAAAGCAAAAACAAAAGACACAGAGAGAACTCGATTCGCTTTACCGAAAAGTCTTGCAGCATCATTAGCATTAATTGTCACTGACTACAATCTCACACTTTCCCCCCGAAGCTCAACCGAAATAAATTTTTCACGAGCATATATATATATATATATATATATATATATATATATATATATATATATATATATATATATGTGTGTGTGTGTGTGTGTGTGTGTGCGTGTGTGTGTGTGTACAAGTGAGAGAAAGAACAGATAAAGTAATATTCCGCTGTTAATTTAATCACCAGTTACTTTCCATCGGTTGAAGAGTCAAGCTATTGTGTAAGGATTTTAACATGCTTTTGTTATAAACTGCTATAATAATAATAATAATAATAATAATAATAATAATAATAATAATAATCTTCAGGTCCCCACAACCAGGATAATCCTAATGATGGTCCTGTAAATTCTCCAGCTAGATCCATAACCGTAAATTTAAGGAAAGAAAAAATAAAATGGTCTCGTGAGGAGTACAAAGTTGTTATGACTGCATTCCATGAAGCGTTACTCAAACCTCAGAAAAAACATCACTCGCCAAACATATGACATTTGGCGAGAGAAGGTTGGGCAAACAATTAGAAAGTACATAGACAAAAATAAACTAGCCAATGTAAGAAGGGACATCATGCGAAATAACCGATTGACAGAGGCTGAAATTAATGAAATAAAAAGAATTGCAACAAGAATAGATGAACCAACAAAACATGAAAAGGAACCGGAATCGGAAAAAAAAGTAATAACATCACACAAGCCTCAGGTCATAATGAAAAAACCGAAATACACACAAATCACTGTGAAGATAATGCTGAAAATTTAGAAATGTTGGAAAGGTATGATCTTAGTCAGTCACAAGACGGTAATAAAACGAGTTCAAAATTCATCGAACAGAATTATTTCACAGAAAACAAGATTAATATACAAGAAGCCAAGGATGAAATCATGAGCCATATAAGTCAGATACAGAATATTGCAATGGAGGAACGAGAACAACTCCCAAAAATTACAACCAACAAAGCATAACCTCAAAACTATTAAGCTCTATAATGCAGCACTCAAATTGATTCTGGATGAAGAAGACACTCATATAAATCTCAATGAAGCAATATATGCATCAGCAATAGCAGCAACAAATAAACTGAACATCAAAGTAAAAAAAGGCAGTCTCACAGACATGAAGATCCACCTTGGAAAGAAAAATAGAAAAAGAAATTGAACACCTTAGAAGTGAATTATCAGTACTGATGAACTAGCAAGAGGAGTAAATGTAAGAACTAGAAAAGGCAGAAGAGTCGAAAGAAAATACAATATCAGGAATGAAAATGAAGTCCTATCAACTAAAGAAAAAAAAAAGCAAACAATACAACTGAAGGCTCAAAGAATAAGACGCTACGAGAAAAGATCAAGATTCTATAGACAGAACAAGATCTTTCAAACCGATGCAAAGAAATTTTACAGGGAAATAGGTAAACAAAGAATTGAAGTGACAGTCCCCTAAAATGGAAGAAGTTATACAGTTCTGGGGAAAAATATGGGCTTGCCCTAAAGAACACAACGAAGAGGCAGATTGGATTGCGCAAGAGTTAGAACGAATGAAAAATAAACCAGAACAGACATGGGCAGGAATCACAGAAGAAGATGTTAAATGTGCACTGAAAAAAGCACACAACTGGAAATCTCCAGGAATAGATAAAATTCCTAACTTCTGGCTATATTATTTAAATACAGCACACAAAAAACTCGCCAAAGAACTTCAAGAAATGGTTACCGATCCAACTAAAATTCCTGCATGGATGACCAAAGGAGTTACCTTTCTTCTACCCAAAAAATAGTGACACAAATATTCCGAAAAACTATAGACCAATTACATGTCTTCCAACAACATACAAACTGTTAACATCTATTTTAACAAAACAGACATATTTCTTCTTGGAAAGAAATGACATACTACCACTTGAACAAAAAGGGTGCAAACGAGGCTGCTACGGATGTAAAGACCAATTACTTATTAATAGGATGATCCTGGAAAACTGCTTCCGTGGAAAAAAAATCTTAGTATTGCCTGGATAGATTATCGTAAAGCATTCGATAGTGTACCACATTCCTGGATCTTAAAGTCTTTAAGTATGTACAAGGTATCACCCGTTATCATCAATTTCATCAAACAATGTATGTCGATATGGAAAACTACACTTTACCTCAATCATAAAAATGGAACCTATAAGTCTGGCGAAATAAACATCAATAGAGGAATATTTCAAGGTGACTCTTTGTCTCCTTTATTATTTTGCATATCACTTATAGCATTAACCAACCAACTTAACAAGACAGAATGCGGTTACAAAATAGCTCAAAAGAAAATAAACCATCTATTTTACATGGATGACTTAAAATTGTATGCTAGGAATGACAATGAGCTGGAAGGTCTTCTGCAAACTGTAAAATGCTTCAGTGAAGACATTGGAATGAAATTCAATTTGGATAAATGTGCTAAAGCTACAGTTTTACGAGGATCGCTACAACAAACTTCCTCTATTAGTTTAGACCCTGCTGTAACAATAAAAGATTTAGAACAAGGAGAAGCTTATAAGTACCTAGGTGTAAATGAGAGTGAAGGAATTCACCATAAGAAAATGAAAGAAATAGTGCGTAAAGAGTACTATAGAAGGGTACGACTGGTATTAAAAACTGAATTGAATTCTCAGAACAGAATTATGGCCATTAATAACCTTGCCATCCCAGTGGTCCAATATAGTTTCAACATCTTGAACTGGACTCTAAATGACATCAGACAAATGGATTCTAAAACAAGAAAGCTTCTTTCTAAGTATAAGATGCATCATCCAAAGGCTGATGTAGACCGTCTATACATACCCCGTAAAGAAGGTGGAAGAGGTCTTATTCAGCTAGAATTGTCATACAAGACAACAACTATTGGCTTACTAACTTACATGGAAACAACAAATGACTGGATGATAAAATTAGTGAAACAACATGAAAACAGAAAGAAAAAATATTCAATAATAAAAGAAGGCAGTAAATACAAACAACATTTACATTTAGTAGATTCTGTAGTAAATCAAAACAGAAGCCAAGAACCAACTATTGCAGCAAAAGATATGAAAAAAAAGCCAAGGATAAAGCCCTTGAACAGATGAAACAACGCTGGCAAGACAAACCTCTGCATGGCCAATATCCAGAACGTGCAAATAAACCCAATGTTGATAAAGTTAATACTCATCGATGGTTACGAGCATCTGGATTAAAGTCTGAAACTGAAGGCTTTATTCTTGCAGCGCAAGACCAGAGTCTTTTCACTAGGAATTTTCAGGCAAATATCATACATAATAATGTGGATCCAAAATGCAGGTTCTGTGACAAATACCAAGAAACAATAGACCATCTAATCTCAGGATGTTCTATACTTGCCCCAAATGAATATAAAATCGTCACGATAGAGTGGGGCAATACTTACACTGGACAATGTGCAAACACTTTGGAAAATGTGTAAGCAAACACTGGTATGAACATCGGCCAGCGCCGGTTACAGAAATAGAAGATGTCACCATTCTATGGGATTATACCATCCACACAGACAGAAAAATTGAAGCAAATAGGCCGGACATCATTGTCAAAAACCAGAAAGAAAAAAACTTGCCTACTAATTGATATGGCTTGTCCAGCGGATTGTAACATAGCAACCAAGGAATTTGAAAAACTATCAAAATACAAAGACCTGGAAATTGAAATAGAAAAAATGTGGAAATTGAAAACAAGAATAATACCAGTGGTAATAGGTGCACTTGGAATTATAAAAATGGAACAAAACAACACATTGAAAGAATCCTGAAACCCCAGCTTAAGAGACATACAGAAAATTGTCTTATTAAGTACAGCACACACACACTAAGGAGAACTTTGTCTATGTAACGCTAGCAACTTCATCGGAGATAAAAAAAAAAAAAAAATTAACATGAAATGTGGCCATAACAACACACCACGACCTGCCTTAGGTCTTTCCGCAGACTTGGTAGGTAGTGTGTCCATAGCAGAAATCGTATGATGATGATGATAATAATAATAATATAGGAGTTTTGGCAGTGAAACTGAACAGTATTTGACATATTTTAAAATATAGATATACATTCTATACGTATGGAGGCGTGCTAGTAAAAATAAAACGTCTAAACACAATAAACTCAACGAATAATTCTAATGATTTTGATTTACAACGCCTTGTTCTTAAATTGCCTCCTAAGATAGACTGTTATGGGTATTGCGTATGGAGCCAAACCCGTTCAAATACACCTAAACTGTCTGTCGGAAATCAATGATTAAAATCGCTTTGAGCGAATAATTCTTAAGTGTATTGTTGAAGGCCACACTTCTTCGAACCTTCTAGACTGCTACTGAAGAGTCACACACAAGAAGCTGTACGAGATAACAAAAGAAAAATACTTCACTTGATGAATTTCAGCAACAGCTACAACGAAAATAGGTAGGACATGTAATTTAAAGACAAAGTAATGAGATACTCGTGATGCTGACATTCGA
>CAHIKZ030003604.1:515000-580000 GCA_903632075.3 Acanthosepion pharaonis | reverse complement strand
TCACATTTGTATGCTTTTCTATCTTAATTGTTATTTCGTCTCTTATTTAATTCGTTTTGCTTCTAGATATATCGCCATCTTGAAGCAATTCACTTTTATGATTCGTTTTTCCTTTCTCTTATATTTCCCCCTTTTTCCAATTATTTAGTCTATCTTTTTTCTTCATGCTTTCTTCGAATACTTATTTTTCTACATTATTTTTCCCCTTTGTCATTCAGGTCACTTAGCGTTATTGAATCATTTACTCCTCTCTTCATTTTGGTTTTGCTTTTACCTTTGCTTGATTAGTCTTCGTTTTCTCATCTATCATTTATTCTTTTTCTTTCTTTTTCTATCAGTTTTTATGCTACTAAATTGTACTCTCTTTCTTTCATTTTATTTCGCTATTTCTTTCTTTGTTACGTTTAATTTCTTTCTCTCGATTTTTTCTTTTTTTTGTTTATTCTTCTTTCTGTTTCATTCTTTCTTCTTTCTTTCTTTTTTTTCCCTCTGTGATCTTTATTTTTTATTTTCCTCTTTATTTCGTTCATTTTTTTTTCCTTTCATTTCCTCTGTTATGTTTCTGTTCAATATATATTTAATATTCTGTTTTCTTAGTTCATTCGTTTATTTTCTTTATTTTTCTTTTCTTTGTTTTAATCATTGTTTCTTTTTTTCTTTTGTTCTTTCTTTCTCTTATTTTCTTCCTTTCTTTCTCAACTTTGTTCTTTTTTCTTTCTTTCTTTCATTAATTATCTTATTTTATAGCTTTCATTCATTTTCTTTCTTTTTTCATTCATTTTCTTTATTTATTTTGTTAGTTTTTCATCTTCTTTGTATTTCTTTGTTTCTTTCTCATTTTCGTTCCCTTTTCCTTCTTCCTTTCATTGATTTTGTTTTCTTAATTTGTTTATATCTCTGTTTCTTTCTTTCCTGCTTTCTTTCTTGTTGCGAATGCGCTATTGTCAAGGCGAATCGTTTCTCTTGAATCGCAAAAGGCCGCTGAAGATAGTTTACTCTGTTTAAACTATCTGATTTTAAAGCTAATTTAAAATCATTGACATTGCCCATTACCCCGAATTTAGCGATATACTCTGATCTTCTGTTGTGGCTGATGTTTTTGCCGGTTTTTGATTAATTATTATTCTTGACGTCTACAGAATTTTATCCGGTTTTACGATGATTAACGACATTTGTTATTATTAGAATTTCATTTGATTTATCTATTTTCTTTTTTCCATCTGGTTAATATCAGAAACTACAGACACATCAAAAATGAATAAAAATAATACAATCTATACAATATAATATAATGTTATATAAATCCCTAAATTTGTTAAAAATCAAACGATTCTCGCCTTGAACGTAAGACGACCTACTGGTTTTGCCTTTAACATATTGGTAATTTTAATGCTCTTAGTGAAATTAGTTATTCCTTTATTAGGATATATTATGTGTTCATTGACCGAGCAGCCAGTACTATTTTAGTTATTTCTCTTAAAACAATTATTCATTTTAATCATCTGAGAAAGGCTTTTATGTCTTCTATCATCATGGCTGATGCTAACCTCCAGTAAAATGACTCATTGTATCTCCCCGAGCTAACATTCTCGGCTGATATGAAGGGAAAAGACTATATTAAATCTGTTGCTAGGTCACTTGCTAGGTGTTGTGGCCTTTTTAGGGCCAGAAATAAATACACAAAGAGTTAAACAAATATATTAACAGAGATAATAATACAAACATATACAAACGAGAGTGTTACAGCAAGAATGTTTGGTCCGACTGTCAGAGCTGACTGCTGGAAATTTCCCTCTCCAAAAGGCAGTACCTGCTCCTACTTATAGCTGGGAGAGTCCATGCGTGCGTAGGTATATTACCATAACATTAGGAAATCTGTTTCACTGTGTCGTGCCAGACAATTTTACTCTCCAGAATATATCTTATATATCTTATATGCTTATAGTGTTGCTGCCGCTTATGGTCAATTGCTGATGCTGAATATTTAGAGATTCTTGATAGAATCCAAAGACTAATCAGCAATGTTATTGGTCCTGATCTGGCGTCTCGGCTTCAGTCACTTTCTCACCACCGTAAAGTTGTCTCCCTTTGTTTGTTTTATAAATACATTCATGATAACTGTTCGGATGAACTCTTCATTATGGAGCATAGTCTTTATAAATTTAAACGCAGTACTAGACTGGTGTCGCGGTTACATCAATTTACAGTCAATTTGGGCACATGTAACCGTAAGCTCTATCCTAACAATCAATAACAATTGAGTGCTTTTAACTACAGCAAGACGAGGTCTTTACTCTGTTTCCCCACTAAGACAAGTTGTGACACAAGATCTTTTTTAGAGTGGGAACCCGAGCACGTACACCCGGCAAGAAACAAACATTGCCGGCATCCTCCACAACCGTCAGTTGCACTGGCCTCGGTGCCAGCACCGATCCCTCTCTCTCTGGTACATTGACAGAAAGCGGCCTCGGGCAGTTGTTCCCCAGTGCTGGGTACCTCTCGGTATAATTCTCCTCAGTTGCGACTCTAGGAAGACTAAAATGAAAGGGTCTATCAATACTGGAAAGAAAAGTGACAGTGGACTTGAGAAATCGAATTTTTTTGTTTTTTTCTTAATAGCGTTCACCCTAAGCAAGGCATTTAAGAGACTAAAACACAATAGTTTACTGAGAGTGGAAGAACTGGAAAACATAAACATTACTGCGGAACCAGAACAACAGAAGAGTAGTCAGGAAGACAGTAGATAGCGATTGAGATTGCATTTAAATTCTTGAAGATTAAAGTTAACTGGAGAGACTTGGGCTGGAATAAAATTCCAAAACCGAGAAGTGCGAGAAAATAAATTGTTAGTATAGAACTTACGGTTATATCTAGTCAACTCAACTGTAGGTTAATGTAACCTCGATGTCAGTCTAATACAGCGTTTAAATTCATAAAGTCTAGGTACCATAGTGAAAATTAAACGCATTCGATGCACACAAGCAAAATGATTATGTAAAAATTTGGGCTGATAATTTGATCAAAAACTAATAAGTAAAACAAAATGAAAGACAATTGTTTACCCCTACTTAAAAAATGGTGAGAAAATATCTAGGATAAAAATGGGAAATTAGGAACAAGCAGCCTGCATAAAAGCCGAAGTAAAAAGAGGAGCATAACTATGCTTTTTACCATTGGATTTATTAACCAATGAAGAGACCTGATCATAAGAGATCAAAAAGATATACTATGATTTATTATTGACGGATATAATCTTACCAGCATAAGAGACGCAGGCCCATAAAGAAAAATGAAAACAAGGAAGGAGAAAAATATTTGGCCATTAACAATAACATAATGAAACATGGTTGTATGCAATAAAAGCAACCCAGTACGTAAGCAAGATTTTAGGGATGTCAAAATCAAACAGTCTAAATTTAACTCAGCAGTAAGGTACCATTTTCGGGAGAATGTTACAAAGAAATCCGACAGAACATAGGACTAACGGAATATGGTTTCTAGAAAATAAACAATATTTTGAGAGACAAAAACATTTCATTAAAATCGAAGAATGTCCTGCTGAGCTGCTGTTTAATATCTTTTCTCCAATATGGTAATGGATGCTGGAAATTTTCCTCACAGATTGTAAAAGAGACTTGTGAAGGCAGAGATGTGTTTCCATCGGCGAATGCTGATCCTCTCACAAACAGAATATGTGAACAATATGGAAGGCGAATTGGTACCACAAGGAAACATATACTTACAATCAAAAAGGAACGGATGACTATATTCTGGGACACATAATGAGACAAAAGTGTCTAAAGAATGTATAGCCACATGAAATATTGAAGGTAAAAAAATCAGGAGAAAACAGTGAGCTATCTACGTAACGAAACTGTATGATGTATGGTGGAACAAAGAAAGAAGCGATGGGGAAATTGCTAAATTTTGCTGTGAATAATAAATCCCACAAGGATCATAGGTCTAGCAGGTTTTTTTTTTATGTCAAGCAAATATCAAAATAATGTTAAAAAGTCAGTTCTTTTGTTGCCCAAAATTATTATTTTGTCTTTCACTGCTCTGTTTCATGTATATCGTTTAAGGGTTTTAAAGTTACGCTCTATTCAAAGTCTTCCTGAGTATGTCGATAAACTACATCCGGGTTTGACGATAAACTACGTCCGGCAGCATGGCCTCAAATCGGGATAGTTCTTGAGCGTGGAACCCCATCTTAATTGCCGTCGTTCCCAGGTCCACCCTGACCACCTGTTGGACTTCCGGTTATGGCTAAATAGGGAACCCCAAACTTGGGTCAAAATATGTAAATATGAAAATACATTTACAAATTTACCATCAATACATTTTCATGATAAATAAAAAATTACCAACAATACACTTTTGGAGAAAAAAATTACCAAATCTCAAAAGAAAATGAAATTCTGGCATTAAATAAGCAATATGGAGTTGATATGTCGTTAAACAAACCAAACTAAACATATATTCAAAGTGTTTATAAATATGCAAAAATATTGTTTTTTTTTTTTACAAATGAAATACGGCTGCATTTTCACTTTTTAGAAGACAGAGCTCAGTTCAGATCGAGTTTATCCGTAACTTAAATTTGTTCGTTTGCTAAGATGTTGGCTTTTAACAACTGAAGTCACTATGTAAATTTAAATAGATAAAAATTCAGGCGAAAGCGTAAAAACATTGTGATTTAATCCGGACGCAAAAAGCAACAGGATAAAATATCTACAATTTAATTCCCCTTTTAAACGTAAATTCCTCTAATGGCATTTTTTAAAAGAGACTTCGTCACGATTCCAAGTCTTTCTGTTCAATAATCTACCTGAGTTCCAACACATCAGATCAACAGTGTAACGATTTACTAAGCGTAGCTTAGATGTGGCACAAAGTCGAAAGTGTGGAGCACACAATGATGATAGAACTCACTATCCAGCCGTAATGGATCTAAGAAGACCAAACTTGCTAAACATTACACCACGTCGAGTGAGCCAATCATTATAGCACATCGAGGTACCAATTTTTTGTAAGCGTAGCACAATGCCGAATGGAAGCGTAGCTTAGATGTTGCACAATTATGGATCACCCAGTGAGGATCTAACTCACTAAATAGTAGTAATTATTCTAGTGAGACAAACTTGGTTGCTATTACTCCCTGTCAAAGCGCTCAGGATCATTGTATTTCTCTGACTAAAAGTTCTGTATTTCTTTCTGTTCAGACATACAAAACGCCGAACCTAATTGGCGTTTATTATCATGCAAATAAGACAATTCAAAATCTAAACCAGACTTGTCCACCGGCGATGATCTATTACAAGGTTAATTTTTCTCAGTCGTCTGATGATTAATGGAAAAATACTTATAATTTTGCACCAAATAGTAAATGTATATGGCTGGTGAATGCGTATACTGTTCAAGGTCATCTGGAATTAATCCCAGTGTATATATCAAACGGTGATTTTTTATTTTTTAAAAATTTTTATGGATTTACTTAATAATGAAATTTATGCGTTCGTTATTTTAACATTGGGTTAAAATATCAAATAAATTCATATCCACAGATTAAATCCAGAATACTCACTTTTAATATCATGGCTAGTGTACCCTTGCCGTAAAAAATGACGGCAATTATTAGAAAGTTTTAATAGTGAGTTGCAATAAAACAAGTCTTGAAATAATGTACTAAGGTTCAATGAAGCGAGGACAATGAATTCACAAGTAAAATCAAGACTGATGAACTGTTTAATAAATCTTTTCCCAATATGTTTTTAGACGTTTCAGGGCATATATGATTCATTGACTAGGTTAGTTGATTTAAATTTTTTGTAGTAGATAATTTGATTTGATTTGGTCGGCTCCTACTATTATATAAATCACTTTTTGCTTACTATCTTTTCATATTAATTAAAAAAAGTGTTTAATATAACAGTGAAATGGAAATATATCTCAGACGAAAAACAGCGTCAGAACGACAAAGACGGTAACGACAAAGCGTATTTCAAGAGCAAGTTTAAGTAAAAAAATCCCTTACTAGACAACGATATATGAGTGCCTCAGATTAAAAGCTTGAACAAATAATCCAACAGTCTAAGAAACTTAGGAGTAAAGGAACTGATTAAATAAACGGTTCATTTTACTCGGGAACTTATTTTACCTGAATGCGGATAAATATTTTATTTGTATAGAGTATTAAAGCAACTAAGGGAAGTAATCACTTACAAATAAACTTATATTCATTTATCTCCCTTCCTACTGCAGATGGACGAAAGAATATATGAATAAATAAGCATTGATAGTTATTACATATATAATTATATATTTGAGACGAATTGCCATGAATATATTTATGGAAAAAACAGGGTATCTACGATATGGCGGTGGGAAGGCGACTACAGCCAAGATGCTCTGTCAGCACCGACAAAATTATTTTGATTTTATCAAGAATTTCGAGTTATATAGCAAGAGCAACAGACCAGATCTTTCAGCAATATTCAATACATAGATTAATGGTATATTTATGAATGTACACAATGGATTCTGGCGTGAAATATTTTGTGGTACAAAAACAGTGAAAAAACCTTTCTTAGCAGCAGACCGAGTAATTGATTGAATAAAATCATTCATTTCCCGGAAGACGTGAGACCTAGAAAGCGCAAACAGTGTCGATTTTTGCGCGAAATTAGTTTCAAGTTCCTTAAATGTTTGTCTGATTGCTTTTTATATTGTTGGTCTTAATAAATAGAAGTCAATGCTATTTCACTAAATATATCTAAATTAGTGATCCTTTGCAGAATTGTATAAAAGAGCGTATTTGTGGAATAATAGCTCGCAGCTCAGATTGAGGAATCGGAGAGCCGAGCTCGAATTCCATTAGAAACCATTACATTCACTTAGGTGCTAATACCATTGGGAAAGGTATGAATTTTTTTCTTCTCCCTCCAGCTATGGGTAAATAGTAGGCAACGCATGGTTCTGTAGCTTTGGACGGCAACTGGTCTACCGCATTTAGAAATGGCAACCTACTGCTGGAAAAAATCTGTTTCGTCAGTCATGTATCGAAAGATACATGATCGCCTAAACGTGTATCACGCATGTCACATAACTGACTGAAATCTACTTTGACTATTCTCTGTGGATTTTTGAGTTGTTGCTTAGCCTTTGAACCCTGTGTTTCTGAACATTTTTAACTCTTCTGCCTGATCTCCTGAGTCAAAATTCGCAAATAATTGGTATATGATTTTTCCCGGTAGATATAAAAATAATTAAAAGTGTTTACCCACTGTTCAACCGGTGGCTGGGCATTAAAGTCTTTTTTTACTACCACCGTTCAACCGGTGGTCAGAGTTAACGCACTTCAGTAGTGGAGTTGTTTAAGATTAATCTAATTTTAATATATTTGCATATAAATGTGTTTACGACATAATGAAGCTGTTGTTAACTAAATTTTAATGGTGTTGTCTATGGCCCATGTCATATGTCTTTTATTAATGTCACCAATTCTAACAGGTAATTAAAATCAAGGAGCATCGATATACTATACGGGGATTACCCCACCATTGTTCTGCCAAGACACCGATAACTGACATAGTTTAATTGTGTCGAGAAAATCATTCGAAAACATTTATTCGAAAAAACATTTATTCGACTTGTAAATTGAATGAAAATAAATCGAAAGGACAATTACCGGATATAACAGCAAAATTGTCCAAATGGTGTAACAGCAAAATTGTCCATCGCATAAAATGTTTAATATCTAAAAAAAACAAAAAAAACAAAATGAAACACTATACTGATTGAGTTTATTTTTTCCAGGTAAAACATTTAGTCATCTGGACATCATTTGGCGTAAGAATGACTGAAAATCCTTTCAGCTATTCAACTTGAAAGAGAACAGGTTAAAATCGTTTTGTATCATCCCTACTCTCTTCCCAATTGAGCTATGGTGAGTGGAAAAAGGATCGTTCGAGCCTCCAGCAATAGTAATAACATTCATGCTGTTATTTCGCTCTTCAAAGCTCATTCAAGATCCATCAAGAGAACGGTGCATAAGTTTAAAGAGAAGGAATAGTAGAGAAGAAAACTGGATCAGGAGGTCACAACAGAAAGAGGAATCATCATTTCAACTTAGAGTTAAATAGAAAAGATCCAGTTTGATTTTACACACCATATACTAAATGTTAATTACTCGAAATACCTATGTTTGAAATACATATGTGGTCTTTCTCCGGGAGAATAAATGCTGATTAAACTAGAACTAATATTGACATTGAATAATGACATAGGGCATACCATTATCCCACAATATGAACATTCTTAGATGGACTTGCAAGAAATCCATATTGCAAAAGTAAGAGCAGTTTGCCAAAATATCAAGCCTGCCAAGAAATAGCGTGATGTAAATAGAAAAAAATAGTGACATCCTTTAACTAATACTCTTCACTATCACATAACTTAAGGTTATAAGGATTTTTCTTAATAAACTGTATAACAACATTTGCATTTCGAATAATTATCCTTTGTACATTTCCTCCTTTAACTTTTACATTTTTATTGCAATAAAGAATTTCGCATTTCGAATAATTATATATAATTGACCTTTCGATTAATTTCCAATTCGTATAAATGTTTTTTTCAGATAATTGTTTTTATATAATACTTTTCGAACAATGTTCATATAATCGTTTAAGATCTATAAAAGGAAGAACGTATCTTCATCTTTTTCCTCTTTTTCATTTAGCATGCAGTAGGAGAACAACATCAGCACAGGACTAGGCCCCCTTCATGGAGACTGAGCGTTTACACACACACACACACACACAAACACACACACACACACACACACACACGCACACAGAGTTACATTTCCTAACAGTTAAGTTTAATATTTTTTATAAGAAGATAACGGTTGACCCTAGACTTGAACAGGTTAACATTGAAGTGGCCGGGAAATAATCCTATTGGGAGTCGGTTCCACAAAGTAACGGTTTGTGGGAAGAATCTGCTCGAATGGCGCTTATAACTCACCAATGAATACGATATAAATGAGGGTACTTTGCTACATTGTACGTGAAAGTTAGGACTGGCAGAACTAAAGAATGTAGTTTGTCAGAACAAACAGCAATAGAGCAGCGAGTGGAAAAGGGGTTTGAAGGAAGCAAAATAATTAATCACCCACAAGATCACGGAAATAATTTTAGGATACATGAAGACCTGAAAAAGTTGCACGGGACAGTGTTGTTCATAATGACGGTCGTCTTCGAGTATAGAATCCAGAGGTTAGAAGTGAATATTTCGAAGAGAGTAGGAAAGCGTTGTTCAGGTTAGCAGTGGATATTTTGGTAAAAGTAGCAGAGCATAGTTCGTCCTTCTGTTTCTCTTCGCCTGACAAGCTGGACTGGACATTCGGGTAGAGTGAACAAAAATGGCCGCCTTTATACACGACGGATTGAATGTTCTACGTCTTCTGATTGGTTAACCTTCTATTGGTGGACTATAAAGGGAGTTAAGTCATTTTGACTGGCTCACTAGTTACATGCATAAATATACACAAAAAACTGTAACAGACAGCTCCTGAATAAAGAGACGGTAGCAGTATTGCATGTTGTATCTGATCTGTCTCTTGTAAAAGGATAGGATATCACGAGGAGTCATATATTTACTAGAGCGCTACAGGGAACCGACTATTTTTTCAGCATCTTTATCGATTAATCATATGTACGAGAGTTGCATTTGGTATATGGGCTAAGGCGCTCAGGGTTCTGGGCTTCCCTGTGGCAATACCCATTCATTGAGATCAATCTTTTATTAGTGATATAAAGATACATAAATACATCAATGTTGAAATCTGTTATCATTCATCATGATGGTGATATTCATCATTCTAGAAATAAAGAACTAACATTTCATCATTCTAGAAATAAAGAACATTTCATCATTCTAAAACCAACGTTTTCACCAGTGATGATATTTCATCATTCTAGAAATCAAGACCTAAAATATCGTCTCTATGAAAACAACCTTTCCACCACAAGCAGTTTGGGAGTTGCAGTAGTAAAAAGAACAACACAGACGTATATTCTTCGGTCCGTGAAAATCCAGAGTTGACGGTTTCGAAAACTTCACTTAACCACAAAATTCTCAGAACAATTATAAACAAGTAAGCCCAAAGTTTTCTAGAAAAAAAACAAAACAAATAACCCTTAGAACATTTAGCACACCCAAAACAAATATTGTAATTAATATTGCGAAAATAAAAAAAATAAAAATTCTTGTCATAGATTTCAACACGTGTCTCAAGATCTCATTGTTGTTTGTTATTGTTTCACCTTTTTATTCATTTCATTTTTATTATATAAAAAAAGAAAAAGAATCCTCTATCAATTACTAATAGATATAACACGGAGTAGATTATGTTACCACATGCGCAACATTCGATCCTGTTACAAATGCATCCCTTCTACTCAATCCACATCGTTCCATTTCCTTTTACATGGAAAGGTTGTGTGCTATTGGTTTTAGTTAAGCTCGAAGTCGTATTCACACCAGACAAATGTTTGCTGAACGAAACTTTGCGAGCCATTTTTGACATGTTTGATTATTCACCGTACCTTCTCCATAAACAACAGAAAAATCTTTGTTTACTTGAATCATATTTTGATATTTGTTAAAATAAACATAATATTGTGACGTCGTCCCCTGGTCGCAGCGCTACTGTGACGTTCTATCCTGATCTACCACGGCACCAGTTGTGACGTCCCCAAACAGCACCAATTGTGACGTCCGCCTGACGCCTCAGTCGTGTTGTCTCGTCCTGAGACGACCAACTGGCTTGGTATCGGTCGCGGCACCCAAATGTGACGTTCTAATCTTTTGGTGATTCGGGTGGGAATCTGGTGAGATTTGATATCAGCCTCGTCGTTCCCAATTCGCTTCCAACGCCTGGTTACCAAGGTAACTGCATTGATCTCCAGTCTGCATACCCACGTTGTGAATTGATCTTAGGCAGACGAGATCAATCAGTAGTCGGGGCCGTAATGCAAACTGAGTTCAACGGGGGTGATACCACACAAATATGCATAAAAGAAAAGAAAATGAAAACTCAAAAAGTTCAAAGTATCAAAGAAAAAGGTAACAAACTTTATGTCTAGTTGTTCGATACATAGGACTGCATCTATCTCCCGACCCGTTCTGTGGATTGTGACACGTCGCTTTCGCTAGGCAAGTTTTAACGCTTCAAGTTGTTTGCTCTCTAAGAAATTGGCGTTTCGGTGTGTCTTTGGACGAAAGTCGAAAAAAACTTATTTCGGTGGTCTGGTTCTAAGTCGCTCTTCAAAATAGTTGTTCTTGGGTTGAAGAGGAGTCCGGAATTTGCGTGAATCTTGGTCAGCTGAACTCACTGGAACTGCTGGAACTCAACTCTGGAAACTGCTGGAGCCCGAACTGATTTCTGATCGTAGGGGCTTCGCTTTTATGGACGCCGACCAAAACCAGGGTGGGTCTGTCAGCGTCGGGGGTTCCTCGATAATTCTAAATACATATCCACCTCTTTTATTTCTGGTTAGGGATTTTCCACTCTTTTCCATTTTTGGGAAACTTTTCTCACTCCCACCTTCTCACCATACTTCAGAGGGCGTGAACTGCCCTCCGCACTTCTTCGCAGCAGCTTCTCATACCTATACTCTGGATGAGGCGTCGACAGCCTCCTTCGTGCTTCGCGTGATCACCACTTGACCAATGATGTCTTAGTCGGCGTGGACGAATCCGCGGCTTTGTTTCAGGAAGAAAAAAATACCTTGCTTAACTAAAAAAATTATCTCTTCTCTTCCTTTTCTTCCTCTTAATCGCCGTTATCATTTCCCTAGCCGCAAACGGGACAATATAACTCTTGTTCTACACGTGGTTTTCGTCAGGTATTTTATCGCCAATTATCAGAATGGGTGGTCTTCTTTAACACGGCCTCAAAAAGAAACATCTCCAAAGTTTCAGTCAGTCTGTCGCTTCGAAGAAAGAAGAAAAAAACTTTTGGGCCCCCATTCATTTTCTTTCGGTACATATTTCTGATAAGATAATTTTATTATCGTAGGCCAAAGATGTTCTGCGGCAAGAAAATCGGTCAGTGTAGTTACTTCGTGTGTGTCGCGATTAATTTTTCCATATCTACCCAAAGCCCTGTAGTTACACCTGTGTTTTGTCAATTATCAAAATTAACGTTTTCAACTGGACTTTTCTTTGGCGAACATTTCTTGATAACATAATTTTATTATCGCAGGCATAAAGATGTTCCGCGGCAAGAAAATCGGTCAGTGTGGTTACTTCGTGTGTGTCGCGATTAATTTTTCCGTATCTATCCCAAAGTCCCTGTTTTTCGTCACTTATCGAATAACATTTTCACTTGAATTTTTCTTTGTCCAGTCGACCAGCAGTTTGTTTACGTACTCCTAGATAACACAGCCGTTAGCAAAACACATCTGATTCTTTCTTTCTTTCCCTTTCTTTTTACTCAGAATTTTCCTGTCATTGCAATGACACCCTTTCGCCATTTGTTACTTATCAATATATTCATTGTCTCTTAGCCGTGTGTGTGTCTGCTTATCACCCACGATTCGTCTCGCCTTTCTTTCTGCCTTCTTTTCTTTCTTTTCCTTTTCTGCCTCGTAAATGGTGCCACAATATTATGTCAAAGGAAATTAAATATGCCGAAAACGTGGCACATTTTCTTCTAATCTCCAGCATTATTATCAAGAGGCGAGAGCAGCGATTTTGATATTTTCTTTTTACGAATGTACATTGAATAAAAAAAAACGACCTTTTTTTGAATGAGGTTATTTAAAATTTAACACATGCCAAGCTACGACATTATTTTAGTGAATACCCGTATTTGAGCAGATGTTTCATTTATTTTAAACACAATTTCATCTACCGGCTTCCGAACTCGAGAAAATGTGCCCTGCGGGAGGATTCCAACTTGCGTCAATTTTTCCAGGAGGATCCAACCTCTTATCAGGCGTGCTTTTACGACTTGGCTATATTAAAACAAGTTTCTATTTTGCCTTTAAAGCACACTTCACACGTTCAGATGTTTTTTTCTCAAAATGCAGATCTGCCCGGTTTCATATCCGAAACGTAAACAAAGCAAATTCTAAAGTAATACTGGATTTTATATTTTAAACTGATATATTAGTTATTATTTAAAAAAAAAACATCTAGATTCTTGTCTATAAACTAATTAAATTACACATCTAAATTCTTGGTCGGCTATATTTCTTAGAGAATATATGCAGTTTTATACAGGAGGAATCATAAAAATAATTGTTTCAAATTGTTGTTGAAAGACAGAAAGGGAATTTCATCCTTGTTCTTAAAGAATGAACGCACTTTTCTCCTTTGTTTCCAAGTTTATAAATCCAATTTGTTTAGTCTGAGTGGGAGAGGAATGTATTATTTCCATATATTATTTCAATCAAATTGTGTGTATGTGTGTGTGCATGTAGTTGTGTCTACATTAAATAACAGAAGAACTAATAAGTCAACCATACACAGCAGATGCTAACGCATATACATTAGATAGGCGCATGCAATGTCACACGCAGATCGTGACGGGCAGAGAATCAGTTATTTTATGCTCTAGATGATTACGTATATTAACAAGGAAGTGGAAAAAATATAGGCCACCAGTTACGTACTCTAGAAGGAATTCATCGGACTAGAGTAATGATTTTGTTGATGGAATTATGTGCAGGAAGAGCGATATATATATATATATATATATATATATATATATATATATATATATATATATATATATATATATATATATAGTTATAATTATGTACTGACAGGTAACGCTGATGTTGTTGGAGCGCTGTCATTTTTATCTATAATTTTTTTTTCGGTACTAAAGTATTTTCACTTTGTCATTCACTTGCCTAACTTTATTCAGATATATAGAAATGTATATATTAGATTCTGCTACACTGTGGAGTATATAAATTTTATATGTTACTGCGGTTCACACTATACAAAACCCAAAGGTAGGGGTATATTGAAAGATGTTTTTGTATGATCAGTATGAGTTCAGAAACGCAATTCATTAGGATATGTTAAGATCATATCGATTAAACCTATACTTGAACAGGTTACAGATTGTATTGATCTGAATAGACACACATCGAATTGTTTCCACAAAGTAATGGTTCATGGGATGTAGTTCTTCGTATGAATGGAATATGAAAGGGAGTGAGTGTGGTTCGCTTCAGTTTACGCGGCGTTGGCGTTAAATTTGGTGGAAATATTGAACGAGTTTTTTCAACGGACATAAAGATAGATTAGCGAGAGTCTTGCAATGTTTTCTCTATGGGAAAGTGGTTGTACTGTGGAAATAATTAATCACCCATAAGTCAGCGTAGGTGCTTTTGGACTCCATCAAGAATGGAAAGTTAAAATTTGATGTATGCGTATTTAAAAGAAAACATATCTCTTAAGAACATTAGGGATCTTGGCTCGTTAAGGCTTCATTTACTCTCAATGTACCTTCATGTCGTAGAGGATCATGGACTTTTAAAGTTTCCGTGTTTCGTTATATATTTCAATTACAATAACTTCTTGGAACGTCGATTGGTTTCATCTTGCTGCACGGTTGTTTTTTCTAGACTGTCTGTTAGGCATGGTTCGAAAGCCCAATCTACCCTGATGTTAGATCCATAGCTAACATATGGAGGCAGAATTTTCTGTAGGGAATTTCTGCGTAAGAGAACGCAGCAGACGAAGAAGAGAATATGAACTGATGTCGTTAATTTCACTTTACGCATCTTTAACTAAAAAAAAGACATCCAATCTATATCAATGAATAAATATTCAATAAACATTCTATTAATAAACATTCTCGAAACTAAATTTAGCGCCGAAAAAGGAAAATAAACAGAAATGTCCGTAACTTAACGTATGTGTCCATAGTTCTTTATAACGTTCATTCCATTGTAGTTTTTGGCAAGGTTTGTCTTTTTGCAATGTCTCATATACAGTCAACCATTTAGCCCAAGCTATTTTCGTAGATTATTCAATGCTTTCTTCTATTCACCTTGCCTTCATATATCCTGTGAATGTCAAATTATCCAAGCCTTCTTTCCGCATAACATTTCCTAGAATTCGAACTGTCTTTTTCTGAATCGAAGTGTTGATTTGTTTTCATTTCCTCTAAGGCTTCATTGTTTCTCACATGTCCATACCATTCTGTCCTCAACATTATTCTGTGGAATCACATTTCCATTGCTTCAAGTAACTTCTCCATCTTGTGAGGAAATTGTTCTGCATTCACTGCTATAGAGGGAGACTGATAATGCCTAAGAGTTTAGTTCTCTTTTGTTTTGTTTCTAATGAAAGTGTCCTCTTTCGTTGGATTTTTGTTAGAATATGTGAGGCATATATTTCTATTCCAATGTGTCTTCGGATTTCGCAGCCACATTCCCCCACCTCTGTTAAAACACCTCCTAAATATTTACATTTTTTTTCTATTTGCTTTGTCCCCAATTTATAGTTTGCGTCTTGGGATCTTCACTTTGCTGATAAACATGCATCTTGTCTTCTGACAAATAATAATTAGTCCTTACTTCTCGCTTTCTTTTACTTCCCTTAGTAGGATTTTTTTGCAGCTACCTCTCTGTGTCTGCTTGTTAACCCTATGTCAAAAGAATGTAAATTAATAGAAAATAGAAAAAATGATTAAGCTGATACAAATAAGCGTAGAGGTTTTTAATGACAATTGTGATGTTCTAAGCATAGCTTAGATGTGGAACGAGGCCGAAAGTATCGAACTAATTACTCAGTCTTAATTGTTATAGTGGGACAAGCTTGTTAACTGTTACACTATGTCGAGGTTTCCCAGGTTTGGAATCAAAATCTCCACAATGGAAATAATTAAAGTAATTATTTTCCGCTATGGTAACTTTTGTGGACGCGGAAATATGCCTAAATCGTCGAGGAGAAGAAAATCACTCATAGAGAATATTCATTTTTTTCGAGTATAATTATATAAATTCGATGTTCCTTATTCGGTTTTATTGTGTAATAATTTGACGTGTATTTCAGTATGTTTTCTTCCTGTTTCAATGAAAAGAGTCAACTTTGAATAACGACATGGCATTAACTAAAAACAATTAAAACATACTCACACCGAGTACAGACAACCGTACACACTGACAGATATACAATATCTAGCACACCGACAAATGATGCAAAATATATTATAAATAATTAAAATGCCCCCCTCCACGGGTAGCATTTCATTTTTGATATATGATCGGATTCATGAATATTTAATTCCGGGATAATGCTCTTTAAGTATATTAAGGGCAAATTTATTTTTCATTATGAAGACTGAGCAAAGACCAATACAGAATTCGTCACGAGGTGCATAACCCATTCTAGTAGTAAAAGAAGCGGTACTATAGTCATTGGTGTGTCTTGACCTCGATAGCTCGACGGAATCCATCTCTTTTCATACAAGTGTTGAATTTAGAGTTTCCTTTCCTTGGCTAGTTTTCACTTGAAGCCAAAAGAGACTTCTCATGGAACTTTTTTTTTTAAATATATATATATTTCAACCTTTTGCAATAGTGACGCAGTTTTATTCGTAATTATTTTATTTATTTCGATTACGACGTAATATGTAGACAGACCAGGCCTGCACAATAAAATAAGGTGAGGTTAGTGCAAGACAACGCTGTTTATTTTCAATAGACTTATTTAATCCATAGAAAGAGGAGAAATTCTGAGAAAATTTGAACTACTACAGGATTCATTATTAGCGGCCATAAAATGACGGGGTTTTCATAGCAGACACATAAAGAAAGAAAAATACAAGTGTTCATACATAAATTTGTGCAGAGAAGCAGACATGATTGCCAGGAAAAGGAATGGCCTAACATGCGAATTACAAATTGGAAATACCAAAATCACACAAGTAAAACAATTTAAATATCTAGTTAGTCTTTTAACAGAGGTCGGAAAGTGCGACACTGAAATCCAAAGGTGTAGCGAAATATGCCTTCTAAAAGCTAAACAAAGTATGAAGAAACGAAAGAAAATGTCGTAAGAAACAAAAGAAAATGTATAGAGATGTTATCTAATATCAGTCTTCCTATATAACAGTGAATGCAGGACCATCTCCACACTGATGAATTAGAAACTTGAGGCGATAGAAATGGGGTTCTACAGAAGGATGCTGATAATAGCCTATACCGAACATGTGAACAACGGTGAAGTTTTCGAGAAAATGAAAACAAAAACGACACTTATAATTAACCTCAGGACGACATTAGGCGAAAATTTCCCGCGAGGTGCAAAAGTAAATATTCGATGAAATTACTAGGGAGTTACATAGAAGCAGATATTTAAAGAGGTATGTTGTGAAAACACATTTTTCTTTTATTTCTTCAAATAGTTAAACATGATTAATTAGAAAAAAAGATAGTGACATATTTCTTGAATAAATTTATACTTCTACAAAACTGAATTTGTGGGATACGATCAGTCGCCGATTATATTCTGATGAATACAAGAAATAACTATTTAAAAAAAATGTATTTCGAACATACCAGAGTTACATAATAAAGAGACAATATATTGTAAAATGAAAAGTTGCAAATGTTTCAACTATACTGGTAATAATAGCGGGAAAATATAAAGTTTTTTTTTATAGCAGGAACAATTTTAGTGAGATCCATAACAAATTGTCAAAAAAAAAAAATCGTGTGAAGCACTTTGTCATTTATGCCATCATCGCATTTAACTGAGGTTTAAGTTGCTGCAATTACACGAGCCAATGAAGGAGGGGGGCATTGGAAATTTTAACTTTATTTCCTTTTAATATATGTTTTGTGTATATAGTTTTTTTTTTAATGCTATTATGATAAAATACAGCCAAAACATATGTTTAAAGCAAACGTTAATGGACAAAACGCGCCGCATGAAAACTTTTTCCATTCTTTCATGAAATTAATAATGAAAATAATGTTGCAAACTTCTTGAATTTCCGACTTGAACAAGGATTTATTTGAAGTGATTTTATTATTTGTTTTAATACAGTTACGGTGTTTCGGGCGTTATATCTTCCGTTTTTCTTCAGGTCCCCTATCAGATTCAATGCCACTCTCTGTAATTCAGATCCAAAATTTATTCAATCCACAGGCTTCAATTGTGCACATTGTGCTGTTTATTGTTGGGATTATCTCGCATTAGTTAATTCTTCCTTTGTTATCTGAAATTGAAAATCACGTGAGAGGAAAATGGCTATAGGAGCCGTACACACATTGAGACGAGCTTATTGATAACAAAGAAAGTCTAGGTAATGATTCTGCTGAACAAATGGGACGAATATCCAAAATAGGCAAGCGGAAATGGAGGTGATGGCTGCTGAAAGATAAAGAAACATGCGAGGTTCAAAACTGAGATTACTGAATCCTATCATGAGAATCTTTTCATTTCTTTGGAGAGCAGATGTATAAAAAGTTACCGATTGGTTAAAAACAAGTCACATTTGAACAAGAATTAAATGTAGAAACAGTTTGGAATACGGGTATAGTAATCAGCAGGTTCTCTGATAGAATTTATGATAAAAATACTTCCCAGTTAGTCGGCTGGAGAGACAAATAAATATCCTGCAAGTATATCTCAAGTTCAAGCAAAACTTATCACTAATGTCAGTCTACAAACATTTCGAATGAAAAAAAAAATCCATGATAAAGTGATATCTGATTTAATTGACGGTGGAGTAATGGATAGCGGCTCGGATTGAGGAATCGTAGAGCAGTGTTCGAATTTCATTCGAATCCATTACATCCACTTACGTGCTAATACCCTTGGGAAAGATATCATCCTCTTATCTTCCCCCTAGCTATGGGTAAATAGCAGAACAGACTGGGTTCTATAGTCTTGAAGGGCAAATGATCTACCGCAGAAAGAAATGGCCTCCTACTGAGGGGAAAAAATTTCCCTCGTCAGTCATGTATCGAAAGATACATCCTCGCTTAAGAGTGTATCACGCATGGCACATAACTGAACTGGTACAATGAAGGTCATAAAGTATCGAAAGACAATCGTTCTTTGGGATTGTGAAAAAACTAATCGTGAAATTTTGTTTTTCTCTTATGTTCTATGTCGTTTCAGGATGTTTTCGACTTTTCTTCTCCGGAACTTCATAGGCTGAGTAGGTCCAAGCAATATTTGCCTGCACCCTGCGCTCCGTTGAATCCACTGTCCTGTCAACAAGTTAATCTTGCTCATTAAGGAAGTTACTCAATATTTCCTCTTGCTTCTCTTGCCCTCATTTTATTAAGTGAGTGTCCAATATTCCAAACACAATTTCCCTGTTATATGTCACAAACCATTAAACTGTCTCTTTCCAATCCTAACCTGAGGTGACACTTTGTTCTCATATTTTTAATAAAAATTTCCTTCCTTACATATTCCTTCCGTCGCCTCAGATTTCTTCTGTAGAACAAAGTTATTCTTCTGTAGAACAAAGTCATTTTTTACCATAATCCTTACTACCAGCGAATGTGTATGATTGTTTATTATTATTATTATTATTATTATTATTATTTCCTTTGATATCTGGCGTTTACACATTTCTTTCCGGGTCCCACCCAGGGACCTAAGGTTAGAAATGGTACCATGACACTTTCCACTGAAAAAAAGAAAAAAAATTACATAGATAAAGCCCTTCGTAAAGTGTGGGCTGTACTTGTGGGAACAATTGTTTGTATCTCTTTGACGCATGGACTTCCAGTAATCCCTTCTATTAGTCTACTGGAATCTTTTCCAAACAATCCTAGGGCTCCAACTACAACAGGAATTGTTGATGTTCCCATATGCCACAAATTTGAGATTTCTATTTCAAGGTCCTTGTATTTTGACAGCTTTTTGAATATCTTCAAAGATATATTGCAGTCAGCAGGGACTGCCATATCAATAAGGGGGCACTTTTTTTTCGTTTGTGGTCTTTAATAACAATGTCAGGGCGGTTGGCTTTGATTGTTCTGTCAGTGTGTATTGTATAGTCCCATAAAATTGTAACAGGTCCTATCTCCGTAACCGGGTCTGGGCGGTGTTGCTTGACATGTCCTCTTTTGTGAAGGCGTAATACTTATTCGAGAAACGGATTTTCGAAGCATGAAATGCGAGTTTGCAGTTGCGTAAGTGAATAATCGTTGAAAAATAATGTTTTCTGATCCTAACCCATGATTTCGGCTCAACATTCGCTGTCTAAAAACGGCAGAAAAGTCGGAAATCTGGAAAAGACTTTTATAGAGCAGGAAACATTTGTCAGAATGTCAGTTCCATTTTCCGAGTTTGAAAGAAATAAAGAAGGTCTTATTGCGCATTGCTGTGTCATTGGATTATATTTGCAATGCTCACTGTAGAATCCGTTAACAATATATTCTGTACTTTTATTGTTCTTTCTCCTTACTAATGTCTTCCCATTCTCTTTCACTTCCAGTAACACCTTAAGTCATAGTGGCATTATCGCTTTCCATGGGGTGAAATGATTAAAAAAATACAAACACGTATCTATCCATAGACTGAAAAATTACCAAAAATTAAGCTACGAAACTCGAGGTTCTAAATATAACATCAATCAACTAAGCGACAACATTTAGTTGTATTAATCATATATATATATATATATATATATATATGTGTGTGTGTGTGTGTGTGTGTGTGTGTGTGTGTGTGTTTGTATGCGTGAGTGTCTGTGACTGTGTGTGTGTGCGTGTGTGTTTGTATGCGTGAGTGTCTGTGACTGTGTGTGTGTGTTTTTATGCGTGAGTGTCTGTGACTGTGTGTGTGTTTGTATGCGTGAGTGTCTGTGACTGTGTGTGCGTGCGTGTGTTTGTGTGTTTGTGCGATAGATAAATTGTGGAGTAAATTACGCAAAAAGCAAAATAAGATATATTTACCAAAATTACACAAAAATATCTTGAAATACTAAAGATAAATTTATTCCATAAAATCAACATTTTCTTTAACCACGGCTTCCGGACAACTTCGAAAACTCCTCCATCTTTTCTGGACGGTCTGCTTTTTTTAGTTGGTGAATGCTGCCATAATCCTTGCCTTCAGTGCACTTTTGTTGTCACAAGAAGTTTTGTCGGTCTTTCAGAAAAAATAATCAAGAGGGTTGCGGTCTGGGGAGTTTGGTGGCCATATGTAAGGGACACTGTAATCGCAGAAATTGTCTGACGGTTATGACTGAGTTCTTCTGCTTGTGAGGTATGGTGCAGAGTCCAGTTGCCAGATATAGGGTCTTTCCGCAGTCACCTTTTTGACCCAGGGTCGCACTACTTCCACAATTGTATTGTAGGCCTCTGTGTTGAATCTGAGAACCCCTTGGGAAGACGAATGCAGAGATAACGTCGCCATCACCATCTCCAAAAACCATGATGTTCACTGGATATTTAGTTTTCATCACCCTCGGTACAAATTTTGGTGACACAGCAAGCCAACAGTTGTTCTCTGTGTTCTGAAAGTTAGTTAAAGACAATCGCAGTATTTAGAGAACATTATGCTGCCAGGCCGTTAGAATATTTGAAACTGGTCGAATTAAAGAACAAACATTTTGTCGGACACAATGTGATGATCGCCTTGGATCACCACCTCCAGTTTCGGCATTCAGCGTCTTACTGTGACATCATAAAGAGAAAGAAGATTACGATGTTTATCAGATAATAAATAAAACGAGTCAGATTAGACCATATCTGCACCAAAGCAGCTGAACCCTCGCTTTACAGATTTGATAGAGTTAAAAACAGTTTAAACGATCTTGTCAGGGGAAAATTTTCTCCACTCTGTAGCTAAAATATACCGAGGATAGAAATCTGAGTCAGCGCCAATTGTGCGCGATATAGAGACAGGCCTTGATAAAAATAGTTCATATCATTGCAGTAGGCTCCCAGTTGTAAACATATTCAGGTTGGGTAATCATTTCGTTTAACTAAGGTCACACATATAAGGCCCAAAAATCTACTAAAATCAGAAGCATATCGAATAGTCAGTGATATGAACATACGCTTAGGAAGTAGAAAGTGAAAATTAGGAAGTCCCTATACATGAAGAAGTTGTACTGTTCGGAGAAGCATCCAAGGATGAGTCTGTTCAATGAATTATCGTTTCTTGGGAAGAAGGTGTCAGAATGTAACATGTTTATTACCAATGTAATAGGTAAGAGGTGGAATGATTTACCAATGTCGACATAGCAATTTTGGGGTGTAAAGATGTGAACAAGTGACACTAAACAATGAAGTTTGCCATGAAATTAGCGATACAGTTGTGATAGGCTTGCGGCGTTGTACCCGTTGATAATGGGCTGGTGTAGGGTAGAACATATGCCATGGCCCAACAGGCCGTGTAAACTTATTTGAACAGTGAAGTTTGGGAAACAAAAACTAGACACTTCGAGCCGAGAAAGCAATTGAAATTGAAACAATATGAAACCCTATCATCTATAATAATATAATATTCGTACATATAAAAAGAATTTAATTTATTATATTTCCAACTAATGAATAAACATGATTTTTATATAATTAACTGTACACAGATGTATAATAACTAAATATGCTATTGAAAACAGAAAAATAATTTAATAGAAATAAATCTCATTTATTCATTTTAATGGATGGGGAAAAAGTATTCATACAGTTCAAATTTCAGATTTTAAAAGTTTTAAATTGCTTTAATACACTAGGTTATACAAGTGGAATATTTTTGAATGCTCCCATAATGTCATCAGTAGTTACTTTAGCCTAAAAATATACAAACAGAACATTCTGTAATTGATATTCCTGCAAGAAGATTATTATCATGGTAAGAGGTAAGAAGCTGACACATTCTCAAAATGAACTGATTCTTAAGGTCTGGAAAGAAGGTAGAAATTACAGGAAAATCGCAGACAACCTTAATATTCTATTTACTACCATTAGTTCATTAAGTGCAAGGTATAAGAAACTGAAAACATTTAAAAACTAAAAGGACAGATGCTCCACGGAAGATTTCTTCCAGATCTTCTATGAAATTCAAGCGTCAAATTAAACAAAGTTCAAAGGTTACTCGTCAAAGGTTGAAGAATGATTTGATTTCATCAGGAATCTGTGTCACTAATCGGGCAATAAGCAATGAAATTCATAGGAACGATCTAAATTCACGCTCTCCTCGGAAATATCGACTGTTATTGAAAAGTTACAGACACACCAGGTTGAAATTCGTTCGTGAACTTCAGGATAAGGAAAAATCGTATTGGGAAAGAGTATTATGGACAGACGAAACCAAAACTGAGTCGTTTAGACGTATTTCTAGAACTTATGTATGGAGGAATGATGGCGATGCCTTCAAAAAAAAAAAAAAAAAAAAAAAAAAGAACACAGTTCCAACAGTGGAATTTGGTGATGATTTTTGGATGATTTTTGCTGCAAAAGTTAATGGCATCATAACAGTAATAGATGGTGAAAAGAAATGCCAGAACATATAAAAAATTTTGAAAGCAAATTTAATGATTTCGGTTGAAAATCTTGAACTTCCTCCTGATTGGATCTTCCAGAAAAATAAGGATCCTAAGCACACTCCAAAATCTAAGGCGAAATGGCTTGCTGAAAATAATGTAAATATCCTCAAATGGACAAGACAGTCCATTTAAACGCAATCTAGAATTTGCCGTTGAAAATTCAAATGCAATCTAGAGTTCCAACAAACATCCCGTATCTGAAGACCATATGCGAAGAAGAATGGAACAAAATACCAACAACACTTTGTAATTGAGAACGACAAGAAGACGCTCGTTTTTATTTTTAAGCGTTTCACCCCAAAGGAAGGCAGGAAGCCACTAGCACGCAAGGGTTTACAGAGAGTTGGAGCGAGAGCAAATAGGAGTGATAGAGGAAAGAATGAAGAGAAGTATAGGGGATAGATCAAGGCATCAAGAGACGTCGATTGACATTACATTTGAAGAGTTGGAGATTATAAATATCAGGGAAACAGGAAAAGGGGAGGGAGTTCCACAGGTGAGAGGTGCTAGTCATGAAGCTATTGGAATAGAAGAGACGGCTACATTTAACAGTTTCGACAGTGAAAGGGTGAGAGCGAGATGTCAGCCTAGTAGAACGCTTAAATTCATGAAGTCTGGGAACCAGCGAAAGCAGCTCATTGGAGCAGTTACCATGAAAGTATTTGTAAAAAAGACAGCGGGAGGCGACGTCACGTCTGTGAGAGAGCGACTGCAGACGAGATGCCAGATCAGGACCAATTACATTGCATATCCGTCTCTGGATCTTATCAAGAACCTTGAGGAAAAAAAAGGGGCATCGGACCTTATATGGCAGCAATACTTCGTGCAAGAAGTTCCAACAGTGGAATTTGTTGGTGGCAACATCATCGTTGCTGTAGAAGTGAATAATGTCTATTCTACAAAGTATTAAATGACGGTTATGTATTCTTTTTTGAATTGTAAGAATATGTTAATTTATTTAAGTAAATGCTATGTGTTTTTTTTTAATTAAACAGTATTAATTACATTTACCAGCCTGAATGTTCAAGAACATTCGTAGAAAATATGTGCTTCTCCGAGAGATATCGGACCTATAGACCCAAAGAAGCCCATATTTTCGATGAAAGTTCTCGAACGTGCAAATGTAATTAATACTCTTTAATAAAAAATCTGAGCATTTAATTAAATAAATCATATTTATAAAAAAAACGTAAAAACCTAAAATATATCATAATAATTGTACTTTTGTGTGTGTGTGTGGCTATATATATATATATATATATATATATATATATATATATATATATAGATAGATAGATATAGATAGATAGATATATATATATAGATAGATAGATAGATAATAAAAGTTCATTAAAAGTAAAACAATGACGAAACGAGCGATAAGGAGGTCTGGAATATATATATATATATATATATATATATATATATGTGTGTGTGTGTGTGTGTGTGTGTGTGTGTGTGTGTGAGTGCGTGCGTGCGTGCGTGTGTGGATATGTATTGTTAGTCTGAGAAGACGTGTGGATCTGGGCACAGATATAAGCAGAACGAAAACGAAATCAAATTCTAATTATGCCTAAATTAATTTGTGTTCACTTCACAATAATAACTTGGAGAAAAATGTTTATCCATTGATGTTGCTATCACGAGAGACAAAAGAAAAAAAAAGATTATACTGCATCTCTCTAGAGAGGATTTAATCCTCCAAGCAAAGTTAGTGCGAAAAAAATAATGCCATGAAGAACTGAGACTGACATACTGATTATCTCGAGAGTGAATTGGCAATTTGTTTCTAATTTCTAATATATATATATATATATATATATATATATATATATATATATATATATATATATGGTGCCATGGGTAAATTGTCCCACTTCATTTTTTAATTTCGCGCATGCTCGTAGTGTGTTTTTGATTTTGTCGAAATTTGGAAATGGCTTGCGTCGCTTGCTTGGCATTCGCTCTGGAAGCTCCATTATGAACATTTCCGAGTGATTGGGCGTCAATCTGAGGACAGTGCAAAGGATCAGAAAAAAAGTTGGATGGATCTAATGGTGATTACGAAGGTACAGCAGCTTCGACATCTCACTTTGATTGTGCTGATAATAAAAAAATCCCGGATTTGTTAGTGAGAGTCTGATTGAAAAACTTATGTCTTGCAACAGTACCATGCCACACAGGCAAAAGTAGCAAATTCCTGGCTGTAAGACAATATCTGCAAACACATCCCCACTTACATATGACCTCCTAACTCCACCAACTGATTATTATGTGTGGGAGACAGTTGAGACAGAGGCCAACAAAACTTTTAGCACCAAAGGTGAATTGAAGGCAAGGATTATGGCAGCATTCAGCAACTTAAACAAGGAGACCGTCCAGAAGAAATACCGGAGATTCCAAAGACATCGGGGGAAAGTGTTTGAAGCCAATGTTGATTTTATTAAATAAGTTTACTCTTTTAGCCTAAATTAGACGCCAATTTACCCATCGCACACTATATATATATATATATATATATATATATATATATATATATATATATATATATATATATATATATAAAAGTATATAATTGGTATATATGGAATGAATTCCAATAACCAACAATTACTATTCTTAAAAGAGTGCTCAATACAAAGTAGAGCAGATATAATTATTTTTTATAAAAAAAAATATATATCTAAATGTTAGTACGTTTATATATGTATTTGGTTGAGTGTTGTATTTTTATGTATGCATGTATATATTGGTAGTTGTTATTGTAGATAGATATATTTATATATAGGTTTATTTGTAGATATGTATGTATGTGTATATATATTTATGTATGTTTGTGTATGTATATATGTGTGTGTTGGCACCTATTATGTATGAGTTTGTTTGTGTGTATGTGTGGATATAGAAACTTTGGTATATAATGACTGTTTTTATATATGTAAGTATGTTTGCATAAAAATCTGTGTATATATGTGTGTATTTAGATTTATATGTATATGTGTGTGCATGTGTACTTGTTATCATAGATATGTATATGTGCGTATATGTTTATGTTTATATATTTATTTGTATGTATTTCTGTATGTATATGTATGTATGAGTGTATGTTTATGTGTGTTAATTTGTGTTTGCTGCCGCGTATAAATATATATGTATCTGTGGGTTTCTTTATCCTGTTTTTCTTTGCATAATATATAATGAAACTATTATCAAATTATATGATTAATATATATTTTTATTGATATTTATGGTTTTGGAATTTTCGTTTTAATATATTAAATAATATTATTTTTAACCATTTTTATCTTTGTATATTTGCTCCCTTAAGTTATAATTTAATAAGTGGTTAGCATTTATTTAATGATACTTTAAGTCTGAAATATTTATTGGTTGTGATATCTGATTGTCTATGTCATTGTCTGCGGATGTATGTATGTGTATCTATCGGTGTCTATGTGTATGTAGAGTGTATTCACATTTAACTGTGTGTGTATAAGTGTTGGTTTCGACGTCTCCTTTTTTCATAAAGGGCTGTAGAGATGTTCATGTCTCGCCCCCCCTTTTTGTGTATGTGTGTGTGTGCGCGTGTGTGTGTGTGTATCTAATTATGTCTGGGTGCTTATGTATTATAATCTGATTGTGTTTTTGTTGTTTTGCGCGTGAGTTTAAGACCACATTCACAGAAAGGGAAAAGAAAAATATATATATACATGTATTGTCAAATGACCGGATATATTGTAGCGTCTTGTCGAACGTAATTTCAATGAAGAAATGAATTGAATAAACATATATATATTTTCTTTTCTCAATAATTTTGTAGTTTTTAAACTTAATATTGATTAAATTTGGATTTTAAAATTGCTAGTTTTTAATTTTAATATTAAATTTTATCATGTAATTTTATAATTATTGGTTAGTATAAATTATTTTTAATATTACACGTATTTTAAAGATCTGAATAGCTATTATAACATGATTTCGTTGTCAAGCTTTTGAATCTTTCAATACTTGGTTTTTGATTGGTTGTTCTAGCTTTTGTAACAATGTTTCCCCCTAGTGTAGGATCGTTAATTAATCTGAAACTTTTAAAACCATTTATTTTATTTTCAACATCATCACTTGATAAGACACAGAGTGTGTTGAAACAAAATGACTATTTTTGTAGTGATTTTATAATATACTTATGTTATAATTTTTTATAAAAAATAATGATATATATATATATATATATATATATATATATATATGTCTCTCTCTCCTATATATATATATATATATATATATATATATATATATATATATATATATATATATATATATATATATATATATATATATATATATATATATATATATATATATATATATATATATATGTATATATATATATATATATATATATATATATATATATATATATATATGAATATGTATATATATATATATATATATATATATATATATATATATATATATATAACATTGGACAGTATATGATTTACATACAAAGAATAATCAAAGAAGACTGTCCGTAAGTACTAGCATATTAACATCAAATAAACTGAAAAACTACAGACAACAAGTTTTTCTTCAAGGATCAAAACTCGCACTATGGATGAACAGGATTTTAATGCATATATTATGTTTTCTAACGATGGATGTCGTCAATAATCGCATTGATACTTCTGATTAATTCTATGTGTGATTATTCTTTGATATATATATATATATATATATATATATATTAAGCGTTTCACCCCAAGCAAGGCGAGAAGCCAGTAGGGCACAAGGGCTTACAGAAAATTTGGAGCAAGATCAGATAGGAGTGATAGAGATGTCGATTATATATATATATATATATATATATATATATATATATATATATATATTTCTGTATGTGCTTATTTGAGACAGAAAAAGATTGAAAAGAGAATGTTGGATGGAAATAAAATGTATATAATATATCGATTTACAATTTGGAAAACGTCTTTTTCAGCACGCTTCAGACACCAAACGCATTACGCTACTGTAAATTTGACCACGATTCTAATCTCAAATATAGCGATTTAATAAGAAATTAATATAATTTACTCAAAGAAGAATGAAATGAAAGTGGCGTGTTTTATTAATTCTTTGTGCTTAATATACGTTGTGTGTTCATTTCCATTTATCTCTTATTCTTACTAAAGTATCACTGAAATAATGCAGGGCTTATAAATATTAAATTAAATAAAATCTCTGTTGACATTAGTTTTAAACTAATCTTTATAACGTTACTGTTAGAAACCAAGCCTTGAACCATTTATTGCAAATCCCATAATGTCGCTACTGTGCAATAATTCTGGGTGGAGTTTCTTGATGCCATCGTGCAACTTTACCATTATTCTTTGTGGTATTTAATCCAAATAATTTACACATATGACTTGTTGCGTTTGACGTTTCACTACCTCGTTTCTTCACCTTCCACATAACATAGCTCAACAGATGTGTGATTTTTTTTAGTGGCATATTAATTATCTATGTTATTTAATGTCGAAAGCTAAATATTTTGAACAAAATTTTATGGATTAGAGTAAATATATTTGGAAAGCAATTGCATACCTTCAACTAGAGATAAAATGCGTTTATGGTCATCATACTTATTATATAACCCAGGTTGTGTATGTGTGTGTGTGTGTTTGCACGTTTAAATATTGGATCGGATTTCCTACATTTTTCAACCGATTTCAACAAAACTTCGCAGGACTACGTAAAATTACCTTGCGGTGGGTCTGACAGCGCCAAAAATTGGAAAAACAATTGTTTTTGCACGAAATCAATTTGAAAACACGATTAAGAGGCATCGCGAGAATGAAAGAGGGACAACGCATGTCGAGTTATACTTATTATAAAACCCAGGTTGTTTGTGTGTATGTGTGTGTGTTTGTTTATATATGGGATCGGATTTCCTATATTTTTCAACCGATTTCAACAAAACTTCACTTTTTTGTGGGGGGCAGGTAGTGTTTCTTATTGTCTGGCACACTTTTCTCTTTATTTTTACATTCAGAATGCTTTGAAAATTCCATTTACAAGACAATTGTTTATAATAAAATTCTATTCAATCGGTAGACTCATAACGATTGAAAACAATGTTTTTGTTTGAGTTTGGGTTTGACCAATTCGTAAAAAAAAACAAAAAAATAAAACAACTAATGTCCGTCACTCTTAAACAATAATCTTTGTCAATTTTATTTTTCAGTCTTTATGATAGTCGATACTTGATCTATCTCTTACTGCTACATCCCTCGGGCAACGCCGGGCTCTCCTGCTAGTTTTACTATAAATTGGTATTGTTGGTAATTTTACTATAACATTTTTTTTCTGGTAATATTATACCTTCATAGTTTTTTTTTTTATTTTTGTTCGGAGGTTCACTATTTGCCAATAGCTGGAAACCTAACTGATACAACCAAGCCGAACAAATATGATGCGTAAACGTATATGTGAATGTGAACCATGAAAATATATAAAGCAGAAAAATTAAACGCACTTCTTCCAAAACAAAACAAGATCCCTCTTACATCAATATGAGATTTACACATTCCAACTGTCCAAGGTTTACACTATATATTCAAGATGTTAAATTTAACTTCATTTCTGAAAATCTTCTCAGTCAATCATTGCAAGAATTCACAGTCTATGGCTACTACTCACACATAAAAAGTCGCTCTGAATTGTCACACCCATAGGTTTCTTAATTATATTGATATGACCAGGAAAGGGATATATTTGAACGAAGTAGCTAAGTGGTTTTGGCTACTATACCAAGTAGAATACGGTAGCAGTAATCGACTGGTACGCGTCGTAGTCGCAGGTAAGAAGTGTAGTCCAATGGGCGTCGTTATAGACTTAGCTCTCAGACCAAGGCTCTGCCTTCTCTGACTCTCCTACATGTCCGTCGATATTTATGACGGACACCAGCCAATCACACTCCAGTGAGGGGGAACACAGGTTTATGCATATTCCATTATATCATTTATAAAGACGAACTTTAATAACAAGAAACCTTTCCGTTCATTTTCTTCCGTTTGATCTTTGTCCATAATACGTCATTCATTTTGATTTCTATTATATTTCACTAAGGATGATGAGGATATGATGTTTGAATGTATAACTGAGAATAGTATAGTTATACTGTATAATAATCCATCAGCTAGTATCAACATATGTGCCAATTTCAATCTTCATCATGAGGAAAAATCAGTCCACTCAAACAATACTGGTGAATAATGTAGATACTGAATGAATTCACCATCGGCTATGAGCTGACATAAATTTTGGATAAGCTTACACCTGTTCCCGATATAGGAGGCGATCATACGTACCTTCTTTCTCACTATGCGTCCCCTGTAGTTTCTCCTCCCTTGTGTATTTCTAACCACCCTCTGTTCCCTGCCAAGATAGATGTCAAACCAAAGCCAACGTCTGAAGTACCATTTCATAGGGCAATTTTTTGAAACTTGAAAGACAATTTAGAAAGCTTTAGACTTTTTAATGTTGATGCTCATTTCAACATTCTCTAACGCTGTCGGAATAGCTTCTTGATATGGGGCCAAAGTTGGGACCACAGAAGGAAAACACGGAACACAGATTAGATGTAAGAAAGATATATTAACAACAGGTTACAGAGATAGTGTAAGAGGAGCTTACTATATGTTAGTGTCCAATACTAGTAGTCGTACGCGGCTCTCACTGTCTCTCTCTATGTCACTCTAGAGTGTTGTGTCGCATACTTAATATAGATCTGGAAGAGTCTATTGTGTAGGTAGTTCCGGTCTCACAATACTTCTCTTATTTGTGAAGATATTATTTCCATTATTGTGAAATGTAAAAATCAGATGGAGTTACATTAAACCCGAATAGATAACTAATAGAACGTGCTTTGATATAGCTACTATAACCGTTCATCCCATTTCTAAGACTTTGGACGGTGTGGAGGACTACTGCAGCATTTAAAACTGTCCTCAATCATTTCAAAATGTTAAGATGAGTTATGTACATTTAATCCAAAGAAAAGTTGAAAAAGAAAGACTTGGTTCATCTGAGGTTTGAAAAAAACATCCTAAATATTTTCTTAATAGAGGCAATTCTTATCGCAACAAATCGTCTGGTCCTACTAATATTAATGGTCCTGAGGTTATCTCATCCTCAACGGATAAAGCAGTCCTTTGAAATTAGTTTTTCCCCTAACTCAACACTAGACAACCAGGGTCCTCTCCTATCTGACATAGCCAGCTCATGGAGCATAAAATTTGTGATCTAATAATATCGGCTCGCAAAGTTTCCAGATACATCCGAATCGTTCACTATTCAAGTACTACAGGTCGGGTTATTTTCTGTTTTTATTCACAATTTTAAAATGTTTACCCTTATTATGTCAAGATTTAGGAGAAAAAAAATCTGCTGCGCCAGAGGCAATTTCACTCAATACTGGTAATTACTACAAAACCTAAAACATCAAGTTGAAAACACAAGTCGTGTTCTTAAATAGCATCGTCTGTTTGAGATTTTCATATGGATGTCACGCATGGCGCCAAACACGTTGAAAAATATCTAAACTCTCAGCTGTATACAAGCGCTTCCTACGATCAATGATGTAAGAAGGCTTTGAGCGAATGAAGTATGAGTGTCTTGACAGATATCATCCCTCGTTGAATATTGTCGAAATATAAAAAAAGCAACTATACTAAATAACAGAAACCACATTACTTGAGGATTACCAACAGAAGCAACAACTAAAATGGATATTGCATGTAACTCGAAGAGAAAATGACATAATCAAGATGTTGAGATTTCACATTACTTCAAATAAAAGGTTAGGAAGGAAACCCCTTTCAATACTGGCAAGAGAGATAATAGCTACTGAACAAAAAGATTTTATCAATTTCAACGGACAGCAGCACTGGCTGCTCGGTCAATGAATGCCGAAAATTTCATTGTAGGGAAACGGCTAATAATATCATTACTAGTCACCATGTTCACACAAGCTTCCATTACTAGTTCCTACACTTATATTTTTAACAAACATTTTATTCACTTAAGCTCTAGCCAGAGAGTCTCTTTAGACTTTCAATGGGACATCATTATTAAAAAAAATGTAGATTTTTTTCAGTGGGAATTATTTTTATGACAGCAGTTCGTCGGCGATACATATCAAAACAGAAGATTTACACATTCTTCCTCTTTCTCTCTCTCTCCCTCAGACATACTTTCTCTCTCTCTCTCACACACACACACACACAAACACACACACACACACACATATATATATATATATATATGTGTATATATTAATGAATTAAGTGCATTAACAAGAAAAAAAAATTCCAATATAGAACTTTGTCACTTGTCGATGTTTGTGGTATGTGGGGGCTTCCTTACTTTATTCGATTTAGAAGCAGCAGCAACGGAAGTGATCAGCAGAGTACTTCCGGAAGCCCCAGAATTAATAAAACCTTTAACGGAGCTCTATTCTGCCTCTTTTCTGCTTTTCTTTTCATCGGCTTGTTCCTTCAAGACCAGCTCTCTTTCTCACTTTTCCATTTCAACAGCCTCTACATTCAAGCCAAGCTCAAAGGGATACTCAATTCTTTCTGCAGGAGACTCGTACGAGTCCTAACATTTTCAGTCAGATATCTCGCAGTGATTACTAGCACAGATCTCTTTACAAAACATCTACTCAAGAACTTCGTTAACTGGGAAAATCCAAATTTTCCACGCAAAATGCTATTATTTTGCACAGATTTTCAACCAGAAGTTAAAGCTGTTGAAACACTAGTTTCCTGCTTTTTCTTCTTTTCATTGCTTTCTCACAGACGAACGCGCGTGCGCGCACGAACACATACACGCAAACGGACAAATTCCTACACCATAGATTGCCTTAAAACACACACGTATGCTCCCGTCCAAAAAAAAAAAAAGTTTCTTTTTTTAATTTCAGGCATCGAAAAATGTGACATCCATACATTTATTTGGAGGAAGTATTTGTAAGTAATTATTTTAAACACTATTTGCTGAACAGTTCACTGCGGTTGATTAGACTAACTGACATGAATATAAATGACAAGAAGACATGAAGTTTAACCATTGCTAAACGCTATGGAATATCAGCAAAATACTCAAAGCATAAAGATCCACATCTTTAAATCATTTGCTTCAGCTTCAGTTTCTTGGTCGATTTGATGTGTGGCTTTATGCGAAAAAACATTTTGTAATGTGCGATTTTCGATTTACAGATAAAGGAAAGTTTATACTATTTAACATGTCTTGACGGCTGCTGTAAAATCGTAAAAAGTCACTGATAATACAAGCCACCATTTCTTGGCTGGAGAACCAGTACCTCTATCTCTGAATAAAAAAATTTTAAAAAATACATTCAGAGGATGAACATGTTCGATATTACTTTAATATGTTTTTCAACAGATTATCTATGTTGCAAATATTTCATAAATAGTAAATTATGATATCCGGTACAATTGTGGAGAGAAAGAAAACTGCAGGAATTTATAGAAAAGGTAATGAAGAAAAACGAGGACAAAAGGAATAACAAGAATTGTAAGAATACATTCGAACTCGGCAGTCTGATTCATCAATCTGATAACCATTACTCTAACGTGCCTACTACATTACATTCATTTACTTGCTAATAACTTTGGGAAAGGTATGAATCTATCTCTCCTTCCTCCAGTCACGGGTAAAATAGCAGGATAAACTGAGTTCTATAGCACTGGATGACAACCAATCTAGGAAAAGAAAACTCTGAAGTCAAAACAGTCTTATAAATCCTAAGGCTAGAAGAAGAAACATTCTCAAACAAATTCACTTCATATGTCGAAGTAATGAACTGCCAATAGCTACACTGAGCCATGACAGAAAATAAAGGTTTTCTCAGGCTACAATGGTTCGAACAAACACGAGAATAGAACACGACACGGCAACGTTGGGCTGTCTGATATCGGACCATTTAACCATAGGTCTATCCCACTCGGCAATTTAGACGACGACGACGACAACCTAAGAATACATAATGTATGGTCATCAGCTATAGTCATAGTTAATGATTGGAGATACAATTTGGAGATTTTACAAACAAGCAAGTACCGATATTTAATTATCCGGGAAATGTCATAATAGACGGTGGACTATGTAATACTGGAACGGAAGGGCCATTGAAATAAAGTAATATGCCTCCCAAACGCTAAACAAAGTGTTAAGAATCAGGAAAATTTCGTTACAAACAAAAGCATCCTGAATTTCTATGAAATATTAATCATCCTACATGTCAGGGAATGATGGACAGACATGTTTTTTTTACATATAATTTCATGGAAATTGTTCTGATGAGATTTCTTCTTTGATAGCTTGACTTGAGCACAGTGCAAATAGGTCTGAACATTTTACTGTTATAATTGTAACGTTAGTTTCTTTATTTTTGTTGAGTTTTTTTTATGAAGGTTTATGCTCTCACAATTATCGCCTGTGGATATCTCTTCCAGCTATTCTTTCAACTACGTGAGTGGAGTTTTGCAGAAGGATGCTGAACATACCATGGAGTAAAGAATATGTTTTAAGGAAAAGGGGAAATAAAAGGACAATTGTAATTAAAGTTATCAAAAGATGGTTCAAATTTCTTAGACACATGATGAGTAAAAATGCCCTGTTGAACTTGTTAAGTGGACATATTTAAAGCAAGATTGGAAGAAATTATTTAACCTACCTAAAGGGTGGTAGAACAATTACTGGGTAGAGTTGTAATGTAGAAAGAATTGTTAAGTTTTACAAAGGTTTGGAAATTGTGCAGAGTCTTGATCGCACATTTCTTAAAGGGATGCAATATGGAAAAGAAAAATAATCTCATAGAAAAGATACAATTCTAATTTTCATGAAAATAACATTTATTTTCTGTTGAGAAAATGTCGTTGAATTATATTGGACGATTCTCTGTACGCACATATATGTGTTGAGTAAATATACACAAATATATCCATTGACAAAATGTACACACGCATCTGCGTTGATTAAATATGCACACATATATGCTTTGACTAATCATACACACATATGCGTTGACTAAATATACACGCATATATCTGCGTTGACTAAATATACACACATATATTTTTGACTAAAGATACATACACATATATGCGTTGACTAAATATAAACACCTCTATACATTGATTAAATATACATACATATATCGGTGTTGACTTAATGTGTACACTCATATATGTGTTGACTAAACGTACACACATATGTGTGTTAACTAAATATATACACATATTTGCGTTCAATAAATATACAAGAATAAATATATACCTTATATATACTCACTCACACATATATGCATTGACTAAATATACAGACACATATGCGTTGAGAACATATACACACACATATATGAGCTGACTAAATATAAACACATATAAGCGTTGCTTAAATATATACTGGGAAGCGGAATTATTGATAAACATAGTGTAGGGTCATTTAAGTATAACGCTTCCCAAAGAGGAAAACACTGTAGAAACAATGTACACATACAGCTGCTGACGGACGTAGATTGTTTGGGGCGGCCGTCGACGAAGGTCTTAACATGACAAATATTCAGAAACCATTGTGAATATGATTTAGTCATGAATTAGTTATCTGTAATTTCAATCTAGAATGCCTAGCAGGAATTTCTATACTCATCTTCTTGTACCATCGTGAAATTACAACCTACCTGGTGTGTGTCAAGTGTTTCATATTACAGAGGATGTGTCGCCAAGAAGCAGAATGCTTCCTTTCTTTGTGCATGGATTAATGTGTATCCTTTTAATCCGCTATTTGTCTATTTATCTCTTCAGCAAAGTCATTATTAGTTGATGTGTATGCTTCCAGCATCGACCCGGCTAGAATTTCAGAGTAAGAAGGTTTTCGCTATGGTTATATTAGCCTAAGTGTTCGTTTCTACTTATTCGGCTCCATCGTGATATTAATGGGTCATAGGTAGAAACTGCTACTTAATACTGGACTTGTCTAAATCTACAATTAAAAGTGGATTCTTTCTACTTTGTCTGCTTACCAGTCTCTCTATGAAAATAACAGAATAATGTTAAAAAATACACGATAAAAATATCTAATTTCTTTTATTCTGTTTGACCATATATTTTATTACTGCAGATTTTAAAAACCGTCAACTATTAAATTTTTCCACCCGCTGTTGATTAGCCTATTAATAAAAGGTCGTCCTCAAAATAGGTTATCTGAGATCTGATCAAAATTACCGGACTGTTTCGATGGTAACGGAGGTTACTCTGAATAAAGTCTCATGGCACAGATAGACCTTGAACTCAGCCTCGCATACAGACTCGACCTTTAACACATAAACCTTACGTTATAACGTTCTCACTCGCTTGAATTGTTTATGGCATTGGTTTGAAGGAAAGTGTGTAGGGCTTGATCGTCTCATCAGACCAGAGAGCTTCGATCAGTGACCATGTTTGTGTAGCAGTTCTTGGCCCAAACCAACATTCTCCATATGCGACAACACCGAATTACCCAGACATCGCGCGTTCTGAATTTTCCATCTTTCCAAAAATCAAACTTGAAGGGAATAATATTTCAAGACATCGATGAAATCTAAGAGAATGCTTCGAGGCGGCTGCTCTCTAACCTGGAATGATTGCATCAATGGTAACAAAGCTGGATAAAGTGCGTGGCTTCAGAAGGAGACTCCCTCGACGGAAATTAAATACATAATTAATAAGTGTTGAAGTATTATTTTATAGCGCAAGTTCAGGTACTTTTGTCAGACTTCGTACATAGAATGATGTTATCAATAGTTACCAATGATTTGCGTAGAACTCTAATTAATAACATATTTTTATAAACATATAATTAATCTCAGTAATGGGACACGGCACATGGTAGAAGGAACTGTTTTACTCGTGAGGTAAAGGTAGCGCCCTGTTTGGTCATAATTCGTGCCTTTGGGGGTGAAATTGGAGTAACCACTCCAGGGCTCAGGACTGCGCAATGTTATGTGGAGATCGTGCGCAACCCAGACTGCATGACCTCACTCTCAGCTGTACAGCCAAGGCCCAATAGCCGGCATTACATTCAGTAACGGCAAGATAAAAGGAATTGCCTGAAAGCTTTCAGTGTTGACAGCAAACCGCTTTCAGGTCTTCACTCCAGGTTTTCTGTCTAGATTTAATTCCATCATCTTTTCCGTGTTTTGGATATGACCTCCCGGTAGCGGAGGTTTCAAATCAGGGTTTTTCTTCGGCTAGATGAACTGCATTCTTGAACTGTTGGAATCTATCCGAAACAGCTGGTTATGAGGTGCCAATTTCCGTCTTCCGACCATTCTCTGGCTTTATGCTGGAATTGTCAGAAGCTATTTAAAACAAATGCGACGGAAGCATTTTATAGACCGTGGGATTTTGATCCCAATATCACACCCGGCTATGACAACCTCTGGCACCTACATAATGTAGGTATATAATCATTGACATTCCGTATTTTAGGTAAACAAAAACACTAGGAAACAAGATAAATTACAAAATAGTACATAATTAAACAAACACAAATATTGAAACCTTTGTTAATTTTAGAAAAAAAGTTACCAGAAACGGAAAATGAAAGTAGAAATCTGGATTTAAGCGGAAAACACTGACAGATTATGACGTCATTATTTGACATACAATGAAATAATTATACTGCCTTTCTGAGATACTAACAGGTACAAGTATCAAATGATAAAAATGAACGTAAAGACGAGATGCACAGAGTAGAAAATCCAAAGGTGATAATCAAAACTTTAGGTAAGCAAAAACAGAAAGTAAAAATGACAAACGATTTTCAGGTTTAGTTGTATAAAAACAAATAGTTATTAATATAGAAAAACTCGCTAAATGTGGAAAAAAGTTGAAAGAATAATAAACAATATATATATATATATATATATATATATATATATATATATATATATATATATATATATATATATATATATATATATATATATATATATATATAACTCAACTAAATATAATAATTGTAATATAATTAATAAATGATATAAAATATATAATTGCAAATTATATTAAATTATTATATTACGGTACTTATAATAATAATAATAATAATATTTTTTTTTATCAGTGGAAAGCGTCATGATGCCATTTCTAAACTTAGGTCCCCTGGCGGGACCCGGAAAGAAATGTAAACGCCAGAAATCAAAGAAAATAATAATAATAATAATAATAATAATAATAATAATAATAATAATAATAATAATAATAATCAAACAATTTACTCCCAACAGGACAGAAGGGATGTAAAAGAGGAAGTTACGAATGCAAGGACTAACTAATTAACAATATTGGAGGAGGTGAAAACAAAGAAAATAATTTTATCAACAGGGTGGATCGACTATAGAAAGGCGTTTGACAGTGTTCGACATTTATGGATAAAGAAGAGCCTAAAAATGTACAGATTATGCCCCACAACAGTCAAATTCGTAACGGAAAGTATGAAAAACTGGAAGACTACACTAAATCTAAACCATAGAAACGAGTGATTAACATGCATACCAATCAATATCAAAAGCGCAATCTTCCAAGGGGATTTCTTATCACCACTACTCTTCTGCTTTGCATTAGTGCAATTCTGCTGCCTACTGAACAACAGTCGTCACAGATACAAGACACGGAATGGCAAACTGAATTACCTATTTTGTATTGCTTATATTAAATCTTTTGCCAAGGATAGCAACCAGCAGACAATAACTTACTCAATATTGTCAAAATCTTCTGCGAAGACATTAAGATGGAGTTCGAAATCGAGCGATGTGCTAACGCCACCTTCAAAGGTGGTAATCTAACGAAAACTAAGGACTTAGACCTTGATAACAACAAGATTAAAGAACCAGTCAAAGATAGTACATCCAAATACTTAAGAATTAATGAAGGAGACTGAATACATCATTCAATTATGAAGGAAATTATCCGAAAAGAATATTATAAAAGACTGCATTTGATACTAAAAAGCCAACTAAATGAAGGCTATCAACACCTTAGCTATTCGCGTAGCAACATAGAGCTTCAACATTATTAAATGGAAGTTGAAAGACATTAAAAGATTGGACACCAAGACTAGAAAAATGCTTACCCAAATGAGGTTGCACCAACGAAATCCGATGTTGATAGGCCGTATGTACCAAGAGATTTAGGACCTCGATGTATAATGCAACTTGAACTAACTCTAAAAACTACAACAATCGGATTGGAAGTATATCTCACAAAAAAATGACCCTATCCTACAAATTCACACCAAATTCACTCCATCGACAAAAAAGATTCACTCTTCAAGAAACAACCTAAAATAACTGAAATTCTATCAACAAAAAACAACGCGAATATCATCTATGCCAAAAGCGCAAAGCAAAAAGCAAAACAACTTGGTCAAATGAAATTACAACAAAACTGGGAGGAAAACTAATACATAAAAAAGAACGAAAGAAGCAGATGCAGACCAACAGAAAACTCACCAGTGACTACGGAGCACCGGGCTGAAAACTGAGAGTGAAGACCTAAATATGGCGGCACAGGACCAAAGCCTCGCAACCTGTTCCTATCAGTGTCACATAATCAAGGATGGAACTAACCCGAAATCCAGTATCTGCGGAAAATATGATGAAATTGTCGACCATATTAGCTCAGGATGTCCGAAACTGGCAAAAAATGAATATACCCAGAGACATAACAAGGTAGGGACATATGTGCACTAGAAGATTATGCAAGAAGCACAACATCAAAACCACTGAGAGATGGTATGACCACTAACCAGAAACAGTTGCCCAAAATCACGATGTAACTATCCTCTGGGACATGCCAATTGAAACCGACAGAGAAATAAAGCCAGCAGACCTAGTATTATAATAAAAAAAACAAGAAATTCTGGAAGTGTATGCTTATCGACATAGCAGTACCAACTGAGACATGCACCTCCATAAACATTATCGAGAAATTGTCCAAATACAAGGACATAGAGATCGAGATTAACAGGATGTCGGGAATGAAGACTGAAACTATACCAATAGTAATCCGAGGTCTGGGCCTCGAGTGAAAAAGAATGAACAATTTTACTAAAAGTGTTCCAGGTAAAATCAACGTACAAGTTGCCCTGAAAATCGCACTATTAGGAACATCCCATATACTAGGAATGTGCTATCAATTAAATGACAATTCTCCAATAGATCCTAAGGGTCATAGTTTGGATCCGGCTCTACAGGATACAAAGCAGGAAGCATAACAACAACAACAACAACAACAACAACAACAATAATAATAATAATAATAATAATAATAGTAATAAACCACTTCGTCCCCGCCTATTTATCAATTATATTTAAGCTCTACTAATCCCTTCTCGATATTCGATTTCTTTTTAATCGAATTCACCCCAAACAAGGCAATAAAGTCACTAAGACATAAGAAGTTACTGGGTGTGAATGAATTAGAAACAGAAACATTACCAACTAGCGAGAACAAAAAAAAAAATAAACAGAAATCAGGTTGACAGTAGACAGGGATTGGCATTGAATATAAATTTTTGCAGATTTAAGTTGGCTGAAAAACATGGAGTCGGGAGGGAGTTCAATCAGTGAGAAGTAAGAGAAAAGAAACATTTTGCATAGAATTTACTGTTCCATCTAGCCAACTGAACTGTAATAGATTTCGACACCAGTCTAATACTGCGCTTAAATTCAAAAAGTCTAGGTATCATAACGAAGAACTTATCTGAACAGTTAATATGAAATTATTTACAGAAAAGTCACAGGGGGAACTTTACGGCGGTGTGAGAGTGAGTGAAGCTGAGACGCCAGGATCAATATTATTGGTGTTACGTCTTTGAATTTTATCGAGGAGTCTGGATAAATAGCAGAAACTTCGGGCCATATATAGCAGCAATATCCTAAGCATGGACGAATTGTAGCATATATATGTAAGATTTGTCACACACTGTTCAGATCTTCCCCTATTTTCAGTTGCTACTGCGAGGGGTACTGGAATGTTTTTGAAATAACCAATCAGCCTTTTCCAAAACATTCTCATATTTTTCCGTTTCCGAAGATCTTGATTTCGGAAGTTCCGATTTTCCGAAGATCCTTTCAATTTTGAACGTACCTTGTAATATTGTAAACGAACATTCTCGAATAAGCTAAGAAGCGTGATTTCACAAGCACGGGTGTAGTTTGTGGGTTTTGCGCAACATAGATAAAATTTTCTACATTCCATTAGTCAGCATGCGCCAGACCCGGGCGTTGAACAAAGGCTGGACGCGCTAGCATGTAACATAAAACTTATCTGATACACTCGTCACCATCGTCTCTGTTTAATATTTCTTGCAGACATATTTATTACCCAAAGGCTTTACCTCAACATTCAATTCTATTCTCTAGTTCAGAGCCTTCCCCTCTCTTCACTTTAATTTTCTTGCTAATACATATATTGAAAAAATAGTTATAGTTCCTAGTCAGAAGTTTGAATGACGACTATTGAATCCATACACGCACGTATTTAACAGAATTCTGCTTTTTCTTAGTACAAGCAGTATCCAGTAGACTCTAACGTCGCAGACTCAATACCTTAGGTGTTGCTATTACAGTTTCATTTGCGAGTAGTTTTTATGAGGTGGAGTTACTCAAAATGTTTTAAATTCAGTTATCATTCAACTTGACATATTAACAATCAAGGTTAGAGAGGTTATTCTTAATTGCTATTTAAGCCATAGCTAGAGGAAGATGAAACGTATTCATACCGTTGGCAAGGTATTTGTGCGAAATACATACTGAAATTTAACATAATTCTGCTCTTTCTTAGTACAAACAATATCCAATAGAAGTGTATGACCACAGACATAATACCTTAAGTGTTGCTATTACAGTTTCAATGGTGAGTAGTCTTTTATGAAGTGAAGTTGCTCAAAATGTTTTAAAATCAATTATCCTTCAAATCGACTGGTTAACAATCAAGTCTAGAGGTTTCATTCTTCCTTAGCTGTATAAACCATAGCGAGATGAAGATGAAACGAATTTATACCTTTGCCATGGTACTTGTGAGAAAGCGAATGCAACAACCACAGCCGGAATTTGAATTTGACTTGCCGATCACACTAACCATTAGGTTATGCGTGATTTTGATATTATTGGCCCCGATCTGGCGTCACGGGTTCTGTCTCTTTTCTACCGCTGTAAGGTTGCATCCTTGTGCATTTTCTATAAATATTTTTTATAGAACTTGTTCAGATGAGCTCTCCATTATGGTGTCTAAATTCTTTGAATTTAAGCGCAGTACTAGACTGGCGTCTATTTCTCAGCAATTTAGAGTTGGCTGGTTAGATGGAACCGACAATTCTATAATAACAGATTATTTTCTCGCACTTCTCGCTTGTGGAGCTCTCTTCTATCTTCATGCTTTTCAGACAACTTTAATCTTCAAAGATGTCAATCACTATCTACTACTTCCCTGATTAAACTTCCTTTGTTCTCACTCCCTATCAATTCTTCCTGTTTCTCATTCTTCCACTCCCTGTGTCTCAGTGGCTTTACTACCTTGCTTGAGTTGAGCTCAATACAAAAAAGGAACAATATTTGAAACCCCATAATTCTGTATGTAAAACAATATATATTTCTTACCAGAATTTGCATCTAGTTTTCATTTAAGATGCTGATAATAAAAGAAGTTTGGTCATTTTATATTTATAAATATTTGTTTTGTACGAAAGAATTTCAAACGGGAGAATACGGGAAATAAGGTTCTATTACGTCGGACTTCTAAGTGAGAAGGACCAGTTTGACAAGCAAATCAGCATTCGAAATCCTGGCTTTCACATCGTTCCGAGCGCCGGCCTTTGGCACCCGTGGGAAATGCGTTAATTTTTAATCCAGTAGGCAGGCCGCGAAGTGAGTTGTTTGTGCATTCGTAAATACCCTTGGCAATAACACTAGCTCAGCCATGAGATTCAATTTCATACTTAAAACGCAGCCTTTTACACTTTTCTATAAAATATAAGTATTATGCATATAAACAAAATATAACAAGAATGTATGTGGCTCAAATAGATCCGATTATATGGCGATGCATTTTTTCATAAATCCAAAAAGAAACTGAGATTTTAAACTACAGGCCTTTCTACAGAAGACAGTAAAGAAAAGCGAGACTCATTGACAAACAATCAATTCTAGGAAGACACAATGTATGTTTATCGGGGAAAGGATAACTACAAAATACTTATATGAATTAGAGACACCAAAAACAGCACTGAATAATATAGCAAATATTTTGACGATAAAAAATATCGTTTTTTTTTAATTAATTTTGGACAATTAATCCATCAGGATTATCGGTCCTTAGCAGATTGTTGGAGACGCCTAATTGAATATTACGTTCATATCACAGATCTACAATCTCTATCTATAAAAGGTAGGGTGTGTGTGTGTGTCTGTGTGTCAGTGTGTGTGTAACGAATGCACGGCCGCAATTTTCGACGGATTTGCACCAAAATTTACATGCACATGCTTCAAGTAAGTAGAAAGGCCAAGACCGACATTGCATTCTCCAACTCCCCTCGATAGTGGAAATAATCGATTTTTTCATGCTTCTACGGCAGTTTTCATGTAGTTTGCGGCCATTTTCTATTGGCTAGAGTGAGAGCTTATAGCTGTATGTCACAAATAGGCAGGAAGATTCTATTGGCCAACAGTGACTGACACGAATGTTAACTAGCATGCTAGCATGCAAAAAAAATCGATAGCTGCATTCGTCACAAGCGGGAAAAATTTAAATCTGCATGGCACTTTACTCCAATTGGCTCATTCGCTTGCTTAAACTCAACGTTGATTCTGATTCCGCAGAACTGGGTTGGGTTTGAAAAAGTATTTGTTGTTAACATTCTTTTTTCATTCGGTTTTTCCAGTTACGAGTCCTTTTTAAAAGCTGATCGTTTTGTGTTCATTTTATTTAGTTCTTTTTTTCGTAACAGATTTAATGTTAAGTATAGAGCTTAGAAAAAATTCGCAGTGTGAGATAGGCAAGAAATAAGGCATGTAGCAACATCAGCACGGAAAAGGGCACTCCTTTAAAGGCAGGGAAGGGCAAAAATATTTTAACTCAAGTGATAGCGATTGCTGTATGAGTCGTACGATTTTTGAATGAAGCACGGGCAACGCCGGGCCATGCTGCTAGTCTATTACAAAACGAATCATTAACCTAAGTATTCGAATCATGTTTTTAAATAAAATCGTTGGGTAACTCGACGTGGTATAATTGGTAGCAAGATTATCCCTTTAGAACAATTACGACTGAATTGCGAGTTTGATCCACGCAGTGTACCCCCTACTTTCGTTCTTTTGCAATATCTAAATTACTCTTCGAAAGTCACCTTAAATAGCCTCGTCATAACGAGGTTTTCATTTAGATATCAAGCATGGCACTAAATGTGTTCAGAAATATCTAAACTGCCAGTTGTATAATTCTTTTTCTTAACAAATGACATGCGTATGAAACTGTAACGTCCTTTTATTAAACTTCTTCGACCGTAGTGGTCTGGCGCTACAATATCACAAGCAAGCAGCAGTACCAAAACAGCTTTCAACAACAGCAACAGATAAAATGGATGTCATAGGTGCCTAGGAGAAAAAAAAATGTATAATCAAGGAGTTTGACACTCTACACTACTTTAAAATAAAGGTTAAAAAAGAAATCATCCTCAACACTAGAAAGAGAAAATAGCGGCCAGAAGAATTGAGAAACTTATCGTCCTGAAAAATTGTTTTAAGAACAGGATGTTATAATTTTCAGCCGAAAACAGCACCCAGTGCTCGGATAATGAATGCGGTTTGTTTCCTTATAAGGAAACGGCTAATATCATTTTCATTATCATTTAAATCTACACCGATTATTTAATCACCTTTTGAGAGAAAAACAAAAATAACCTTTTATTAAATTATATTTCGGCATTTACTCTATATGTAAGGCTATTAAATATCTTAAAGTAACCCTTTCCGAAAAACAGACAGTTTCCATATATATATATATATATATATATATATATATATATATATATATATATATATGTATGTATGTATGTGTGTGTATATGTAATCAGTGAAAAATGTACATTTTTCAGAATTATCAATGTTTTTAAGTAGTCTTACATATTTCTAGGCTAAACATCATACGATATTGATAGGCCCATTTTCCATACCCATGATCCTCTTCCAAAATGGCCTCTCATCTAGACAAACAGAGAAACAAAAGAGTTTGCGTTGTTCATTTTTTGAAAAAAAAAAGTGCTGTTTCTTTGTATGGTGATGATCTGCTTTTATATATTGAAAGGAATAACGGTAGAGTAATTGATTTTATGAGAAAAATATCCATTTACAAAGAACTGGGATTTGACATAATGGTCTGCGTACCATGACATAAGATGCGATCTCCATACAACTAAAACTATTCCATTTATAAAACTTTAATATAATTTATCTCCTCAGAGTTTCTAACCACCCCAGTCATGTCACCAGCAAATTCAAAATGATATCAAATATAGTTTGTCTAGAGAGTTCGCTACCAGTGATACATTTAACAGTATTTAAGCGAAGTAAATAGTCTTGAATTGGGATGGCCAAAAAGTCAATTTAAAAGACACAGAATTTCTTTCTTAAGAGTGGAGGAAAATTTTAAAGGAAAAAACAGTGAGGAGGGGGATAATATTTGGTTAGCACCACAAGTTGATTTAGAAGTGAAATCTGAAATCGTAAACATGTTTTTTTTTTTGTTTTTTTTTTCTATATTGAAGAAACACTCCTCAACGTAATATATAAGGATACAGTTAAATATATATAGAAAGTATATAAGAATACAGTCAAAATAAACAGAAAATATATAAGGCTACAGTGAAAACATAGAAAATACGCTATATATAGAAATAATAAGTAAAAAGCTTTACAAAATAAGTTGACCAGATAAAGCGCCAAATCTGTTGTAGTTTAAAAACAAGGTGGCTTCCTTCAGTAATGCATGCAGGGTAAAAAAAATATACGTAAATTTTAAAGTAGTGGTAAGATTCCAGTGCATCCCTGACAAACAGTATATTGGACATACTGAGCGTCCACTTAAATAGCAATTTTATAAAAACTAAAGAAAAACGCCGGCTTTTCTCAATATAAGTGAGAAAAAAAGAAAGAAAAATGTGTGTGTATCAATTATTAAAGGGTTTATAATCGGAAAGAAAAAAGATAGCTATTGAACTGAGTCTGACTGTGACGTGAAAGGAAACTGCCTTCTCCGAACAGCAAAAAATGCTGAATAGATTCTGCATATGGGTTGGTTTTATTTTTGTTCATCACCTGAAAATCCCAAAAATGGAAATCGGCAGTAGTAAGTGAACAGATAATAATTCACTTTTATTTGTAATAATATATTTTTCAGGCTAACAAAACTTAATTGGTAGAAACTGACTAAGCAGAAAAATGTCTTAAATTGCTCGACATTTTCATATTTTGAAAATTGTATTGAGCGCTTTTCATCAAGTTAAACGTGTATTGATAAATATATACACATACATATATACCCAAATATAGGATTGATTTATACGAAATAAATTCCAATAACAAACAAATACTATTTTTATTCTTGGTGAAAAACGGTTGCTGAAAACATTAGGTTTATAATACCCAGAAATTTATACACAGATGCCCTCAAGGACACAGGGCACAGAGGGTAAAGACGTCCATCTTGCACGAGATTCTTGACAAAATCCAAAGAAGAGTCTGTAACGTGATCACGACCAGCCATCTCATCTTCAGTCATATTATCACCGACACAACATGGCTTCCTTCTCTTTTTTCTACAAACGATTTCATAACAACTGCTTTGATGAGCGTTTACCCTGGTGCACCGAATACATAAATGAAATCGTGCTACTAGATTGACAACTAGGTATCACCTTTTTACTCTAGAACGAGCTAGATGCAACCATTTTCACTCTAACACTTTTCTCTCATTTCTCATCTTTGGGACTCCCTCCCGATTTCTTGCATCACGGATAACTATAATTTGCAATAAATTACTGCAACATCAATTTCAAATCTTCAATCTATCTTCTTGAACACCATTTCTTTTTTGTATTTTCCTCAATCGTCCCCATTCTCAGTTTTATCATTCTCTTTCACTCCCACTCTCTATAAGCACGTGCGTTCTGGGATGAAACGGTGAAATATTTTATATAAATATCATCTTTGACGGTGGATATGTTTGTTTCATGTCTGTATGACCACTCATGATCAGACATAATAGACATTCATTGTCTGTTATATTTAATAATAATAATTATATATATATATATATATATATATATATATATATATATATATATATATCATTGTCTGTTATATTTAATAATAATCAACCAACGCCTCAAGGACACACACGGCACAGTGGATAAAGGCGTTGGTTAGATCCAGTGACATGACCCAAATAGAGCGAATAATGTAAATAATGTACATAATACTTCATCTCAGATATATATATATATATATATATATATATATATATATATATATATAGAGAGAGAGAGAGAGAGAGATGTGTGTGTGTCTGTGTGTGTGTGTGTGTCTATGTGCGTGTGTGTGTGTGTCTGTGTGTGTATATAAATGTGTGTGTATATACGTGTGTGGATATATATATATATATATATATATATATATATGTACAAAGCTAAAAGGAAAGTTTAAATTTGTTGACGTAAGAGCCAAGTAAGTGTAAAGCGGTATGTTTGGGACAAGGGTAAAGAGAAGGAAGGACTGGATCAAGATCAAGGCATCAAAAGATGTCGATTGACATCACATTTAAATATTTCTAGATTATAGTCACCAGGGAAGCAAGTAAGAGGAAGGGGGTTCCACTGTCGGGAAGTGCGAGAAAAGAAGTTTTTGCAGTAGACGAGGCGGTTACATTTAACTGTTTCGACAATAAAAGTGTGAGACCGAGATGCCAAAACTAGTAGCTTGCTTAAATTCATGCACTCGAGGCACCAGTGAAAATAGCCCATCAAAGCAGTTGCCATGAAAATATTTGTAGAAAAGACAGAGGGAAGCCACATTACTTCGGTGAAAAGCTTGCTAAAATTGAGACGCCGGGTTAGGACCCATCCCATTGCATAATGTGAAAACACACACACACACACACACACACACACACACACACACACACACACACACACGTCTGTGTGTGTGTGTGTGTGTGTGTGTGTAAAAATATATAGAAAATAGGAAAGAACTCGTTAGGTAAATAATCCAAAGTTCTTTAGTATCTTTTATTATTTTTAAAAATAGTACTCGATACAAAAAGTAGAGCATAAATATAATTATTTATTTAAAAATATGATTCCAACGCTATAAGAGTTCTCATGTTTCAAAACAAGATAATTCAGTTTAATTCAAATAATTATATTGAAGTTTTCGGCTCTTGTTTTGAAACATGAGAACTCTTCGTTGGAATCATATTTTAAATAAATAATTATATATATATATATATATATATATATATATATATATATATATATATTCCTCTACCATTTTTTAATTTACATTCTTCCAGGATAGATTAACCCCACCTCATTATTTACTCACCCCTACATTCAATTATTATTATTATTATTGTTGATATATGATAATATTATTAATAATATATTTTTCTCTCTGCCTTACATATATCTCGTTAGTGACAAAAATATTAATTATTATAATATCAATTTTTCCTACTTCTAATATTTAATATTCTTAATAATATTTTTAATATATCTTTTTAATTATTTTTTAAAATATTAATTGTCCTTACCACTCCCTTACATTCCAAATACTCCTGCTTTACTCTTACTCTTCAACCGTAATTTCTGTTGAGAATGTAAAAAATTATAAAAAAATAAAACAAAGCAGTCGGAGATCACTATTATGCTTCACTGCCTGAAGAGACCTCACCAGTGAAAACCATGGTAGCGTGAGTGGTTAATATTTCTTGAATTTGATATATATATATATATATATATATATATATATATATATATATATATATATATATATATATATATATATATATATATACTATTAAAACATTACTTTCAAGTACGAATTGAGTTCACCAAGCTGGAGTATTTCGTATAGAAAAAAAGTTAAAATTACCTTTCTTACTGCCGTGCGAAGATGGCCTAGGGGCAAGCTGTCTGACTAATGTCAAATCAGTCGGGTTTCCATCCCGGCTTGAGGCAATAGGACGTCTATCCAAACTGAGGAGTTGTGACACTGCGAAACAGTCTGTTGATAAGTCTCTCTCTCTCTCTCTGTGTATGCATTTCTAAAGATTTAATGGAGATATCTTTAATCTGTAATTTTCATTACTTCAAACAATTCTATTGTGGATACTTCGCTTTTGAAATAGATGTAACATTTTAATTATCTCTAATTTATTTTCTGATTTGTCATATGATATTTTTACTCTATAATATTCGATATTTTTTATTGATAATCACCATTGTATTATGCTCCTTGACAGTAAATATATTTAAATTAAAAAAATAACTATTTTCTTAAGGTTAGGCTGCTGACGTGTCTTATGATACACCAACTTTTGCTGACAGGTCCTCGGCTCGATAAAGAAATGTTTTCAAAAAAATTCTATGTTTGATCATTGGGTTAGATTTAGTGATGTGGGTCAGGCCGATAATCTTTCAGCACCCCTCCGTACACTCACAGATATGCGATTGTCTAGTACGCTGTTAAAATGATTGTGCATATTCAGGTGTATTTATATCCACAACATGAATGTGCACGTGTTTACGCTTGTGATTACTTCATTTTATTTTTACGTAATAGCGTTTCCGGTTTCCGGTCACTCGAACTGCTATCAAGTACGGGTCGTGGGATATGTTAGGATGAGCCGTGCCATCACTTACAATGCACGCGTGTTTTAGCACAGTGAAAGGTGGAATTTATGGACAGCTATGTCGATGGATGGTGAACTCCTTTCTGCTACGCTGATGTAAAAGGGTCAACTCGAAAAGGCCAAGAAAAGAGACAAACTTCGATTGTTGAAACGAGTTCTGATATCTTATAACATTGATGGATGTATAGCGTTCTCTGACGATGACTATTCCGTACCAGTAGCACAGAAAGATAACGCAAACCTGTCAACATCTCTTTTTAGTTTATTTTTTTTCATTTTTCCTGTTTACTTACTTGTGCTAGCTGTATTATTTTTTTTACATAGGCTGTTGATGCATCATCAACCCTCTTAACGCCGAGTAAAACGTATAAGGTAAAGTTCAAATGGATATGTTGTGTCAGCCAAGAAATGAAAGAACATGGACGGTCTGAGATCACTAGAAAAGTTAATATCTTCAGCTATCCATCTTAAGAAAGATGTGACCAAATTAGCTAGAGTGATAGAAAAGAAGAAGGTTAGTATACGAGAGAGAGAGAGAGAGAGAGAGAGAGAGAGAGAGAGAGAGAGAAAGAAGTAGTGAAAGAGAGATGAGTAGTGAAAGAGGTAGAGGAATAGGTGAATATATAAAGACAGCTTTAAGATAAATATATCGGAACAAAGGGAAGAACAGAGCCATGGTGAGAGAATGGTTGAATTATGAAGAAAAACATGAACTGAGTTGTACAGACAGGAAATAAAAGAGAAATGTAAAAACAAGCGATACGATAATAAAAAAAAAACGAAGACATGCAGGCAAAATGCATCTGAAAAAAAAAAGATAGAATAAAGAAATAAGCTTTTATAAGTTATGGCCTGATGGAAACATATAACAACATAACAAGAAAAATGAAAGTAAACTTGCGGAGGAGTGACACGGATGAAGCGCTTGAGCCAAAAAGGGTTACAAGGGAAAAGATGGAGCAAGGGAAGGCTACAATTTGTAAAAATTAATGACGTTTTTAAAAGAGATAATCCAAAGCCCTGTCCGTCTCCCCTTGCGTGTGTGAGAGATGCGCGCCGGCAATAACTAATACAAGCAGACGCCGGAAAGATAAAGTAAAACAAAATATCATATATACATTATAGTAAAAAAAAAAAAAAACCCAAAAAACAAAGGAAATAAAATGATAGTTATGAAGGTGATAACGAGGACCAAATAAATACTTTTGTTATTCAAAACATTTTCCTCCACACATAAAATACATAGAATTTGAATGAGTGGATTCTGTGTCTTATCAACACGTTTTTCGGACCACCCAATGTTAATAATTGTCCACCTTGATATCCAAGCGAAAACATAAACATTAGTTGGGGGTTATACTTTTGTCAAACAATAAACGTTAATCGGAATTATATATATATATATATATATATATATATATATATATATATATATATATATATATATATATATATATATGTGTGTGTGTGTATATTATAAATATTATTATACACAACAGCATATATATATATATATATATATATATATATATATATATATATATATATATATATATAAAGAATATCTGTGGTGAAATTGGAATCAGCGAGATGATTTCAAATCCCAGGCTTGTCTATTGCGTTAACGTTTGCCCAATTGAGAATTCTATACTCAATTCTATCAGATTGGGATTCACTAACAGAATAGCCTGGGTTGTCAGTTTGGATGGAAACCTGTATGAGACAATGAAAACTCTGGATTAGTACCAGAAAAGTACGTATCCCGGAGGAAAGAAATGGTACTTTGTAAAATAGTCACCTAGTCACTCGAAAATGGCTTCTGCCGCGCTCATATTCACAGGAAAACTATTGAGTCAATAACAGAGCTAGACAAAGAAGTCCAAAACAAAGAAGACAGTTTAAGGGAAGTGTTTGCAAAACATGATTTCATTTTCAGGAGGAATCTGAACATTTCAAAATTGTTGGCTGATTAGAAATCATTTAAGATCGGCAGATGCGTAAAAAACTTTTGATTTTAACGACCTCGTTACCGAATTATAAAATCACAAGGTATATACTATGTCTCTCCACTAAGACGAGTTTTGACAAATGGTCAGTTTTTAAGGTGGGGGACCCGAGCTCGTACACCAGGGTTAGGAAATTGCCAGTAGCCCCCTCTGGCCTATGTGCGAGCACCAATCTTTCTCTCGGGTGCAATGAGATAGATCAGGGAATTTCGAACTGAAACATTTATCTAATTTACCATAGTAGATTGTCATTGTTCTGCTGTACATTTCTAGGGATATTACGATCTGTTATTTTCATACTGTTCAGTTATTACTCCGTTTATTTCCACTGAGACTGATTTTACCAACAGGCCTAGGATCGTACGCATATTTACTCTGTCACCAAGCAAGACACTAAAGCCGCTAAGACACAGATAAACCCTTCACACAACGGTTAACGACGAGAGTTTGTATGAAACGCGATTTTTCTAAAATCGGTATCACCCCATGCAAGATAGTTATGCAAGACAGTTATGCAACGAAGACACAAGGAGTTACTGAGTGTGGAAGAATTAGAATTAAAAAAAAAAACTTTATTAAGGAGAGAGAACAAAAATGGTCATCAGGAGAACAGAAGATAGCGATTGACATTACGTTTAAATTTCTGAAAATTGAAGTTGGCTGGAAAGCATGAAGACGGAAGGGAATTCCACGTGCGTGAAGTGCGATAAAATAAACTGTTACCATAAAATATACGATCATATCTACCCAATTCGACAATAGATTGATGAGATCTAGCCACTAAACTAGTAATGTCTTATATTCAAAATGTCTAGCTAAAATAATGATTGCTCGTCCGAACAATTGTCATGTAAGTATTTATAGAAAAGGCACAGGGATTCTACCTTACAACAGTAGAAAATTGAGTGAAGCTGAGATGACATATTGGGACCAATAATATTGCTGATTCTTCTTTTGATTTTATCAAGGAACTCTATAACAATTATAGGAGCACCGGACCATATGTAGCAGAACCATTGCATAAGTCAAAGAGGCTATTGTCTCAGAGAACAGTAATGAAAATAGATGTTCGAAATCTACAGAAGTTTTATCCGTATCAATAAACAACTGAACAAAGCCAGAAAGCACAATGGACGAAACCTTGCGATAAGAAGAATGAGGAGATTAGTACGAAAATTCATAATTTACATAAATAAATATTTTTTTTTTTGCATTAAATAGTGACTTTTATATCATTAAGTTATGGTCTTAATGATACGCATACTAAAACTGTGGAAAAATATTTTTACCAGGATGTACATTGGAAAACCTATAAGCATACATTTAAATGAATGACAGATAGGAAATATAAACTCTATATTTACTTATGTATCGATAGTGTCAAAAACACTGAGTGTTGTCAGATTGGAATTGGAAGTTGCGACAGACTCTCGAAACAGTGGGTTCCTTTCTGTTTTGAAAAACAATGTTCGAAAGACGAGATTTCCAACTGAGACAGAACACCGACTGCAGACTTTTAGGGCAAATATCTTTCACTTTCGAAGCCCGTATAGGAAGATAGTTCAAGACACAGACGCAGAAAAAAAATAAAAGAGTAAGAGAAAGAAAACAAAAGATGTCCATATGAAGAAACAGGTAAATAATCGAAGGTCGAAAAGAATCCTGAAAATATCTTCGTACTTGTTTGATAAAAAGCGAAGATTGAGTGGAAAACAGAAAGAAAAATTTCAGACAATAATATATATATATATATATATATATATATATATATATATATATATATATATGTTATGTGTGTGTGTGTGTGTGTGTGTGTGTGTGTGTGTGTGTGTGTGTGGAAGTATATAGAAAATAGGAAGGAACTGGTTAGGTAAATAATCCAAAGTTCCTTAGTATTTTAGTTATTATTTTTAAAAAATAGTGCTCGATACAAAAGTAGAGCATAAATATAATTATTTATTTAAAATATGATTCCAACTCGCCAGTTGGAATCAAATTTTTAAATAAATAATATATATATATATATATATATATATATATATATATATATATATATATATATGTCATTAAGGCTATTCGAGAAGAAAAGGGATGCAGTTGTTTCTACTCGTTTATGTTTAATGAGTGTCAAATATGAAGCTTTTCACATTTCGTATAACAGTTGCAGTCAAACAAATTTTAGCATTCTGCCAGAATATATTTTGCATTCAATTTTACACCAAATCCAGGAAACCAGTTGCAGAGAATTGTGGTGTACCGTCGACTTTCGAATGCAGAAGCTTGCGACCTCGCAGCTGAATCCGGTTTTGCCAGTGTGGAGTGATAGACAGGGGGTGGGTGGCATTCTCTGAGGTATTGCAACCGAGAATGTACGGTCCAAGTATTAAGTCAACTGATCTGTTGCACCTCATCTACGTTCACTGGTCCGAACTTGCTTTTATGTTTCTTTGTGAACTTTTTGCCATATTACTGTTGCTTTGTCTTATTGTCGTTCATTTGTCTTGCATATATTGTGTGCTTGTTTTATATTATTTTTACCCTGTTTTTCTTTTCTTTCTTTTTTTTTGTTATTGCAGACTTTGACAATACTCTTTGACGAACATTGTTTTTATTATTTATTTTGCATTCGACTATGTTTACCCACACCAGAATAGCTGTAAATTTTAATTTTTAGTACATATAGTTGTATAACCTGACAACCCTAACCAGTGAAATTAATTGAAATCAGTCTGGAGATCGAGAAGTCTTTACAAATGAAAAATATTTGGACATCGAAAATATAGTCCCTTGTTTCTTGATTAAAAAACCCTACTTTTACTGTAGCGTGGCCCTAACAATTAAGCCAAGGGAACCATTATTATAAAGGGTGTCTCATTTATTTATTTAACAAACACACTGAAACAATTCATAGTCTATATCAGCTACCATTATTTTACCCGCATCTTTAGCGATGGATTGGAAATAAGAGACCCACTTGAGATCGGGTGTTAGTTTAAAGCCCAATATTCTCTCAAGGCAAGGTTCCTGTTCGAGGGGACACCCTTCCATCGTGACTGGCGGTAGTTCGGGGTCTGATCGGCAGTGATGGAATATAAGTACTTTGGCTTTCGAAGCATTGAATGTTACTTCCATGGAAAGTGCTAGGATGAACTACATTCTTTGATTCCTCCAGGTCTAAACTTTATGGCAAAAACCCACCTTTCAACTTACATATTAGCAATCCACCCACATTTCATCCGTATACGATCGGCGAGAAATAAGTTTCACTCAAACATCTTTTTTCTGAGAACCATTGTCCTGTGGAATTGGCTCCCAAGAGGATGTTTCCCTTATCACTACAATATTAACCTGTTCAAGTCGAGAGTTAACCGTTATTTCTCCTTCCTTTCCATATAAACTCCTACTTAACTTAACTCTCTAACTTGATTGACCTCGTAACTTATACAGGCCGCCCTAAGACTATAAACTACATTCGCGTCCTGGGTAAGACGATAAACTACATCCGACAGCAAGACCTCTGATCAGGATGTTTTGAGGAGCGTGGAACCACCTCTTAATTGCTGATGTTTCCAGGTCCACTCTGACCCAGGGTGATAGCGCCTGTTAGGGTCCCAGCTATGGGAAAATAGTTACCCCCAGACAGCTGTGAAAACAACATTAAAGTGTAAAAAGAGGTTTTAATACCATCAATACTTTTTTGTAAAAAAATATTACCAGCAATGAATTTTTGAAAGAAAAAACTATTAACAGCAATACATTTTTGAAAAGAAATATTACGAACAATGTATTTTTGAAAGAAAAAAAATTACCAGTAATACACTTTTGAAGAAAAAAAACACATTTTCAACAATAAAAATCTTGACATCAAATAACACATTGACGATGATATGCCGTAAATCAAAGCAAAGCAAACTTTGTACAGGGTGAAGGTTAGAGTAAAAAAAAAACAAGAATAAAAAAAAAAAAAAAACAGCAACAAAAAACATATATCGTTAAAGAGTCAGTTGACAGACGGCAAAGCAATTTATTTTGCACAATAAATAACTATTTTCAAAACAACCCCATTCTTTTTTTAAAATATCTTTACAAATGATTACTTAAAAATCCCTAAGAGGGAATATTACGCAATGAAACGTTCAAATCAATTTCAATTTCATATTGATCATATCAATTTCATATTGATCATATCAATTTCAATTTCTTATTGATTCAAATCAATTCCAATTTCTTATTGATTCAAATCAATTTCAATTTCATATTGATTCAAAGCAATTTTAATTTCTTATTGATTCAAATCAATTTCAATTTCATATTGATTCAAATCAATTTCAATTTCATATTGATTCAAAGCAATTTCAATTTCTTATTGATTCAAATCAATTCCAATTTCTTATTGATTCAAAGCAATTTCAATTTCATATTGATTCAAATCAATTTCAATTTCTTATTGATTCAAAGCAATTTCAATTTCTTATTGATTCAAATCAATTTCAATTTCATATTGATTCAAATCAATTTCTTATTGATTCAAATCAATTTCTTATTGATTCAAATCAATTTCAATTTCATATTGACTCAAATCAATTTCAATTTCTTATTGATTCAAATCAATTTCAATTTCATATTGATTCAAATCAATTTCAATTTCTTATTGACTCATCCACGTATAAACTATCATGTAAACTACACTTGATTTTACCAGAATTTCTTCTTCCGAAGTTTTGGCGTCATACATTTAGTTTCATATGCAGGGATCATTACATTCACGGAAACGTAACATTTATGATAATCATGTTATGTCTGTTTCATCAAACTAAAGAAACCGCATCGTCTACATCTGTAGTATGAGCAGGAGAAACTTTTCAAATCACTAATTTAGCATGTATACACTATTTAAGTATCAGATGTTTTTATATATATATATATATATATATATATATATATATATATATATATATAACCTTTAGCCTCTGTCTGTTTGTTATCGAAATCCTAGGGCATTGGAGATAGCTCCCCATAACCATATATATTCTGAAACTACATTACACAGGGTTTTTTTATTAGTATTTTTCATTTTGATTAAATGTGGTCCTCGGGGGGACAACCTCTCCGATGATTTTCCTTTTGATTTAGATTATATTAAATTTAAAAAGGGGAATGCATCCTAAGGCACTTGGGTAAGTATATTTCATTTTAATCTAAAGGCGACCTGGGGGTCACACAATCACCACTGAAATTTATTTTCCCTCGGATTTAAATTAAATTTAATGACTCCTATAAAAATGAACAACTCCTATAAAAATAAAGAAGAAGAAAGTCAGTTCATATCGGCAAGATCAAATTCAGCCAATATGCTCGTCAAGTTGAGCAAGATATCTGCAGTCAGTGAGTAGTGCCTTACGATACAAATTTATTGCGACGATTCAACTGTCATATCAATTTTGAAATCTGCTCATCAATTCATGTGGGCATGTATTGCAACCGACACATATCAAAGGGGTCAGATCAAACTGTTTTGGCACAAACCCCACTGTTTTTTCTCCCTTAGATTTAAATTAGATTTAAATTTGAACAAGGGAATGCCTCCTATACAAAATATAGAAAGAGAAAGCCAGAAGATGGAGGTCACATCAGCAAGACCATTGAGTAATACTGAAATGCATAATTTTTCTCCACAAATTATAACAATGATTTAAAATCAATCATCATTTTCTTAGAAAAAATGTTTGCCCCAAAGCAAATCATGGGAAATTAGTCTTTATATATATTAGTCTTTATATATATCAGACTTTATTTATATATATATATATATATATATATATATATATATATATATATATATATATATATAAGCATTTAAGGAACTTTTTAATACGACAATATTCATTATTACTGTATCAGTAATGTTATTTTAGTGACTACACGCGTTTGAATAGACATGCCGATTTACTTGTAGACATGAAATTATGTCCATTAGCATAGATCATCGAAAGTCTAATTGGACAAACTGTCTTTTTCAACGAAATATACCACTCCTTACTTATTAAGTCTGTCGCGGGGTTCATTTTTCTTTATAAAACTTTTGATGATCTAGGCCGGTAGACATTTATTTCTCTGTTCATTAATCACCAGGTCTGCCTACTCAAACACATTTATAACGTTTATAGTGTATATATATATATATATATATATATATATATATATATATATATATATGTGTGTGTGTGTGTGTGTGTGTGTGTGTGTGTGTGTGTGTGTGTGTGTGTGTGTGTGTGTGTGTGTGTGTGTAAAAATATATAGAAAATGGGAAAGAACTCGTTTGGTAAATGATCCAAAGTTCTTTAGCATTTTTATTATTATTTTTAAAACATAGTGCTCGATACAAAAGTAGAGCATATGGAATCACATTTTTAAATAAATAATTATATATATATATATATGTATATATATATATATGTGTGTGTGTGTGTGTGTGTGTTTGTGTGTGTGTCTGTGTGTTTATGTATTTGTGTGTGTATGTATGTGTTATGTGTGTTTTTTAATCAAATACAGAAAAGTTATCGATACATTTGAGTCTTCCATGAACAAGGGAAACAATTTATAGAATAATATATAGATATTAAATCTCGAAAAGACTTATCTACCCTCTTCACGCAACCAAATGTTTCATATTAGCCAATATTTGATATGGAAGCAAGATCATCAGGCGGTCAAGAGAGACAGGACAAAAGTGGTTACTACGGTTACTTTCTATATAACTTCGATCGAATAAAATCTTAGAGAAACAATTATTTACCAAGCGGTTGCTTCCTTTGATAGACGTTATCTAAATGTTCGCATTTCCTTTTGCAACATATATTTATAAAATGTAGTAAAAACTAATGTTTTAAATTTAAGAACGCTCAAAAATATTCTGAGAACTAAGAGTGATATCAATGTAAACTATGGAGGAATGTAAGTGATGTAAATTAATGCCTAATAAACAAAACTCAATAAATGTTCTGATTTTTGTTGAATTATTATTTATCATTTTATTTTAGTTTGTGGTATTATATATGTATTTATTTATTTGAAATAATAGAAGGTTTGGATTTAGAACGAGTTGGTAAGAAATATTTACCTTTTGTCTGTAATAATGTTGTCGTCTTAAACACACACACACACACACACATATATATATATATATATATGTGTGTGTGTGTGTGTGTGTGTGTATATTTATTTAAGTAATTCATCGAGTCTCGAAGAAACCTCAGCAGAATGCAGAAAGCACTGGACGGCCGTTTCGTCTTATATTTGAGACTCATCAGCAGTGCGCATCCACTACCGAGAATTGAAACCCGGACAGTTACATTCACAGGCAAACGTCATAACAAACGTCATAACAGCTGTACTAACAGGCCTCGGTGACGATGAGGTAAAGAACTAGACACGATATTGGACCGCTCGTTCATATATTCCGTGGTAGAACTCATTCAAGTCTCCATTACCCATTGAACCACGACTACCATCACAAAACTTTTGCTTGGTGATGTTAGTCGTGGCCCTCGGAGTCCCAAATATAGGACGAAACAGCCGTCCAGTGCTTTCTGCTTTCTGCTGAGGTTTCGTATAGACTCGATGAATTACTTAATTATCTCAAATCCTCCTTAATTCCTAATATATATATATATATATATATATATATATATATATATATATATATATATATATATATATATATATTTGTATTTTTAGCAGCAATCCTTCCTTTATGCATGTTTTATTAAAACGACAGACAAGGTACTACAGTTGAGCTTTTTATTTAATTTTTCTTGTGTTCTGACAAGAGCTTTCTTTTCTGGACAAAGAGTGTGTAAGAACTGTCCGAATGTTCTGTGTTTCCGAGCGCTTTCGGCTATACCTTTAGCCATTATCAAGGATGGTTCAATTATCAGCTTAGTAGAGTGTGTTCTATGTATGTTCAGTGTGTGGTAGTGATGTTTTAGTTTCCGAATACGGTTAGCACATTGTGGCTTTGTTCATAGTTGATATTGTTAAGAGTTGGCTTTTTCTTTTTTATTATTAGAGCTTCCATTATTTTTAGTCTTTTTTTGCAAGTGGATGCAGTTAATATATTAGTGTTTTCTACTAGTATGTTCCTAATAGTGTCAGGTAAATCTGAGTGTGTGTTTAAATGTGTTCTGATGGAACTGTGATCAGATAGGTGTAATGTAAGACGTCTGGATAAACATGTGGTTGTGTAGCCGATGTAATTATTTATAAGTCCGGTTTGGTGGGGAACGCAGTTCCTTAAAGGGCATTTGAACTCATAGATAATGTTCGTTCTTTTGTAATTTTGACTTCGTTGGTGTGTTGTTATTTTTGAGGATAAGGTTGGCCGTCTTAAATTTTTTATAATAGATAATAAGTTTGATTTTTTTATCCGGGTCAATAGGAGTAGTATATTTCTTTATAATATGTCTTAGAGCAGATTCATCTTGCTTGTAATTAATATGCATTTGGTTTTTGTAATAAATGTGTATGTGATTTTTAGTTGTGTATTCGCTATCATTATTACTTGCTTTGGGGAGGAATATTCTAATTTGTTGGTCTATAAGGTAGTTAGGGAAACCATTGTTCATAGTTGATATTGTTAAGAGTTGGCTTTTTCTTTTTTATTATTAGAGCTTCCATTATTTTTAGTCTTTTTTTGCAAGTGGATGCGGTTAATATATTAGTGTTTTCTACTAGTATGTTCCTAATAGTGTCGGGTAAATCTGAGGTGTGTTTAAATGTGTTCTGATGGAACTGTGATCAGATAGGTGTAATGTAAGACGTCTGGATAAACATGTGGTTGTGTAGCCGATGTAATTATTTATGAGTCTGTTTGGTGGGGAACGCAGTTCCTTAAAGGGCATTTGAACTCATAGATAATGTTCATTTGAACTCATAGATAATGATAACATTAAAGAAATAGAGACACTTAAGACCACATTTGAGAAAAACTCCGTCCTTAATTTTACATATGAACTTAGATATCCTCGTTGAACATAACAATAACACTTTCATTACATCATTATACAAAAAAAAACCACTAGCAAAAACTCGTGCCACCTTAATTTCAAAAAGTGAATGTCCACTTAGGTACAAAATAGCTGTAATAAAAAACTTCTAAATAGAGCCCACCAGAACTCATCCTCTCGACTACTCTTTTTTTCTCAAAGAACTTAACAACGTTAAACAAACACTAATTAACAATGGTTTCCCTAACTACCTTATAGACCAACAAATTAGAATATTCCTCCCCAAAGCAAGTAATAATGATAGCGAACACACAACTAAAAAATCACATACACATTTATTACAAAACCAAATGCATATTAATTACAAGCAAGATGAATCTGCTCTAAGACATATTATAAAGAAATATACTACTCCTATTGACCCGATAAAAAAATCAAACTTATTATCTATTATAAAAATTTAAGACGGCCAACCTTATCCTCAAAAATAACAACACACCAACGAAGTCAAAATTACAAAGAACGAACATTATCTATGAGTTCAAATGCCCTTTAAGGAACTGCGTTCCTCACCAAACCGGACTCATAAATAATTACATCGGCTACACAACCACATGTTTATCCAGACGTCTTACATTACACCTATCTGATCACAGTTCCATCAGAACACATTTAAACACACACTCAGATTTACCCGACACTATTAGGAACATACTAGTAGAAAACACTAATATATTAACTGCATCCACTTGCAAAAAAGACTAAAAATAATGGAAGCTCTAATAATAAAAAAAAAAAAAGCCAACTCTTAACAATATCAACTATGAACAAAGCCACAATGTGCTAACCGTATTCGGAAACTAAAACATCACTACCACACACTGAACATACATAGAACACACTCTACTAAGCTGATAATTGAACCATCCTTGATAATGGCTAAAGGTATAGCCGAAAGCGCTCGGAAACACAGAACATTCGGACAGTTCTTACACACTTTTGTCCAGAAAAGAAAGCTCTTGTCAGAACACAAGAAAAATTAAATAAAAAAAACAACTGTAGTACCTTGTCTGTCGTTTTTAATGAAACATGCATATATATATATATATATATATATATATATATATATATATATATATAAGATATTACATCGAAAACATGTAAAAATCACTACACAATTGCTGTCGTGTTTCAATGCATATCAATGCACCTCATCAGTCGATCGTAAATTACTGGAGAGTGAACAATTCAGATTTCAGAGTAAAATACAACCACTTTTAAGAAAAGAAAGAAAAGTGTGTGATAAGGTTTGTGCGCTTTACTCTGATCAGACAATCAAATATGTCCTGCGTTAAATTTAATCTAAGCGAAGAAGAAAAAATATTTCTCTATATACATCATGACCCATAGATTTGAAACTAACAGCAGTTAGACATGAACTAAAGCGGATATATATGGTTGCTAAACAAGTTATATGCTTTGTAAATTTCCTACATATTTTTGTAGTTGATGAATAAATAGCTTCTTTAAGAAATAATTTAATAATTATAGTATATAGAATTATTTAGTAAATTATGTACTGCAACACAGTGCAACAAAAATATAAGAAAAATATCAAATTCCAAAGTTTATCTAAATTGTAAGGTAAACTGTGCTTACAATTTACCGTTAATTCACTCCTTTGATTTAACAATGAATTTTTGTCAAAATATTTGATGATTTAGATTTTTCATGTAGACAAAAACAGGATCCATATAAAGTTCTACATCTCCTTGCCATTTAAAACATTTTCCATTTCAACTTAAGAGTCTTATTATCATCTTTTAAACTCAATAATTTCATAGAAAGTGTCGTATTATTTTTGTAAATAGTATTGGTAAAGAACAAGATATGTTGATACCACCTAGTCTTAAAAGAATTCATAGTACTATCAATATATAAATTTTCAACCATAGGATTCTGTTGGATTTGAAGGTGTTAATTTGTAAATGTGAACTAGCAATATGAGAGAGGAAGAAGAGAGAATATTGAGAGACCATCGTTCAGGAGGAAATTGCTAAGGTATATATATATATATATATATATATATATATATATATGTGTGTGTGTGTGTGTGTGTGTGTGTGTGTGTGTGTGTGTTAGTCTTTATACGCCACAGCTGTTGAATAAAGATTCCGGCTTGTTCAGGCATCTGCACAATGATTAAGTTTTGAATATATTTTAAGCAGATTTATCTAATACGCTATTAAAAATATCAATATGAAAAAAAAGAAAAGGTGGATGCATTGCACACAGAATTCTGAGGAAATTTAAGCCAAACATTTTTTAGTAGAGAGAAATTCTGTTAAATATGTTAGTTATTGTTAGTCTTCAGTTACGATATTGCATCAAAATCAGAAAAATTACTAATAGGATGCTCATTATGAAGTTTTTAGAGAATTATTTGGTATAACTTCAATAATTTAAACGGACAATGCATCAAACATTATTATCTACATTATTCACAGGGAGACTAGGGTCGTATCGTTTTTGATATTATTACAACTTTCTAGCCGTTGCGCAAACTGGTTTCACGAACTTTAGTTTGAGTAACCTACAATAAACACCGAACTGAACACTTTATTTAATCTACGGTGGTAGACCGTTCTCACATCTCTGAAGATGTCTAGGGATATCCTCTCTTGTTCTTATTTAATACTTCTCAGTTATTGCTCGCCCTGTCTCCACTGAGTTTAAATACACAACCCGTCCCAATGTTTGAATTTGCATTTATTGTGTCACCAAGTTCACAGATCAATGCCTTAATCCAATCGGCTATTTTCCGGAGAACTTTAAGGTTAAAACCTAATCTGCCTGCTGCTGAGGATACTGTTGCTTGACACGCTTGATCGCACTGGCCGAATCAATTAAATCCAGAAACGTTGTAATCCCAACAAAATAGAGAAGAAATGTCAGCATGTAAATGATGTACATAATAATAACTTCTCATTCGGCTAAATTATAAATTATCAGATGTCTTGTATTAATATGTTTGATATATGAAAGATTCCAGACACGTTTTATTGGCTTTTATAAACAAAAGAATTTCGTCAAGTATAACGACAGTAAACGAATGTAACCGTTCTTGTCGATAAAGAAAGAATGTGCAATGCCTGCAAATACATTACAAGGATATAATTGTTAAAAAAAAATACACATAAATATTCTAGTACATCTATAGACCAACATTTTTAAAGTATTTCTTTTTTGTTATTTGGTTCACTTTGCAACAAGTCTATATTGATTTTTTCTGACATCCAAGGGAACTGATAATAAAGGTGGGGTTGCCGAAAGATTTAGTCTGGGTGATGATGTCGGCTTTTGGTAATGCCGAGATGGGTTGGCCGGGGCATTACACGTGTCC
>CAHIKZ030003604.1:495000-510000 GCA_903632075.3 Acanthosepion pharaonis | reverse complement strand
CAGTTGCCATGAAAGTACTTGTAGAAAAGACAGAGGAAAGCCAAAAAACGTCTGCGAGATAGTGAATGTAGACGGGATGCTAAATCAGGACCAATCACGTTGCATATCCGTCTCTGGATTTTGTAGACTACCTCAAGATGAGCAGCGGAAAATATTATTTTATGCATATAAAAAATATTTTTATCATAATTCGATTCATTGTGCAATTATTTAACTCTGTAATGACTATCAAATAACTACAAGAGCATCGAATTTGGTTTTGTTTCATTGTTTTAGGTCATTTCAAATTTGCTAGTTTATATAATGTCATTCCGATGTCACAGGAGTCAAAACTTAGACGCAGTTTTCGTTTGCACGATAATAACAAAGATAGACATAAGTTTGGTTTTCACGTGAGTCAAGTAGCGTACACGTTGGTTTGCTTTGCATTCGTTTAAAAAAGTTAAGCAGTGTTTTGGATTGCACGAGAAGTATATCAGAAATGTAGACATGCTTTTTTTTTTTTGCCCGGGACTCAAATAAGCAGACGTTGTTTTGGTTTGAGCAAGAGTCATAAAAGAAGAGACATTTCGTTTGTACGTAAGTCCGAAAAGGAGACACGGTTTTTGTTTTCACGAAAATCAAAATACTCTCCACAGATTTAGTTCGCGCGAGGGTTATGAAAGTAGATATCGTTTCAGTATAAATGTGGCCTCATTTTCAGTGGTTGACACCAACGCGCAGAGATAGAGTCGTGTATTCTCGATCGCAACTACCAGCAAGAAAATTGGTATTATCCTTAAGAAACTAAAAATTGAAGGTGCCCCCTTGTTAATATGACTGATGCAGACGGTGCTAACGAACTGGCTATATTATCAGACTATAATCGCTGGAGCTAGTAAACTATTTAATATTTGAGAACGAACATCCGGGATATCGTTTTGTATATAAATGCGATAAAAACAGAATACATCATTTACAGTATTAATCAGCTTAATCAGCTCTTTTAAGTAAGTTGTTAAATTCCGTGAACAACTTCACACCTCTGGGCTCAATTTCAATAGAGGAATATGTATTGACATGATTTGCCCGTAGTGTAGCAATTAGAGGCATGGAAACTGAATTCGTCATCTCGTGTTTAAAATCCTCCCCGCAATCTTGTGTTCGCCTTGGCACAATAAGACAGGGTGACTTTTTTTTTTTTACTGATTTTAGAAAATTAACATTGCAGTCAATAGGAAAGTTGTTCTTTGAGTTGCTAAGTATTGACACCAAAAATTAGATGCATAGCTTTTAGCAATATTTGAGCATTTAGTTCTGAAAATATGTTCGGAAATACCTAATTTCTTCAGGTTTTTCTTCCAAACTGACTTCAATATTTTACCATTTCAAGAATAATCCAGATAAAATTGGTATATTTTTTTTAGATACATTAAATGGAAAATATATTCAAACCACAATTTTAATTATGAACTACCACAAACAAAATATGCAGGTTTTTAATGTATTCGATAATTAAAATTGTAAAAAGTTTACAAAAAAATATTGCTCAATGAATAATATTTGTTAAAAAACAATTATTAAAAAAAAAAAAAAAAAAAAAAAACACAGATAAAAGTGTATAACACTGTTAATATCTCCTGGGGATAAATCATAATATGTTTGAATTGTTTAATTAAAATCACGGCTAAACTGCTTCAATATATAACATATAAAATTATGTAACTTAATTGTCCAGTATAATTTCCGTTTGAGTTAAATGAAGGTCTTATTTGATGGCATAATGATAAAGTAATAATGTACTTGTGACATGCATCATGTCCTTACAAAATTTGTAAAGTTTCAGAAAATTATAAATTTTATAAGACTGTGGTACCAGGCTTTCAGAGATCACCGGAATTAAATTCCAATGCTACGATTTTGAGATTAAACTAAATCTTTTAAACTCATTCAAATTCTTTCGTATATCTATTTATCATGTTAAACCTTAACTTTCAAATTGTAATTCCAATGTTCCAAATATCGTCCTGCCGTATTGGCACAAATATTCGTGAAAACGTATGAATCTTCCACTTGTCTCCCCAACTGAGATTGGCACCTCTGAAGCAATTAAGTGCAATCTTGAAATCAGATCTGTCTTAAAATATTGAAAAATATTTATTTCATGTTGTTGTGTAAATAGTCAAGTTGTACAGTTCGTCTACCAGGACTCAAACAAAACCAAAAGAATATGAAAATATAATAGAAGGTAATGATACACGTAAGGCTACGAGCGATTCTCACCATATAATGTAAGGACCAACTGGCAAAAGAAAAACTCTATTAATATACAAACTAATGTGGGAAATGTTTCTCAAATTTGCTGGATATTGTTAGAGAATCAAAGTAGTATTTATTAGCGATGCATTTTAATGATTTTCGAAGGCAAACGTTTACCGGCTCACTGAAGATACTGTATAGAATATGGATGAGCATCTAACTGCCAGAAAAGGAAAGATGGCGTCATGAAGTCAAGCAAATCCGTGTAAGTTAAAAATCCAAAAGCCAGAGTGGATTAATAATTATAAAGAGATGAAATTCTCGTTAGAGAAAGAAAAAAACTTGCTGATATATAACATCTGATCTTACCTATGGCAGCAAATGTTAGCGTGGTGGTGTCCTCCCTCTAAGTGTCTATGTTAGACGCTTCCGCTTACTATGTTTTCTTGGAGAGAAGGTTCGGGGAACAATGAACAGGGAACAGTTAATAGATTGAGCGCTAGTTCATATGATACACTCTCACTAGTCGCGTAATACTATTCTGGTGTACTTCCTGTTTAATATACGATATATCTGCAAACCAGGTTTTTTTATTACTTAACCATTTACTTGGTCGCAACAGTTAGACGATCATATTACAGATGTATAGACTTGAAATGGCAGATAGAAGATTCGAGAGAAGAATTCTAAGAATAACAGAAATTTGAAGAAAGAAAACTAATACTGACAATCATGAAGAAACAGCTGACATTTCTGGAATGCGAAGAGTGCTTGGGAATATACATGTTGTAACCAAGTAAATGGTTAAGAAATAACAGGACAAGATATTGCAGATGAATCAAATATTGAACAGAAAAGTATTACGCGACTTCGGAGTATATGAGTCGGTTTACCAGCGTTTAAGCAATATCTACTATTCCCCCGAGGCATACTAATTTTATAGTAAGTGGAAGAGTCCCCAATAGACTCATTAGAGTGAGGAAATCACAGAAATAGGATATAGGGAAAAACAGTGAATATCTTAATAAGTTTATATAATGGGATGTTCAAACAAGGTCTGATTAAAATGTATCAGGGCTGGTTCTATAAAAATACGACTACAAAGCATATCAATTTGGCATTTAATATCCTTCGTATTTCCCTTCTAGAGCTGCACACATTATCCAGCGTCGTTCCCATTGATTGAAGCTGTCAAAAAACTTCTTTTTGGGATAAGGAGCATTCTCGTGGATTTTCTTGATGTCTTGAAGTTTTGTTCCTATCAAGTCGCAAGGGGAGATAATATGCGAATAGAGTGGTTTTCGGACCTCGGGAATATCGTAATGGGCGAAAACATGCTGCCCAAGACATTGTCACTGATAGAATCTCTGTAATGTGGTGAGACGACCATACACTGCACAGTTTCCTTGCAAGTAATTCTATAATCAACGGAAGTGAGTGAGAACGTGATAACTTAGTGTGTCTGACCGACATAGCTCAAGGTCAAACGGCTTGACTCTGCGTACTTTCCTTCTGTTACTATAACACAGTCCCGATAATTTTTGAGCAGATTTCATAAACGGGCGAGACAGAGTCAAATGTTACTTAGAACAACAAAATACCGGAAGTTGTGGAGAGTCATGGTCGCATGTCTCTAGAAAGGAAACAGGAGTTTAAAGAAGAGTTTAATATTCACGACTGAATTAAATGCATTGACAAGTAAGTAAACAGTGTTCAAATATAAATGTGTTGCTTAAAATATATGATTTTTTAATATCTCTTTATATCTGCATATCAATTTATGTACCTAAATATAGTGAAAATTATACAGTGGTAATTTCATTTAGATATTGAAGCAATAACTGTGCGACTGTATACGAACTTAGAAGTTTACAGTCGCAAATATATATGTTAAAGGTGAAATGAACATTTGGTAAGTTGTTGTACGTAATGATTGTCAACAGAAGATATTTCGTCTTATATATTGGGATCGATTTTTATTGAAAAAAAAAATCAGTAGAAAATATTCCTGTCTTAAATAATGATCTTTCGTGGCAGAAGCTGATTAAGTTTTTCCTTATCCACCAAATATGTCAGAGAGATGAGAACAGAGATAAACAAATGGCAAGATTATATATTAAATCAAACTGTCAAAGATATCAGATCGAGTAGTTTAAAAAAAAAAAACACTTATTGAAGATAATTGAAAGCAATAAAATTAGATTTTACTTTAGAAACACTCATCATTTACCAACACATATACTTATCTTCCATGTTTTTTTTTTGGATATATCCTCACACCTGTACGAGAAAACACATAGATGGTTTCTGTTCATATACCGATAGAGAGTACACATTAGTACTGCTGACAAGCGGAAAACTCCATACTTAATAAATGTTCACTGTCGTAACACATAAACAGTCATATATATATATATATATATATATATATATATATATATATATATATATATATATATATATGAATTCCAATAACCAACAATTACTATTCTACAAAATGAATTCCAATAACCAACAATTATTTTTATAAAAAAAATTATAACATAAGTATTTATTTCATAAAAAAATAGCCATTTTAAGTATGTTACTCTGTGTCTTATCAAAATGGTGTTTTTTTTTCAACATCATCACTTGATAAGACACAGAGTGTGTTGAAACAAAATGGCTATATTTGTAGTGATTTTATAACATGCTTATGTTATATTTTTTTTAAAAAAATAATATATATATATATATATATATATATATATATATATATATATATATATATATATATATATATATATATATATATATATATATATATGACTGTTTATGTGTTAATGTGTAGATATATATGTATACATATATGTGTGTGTGTGTGTGTGTGTGTGTGTGTGTGTGTGTTAGCGCGCGTGTGCATGTGTGTGATGGGTGTCGACTCGTAAAGCGAGTATGACCATCACTGACATGTCCGGCCAATCAGTTAAGCTCCCCCACATCACTGCATTCATTGGTTGCGTGAACGCCATCGATCTGCATTTCTTCTCACATATGTGGCATACCAAATCATCTCTTCCAATATGCCGTTTCATATGCCTTGTCAGGCCCAACCTGGTCCTGCACACCCTAGTGCACGTTGGGCATTCAAAGCATGCCATTATAAAATCGTCATATAGAATTGATTGTTGGTACTGATGTGACCGCGGGTGACTCAGCCAACTGAACCTTGAGAGATATACCGACTGCATTGGGCACATGACCAGGTTGGCATCTCATGGCAATTCAGGAATCCCTTCGGAACCACTTTCTTCAGTTCTGCATATTTTTGTTATGTCTCATGGGAGATATTGACGTCGTCAGCAATACCAGTTCTTCAAGAAACCCGGTCTTCAGAGAGCCTCTCCTAGTTATGCCGACCAATATGGAACTTGCATAGTGACAATCTTTAAGGCAGTCTTTGTATCAAAGTTTGGGCTGGTGCTGCTGTCTTTTCCCATTTCCAATTCTATGGCCCGTCCATCGCAATCTATGCTTGTGTATAAATGCTTCCACTCAGAGATAATTGGCCTTTTGTAGAACAAAGCTATCAGGGGTGTGAGATATCCAGTGGACGTCATGATATACGTTAGGTACCTTTCAACCAACACTTTTTCAAAGGTATACGTTGGCATGTGGGAATGTAATTGAAGACACACTCAATATAATAAATGAGAAGGGTAAATTGGAACGCGATTAAAAAGGAAATTTTAAAATCAGGTACCTAAGATATATCATGACATCCATGCTGTTTATATATACATATATATGAAGAAGAATAGGATTCACACCTTGGGAAAGGTGTAAATCCTATTCTTCTCCCTCCAGCTATGGGTTAAATAGCAGGACAGACTGGGTTCTATAGCCTTGGATGGCAACTGGTCTAGGAGAAGGACAACTCTGAATCCAAAACCTGAGGCAGGTTGTTTGGGAACCTTGTGGCACGTATTGCACCAGGTCTCTGTATTCGGCCCTTCAAAAAGTGTGGATGGTCCTGCACGAAATTTTCACCACTATAATCGAATCTCAAGTGCCGGTGTCAGGCTGTCAGTTTCCTAGAAACTGATCTGTTTGACCCTCATACGTCGAACCCGACGGGAGAATCGATTTATATATATATATATATATATATATATATATATATATATATATATATATATATAACATTCCTTTGTCAAATTTTAAACAATTAATTTTAATCTTGAAACAAAGCATTCGTTAAATTCTAACGTATTTTGTGATGGTTTATGGAAGCTATTGAATTTATTATAAAAACTGCAATCTAAAGTTATTATGCAAAACGAGACAACTACTTTCTACTTCAAAAACAAGGTAATAAATTCAAGAAGAATTGGTCAAACTCTATAAGAGAACAAATAACAAACATATATGATAATTTACATCGTAATATAGTGACCCTTATTCTAAATAGCAGCCAGCAATCTATTATCAACTGATTTCGTTGAATTTTCTTTTACATCATCACATTCATTTTCTGATATAGTGGTTTTAATTTTCTCAAAAGTCTGCTTTCCTGTCATATTGTTTGCTAGGCTCATATAATTTCATCAACTGACCGTAGATTTTCGATCGGATTCAGGTCAGTACATGATGGACGCCATTTAATTAGCTTCTCTCCTGAAAACCTATTACGTTATTAAATTCAGTCGTAACCTTAGGTTCATGAGAAGTAGCTTTGTCATATATAAATACACACTTCAATTTGAAACCGTGAGACTGTGACTTGTGTCATTCAAAGAAAATCTTGTCCATGAAATCGCAATAGTTAGCAGTGTTTAATGTAACTGAAAATATAGCTGCTTTGAAATGGCCAATACTGGTTTGGTAGACAATTGCAGATCATAAAGTGTCACTAGCGTCTCTTTGCTGCCTTCTTTTATCCGCAAGCAGATATGCACCCGATAAAATCTATCCTTTGGTCCATGCATTATGTCCATTGAGAGGCACCTGAGTTTCGTCCGTGAAGATTACTTTAAAAAAGTCAATTTTGATGTAATTCTTCGCACAATTATGACGCTTTAAATATTTGTTTTACTGAGGGGAGTTTGCCGAGATTTCTTGACAAATCCCAGTTTGTAAAGCATTCTACCACTTTTGTCGTTTTGAACTCCCTCAATTCCAACCTGTTCAAACATCGGAGCACTGATAAAAAGTGACTTTTTTCGCTATAACTCGTTTTATTATACGTTTTCTTTCAAGGAGACGAGTTCTTAAAACTTTTCCCTTTGTTTATAGATCTCAACTTATATTTTCAAAGATCCTCTTGATTGTTCGGTGATCACTGCGAAGGTCCTTTGAAATCTTCAGTATTATTTTCTGTTTTTCAGTGTTTGTTAGATGATATCAGTTGCCTATATTCCAATATATATAATGCACGAAAATTTGTTTTTATAAGATTTCAGAGGCATTATATGCCTTTAACTACAGATAACATGTATTGTTGATTATTTTTCTATAAAATGTATTGTTAGTCAATTGTTTTATATATATTGTTTGCCAGTATATTACCATAAAAATGGTGTTTTTATACATTTATAGTATTTTGATTTTGTTTCGGGATTCATTGTTTGCCCATAGCTGGGCACTAACAGGTGCTCCAATCTCCCAATCAGAGGCCTTGCAGCCGGATGTAGTTTATTTAGTTTTATGGTGAAACACACCTATTCTATAGTTAATAGACTCTCCCACCTAATATAAGTAGGAATAGTAAGAGAAACGAGGTCAGTCGATGTCGGACGACCGGCTGAACGGTTGAACTCTCTGCCTTCTGGCGGGGAGGAACCCGAACGAGGCTACGCCGAAAGGCGGAGTCTCGTTCGGGGAGGTAAACCGACCCTGATCCCGTTTATACGGGTTTAAAGGATATATTTTTTGGCCGAGTCCACGGGCTAGGAGATCCCACGTTAAACCGGCCTTGTGTCACATGATACCCTCGTGGGGGTGTGACTAAATACTAGTTGATGTCGGACGACAGTCGAACTCTCTGCCTTCCGGTAGAGAGGAACCCAGACGAGGCTATGCCGAAGGGAAGTTTTTCGGCCGGGGAGGTAGACTGACCCGATCCCATTTATGCGGGGTCTATGGGGATTTTTTGGCCGAGCCTACGGGCTCGGGAACCCCACATTAAATTCGGCCTTGTGCCATATGTGACTGCGTGGGGCAGTTACTAAATAGCGTCGATGTCGGACGACACTAGTCGACAGTCGAATACGAACGTACTCAGCGACCACAACAAGATTACTCTGCGTAATACCTATTATATCAAGTTTCTAACGTTTTGTACGTCGAACTATTTAGGACAGATTTAGTACAAATACAAGTTTCCACTGCGAAATAACCCCACAACATTTAGTAGAATTAATATTAGCAGGGGATGTTCTTATACCCTTTATAATGTAAAGAGTTCGATATGCACTAGATGCAAGATCATTGCTTAAATTCTATAAAGAAAAATGTGTTTAACACTGTCAGTGTAGTAAGTAAAGTCTTTACTCTCTCCAGTGTACATGTAATTTTGTTAGGTTGGTTAATTTACGATATACCATTGTTAGGTTATCCAATGTCGAATATAAATCTTTTGGACGAGACTAAATTATATCGTGGCAGTAATATATAAATTTTACACCGAAGATAGATTAGATAGACGTATGCCCGGTTAAAAATCGATTCCAAAACCCAGACATTGTTCCGGTTTGCACTAGGGATAAAAAGGTTTACACTAAAGCCAGAAATATAGACATTGGCTTATTTACTCACGACTCAAATAGGTAGACATAGGTCCGGTTTACAAACGAGCCAAAATTTAGATATATGTCCGGTTTATACTCGAGCCAAAATTTAGACATACGTCCGGTTTACACACGAGCCAAAATTTAACGTATGTCCGATTTACACTCGAGTCAAAATTTAGACATGTCCAGTATACACTCGAGCCAAAATTGAGGCCTAGGTCCGGTTTTCACTCGAGCCAAAATTTCGACAAAAGTCTGGTTTATACGCCTGCCAAAATTTAGACATAGGCCCGGTTTACACACGATCCAAAATTGAGACATATGTTCAGTTTACACTTGAGCCAGAATAAGTTCGGTTTAAACTCAAGCCAAAATTTAGACATAGTACAATGAAGTAAACAAGAATAAATATTGGCAAGTTTTATACCAGAGTCTGAAATTATCCACCGGGCTTCTTGTCCATTTTCCTTGGTAGTTTAATCTCTTTTAAGTGTGTTGCCGTGAGAGAACGTAGTAAGTCCCTTTGTCAAAGCATGTAACACGGCGATAGAAACAAACATACACGCACACGTACGCACACGGAGATACGCATACACGCACACCCACACCCACATAAATACACAGATATATGTATATATATATATATATACATATCATGCACTACTCAAAATTTATATAATATAAATTGCGTGAATGTAATGTAGTACGGTAAGTTGGCTACATTCATTTTAGAGCGATTTTTCTTTTGAAACCGAACCTTAGTATTTTGAAGTTGACGATAGAAACTAGTTTCGATATTTTTTCCTAAGGTGAAGTTAGTCGAAAGTTTCTGTAGCTTCTCATATCTACTCTCTCTCTTTTAAGCTTTTCACGTAGAAACAGCAAACATGTATTGCATAAACAATCGTAGCAACTGTTCCTAGATGTGTGAGATGGCTGACAATGGCTGTCTTCATCATCCGTTGAAATATTTTTTTGAATTTCCGTTGAACCATGTCTATATTTACAATATTTGCGTTATAACTATTACCCTCATGTTTATGAAATACAAGACAGTATTCCGAATATAAATAGTGTAAGTGATGATAACTCCTCACCACAGAAATTTACACAGAAATTATGTCTCAGTTGCTTCAAGTTTCTTCTTCATCTGCGAGGAAATTATCCAACATTCATTGCCATATAAGATGGCTGATATTACCTTAGATTTCAGCCTTCTTGCTTTTTGTTGTGATTGAAATTCCTTCCTAGTTTTAGCAATAAACTACATCCGGCGGCAAGGCTTCTGAGGAGCGTGGAAAAAACCAAATGATTGCTGTTGTTTCCAGGTCCATCCTGATCCAGGGGTGGTACACCGGTTCGATTCCCAGCTGTAGGGAAAATATCGAAACCGCAAACTGAGGTTAAAAATGAGTTAAAAATGTAAAAATAAATTACAATAAGTTTGTAGCAATTTATTTTCAAATTAAAAAAAAAAATAACTATAATATATTTTTGGGAAAAGAAAATACCAAACTCAAACTTAATTTCGGCATTAACTTTTTAGGAGATGATATACCTTTAAACAAACAAACCAAAAAAATCTATTTTAAATTCTCCTGTTTCCTAACATTTTACATAATCTTTGAAAAACGAATTAATAGAGGTAGATAGGTTGGCCTATTAACTGGTTCAAACTTTTCCCTCATCTTTTCATCAGGAGTAGAGATTTATCCTTTGTTTCTTATTTAAGATTGGGTTTCCGGTTACTAAAGTCTTTTTATTCACTTACACTTCCAGTAACCACTTTCGTCTTAGTAGCATTATCCCCTTGCTAGGGATGAATTCATTTAAAAAAAATACTTTCTTTATTACAGTTCGCCATTGAATTCCAGTAGTACTTTTTCCATTGAAACTAATTCCGACTATATAAACAATTGCACACACATTTGTCTTTCGGTCTATGTTTGTATTCAAGTATTCGTTTATATTTTGCTGCCTACATACGTGCATGGCGATTTTCAAAGAATAAATTAGATGTGGCACAAGACCGAAAATAAAGAGCATCGTTGAGGTTCGAACTCACTATTCAGCCGTAACTGATCTAATAAGTGAAGTGACATCACTTCCAAGCGCCCTATTCAAAGCTTTCTTCGAGTGGGTGAGGCCGTTGCTTACAATACCGGGTGTTAACAAGTGGTTCCCCATCTAAGTACTGACCGAGGTCCTCTCTGCTTAACTTCGGCGATTGACCGAGAACAGGTGTGTTCATTGTGATTTGAGCGTAAGCTTTGTACGTATTTGTATACGAATTGTACATTGTTTAAGTTTCCATCAGTATATGAATAAGTATGTCGCTTTATTAATCTCTTGCCACACATCTCTGACAATTCCCATGTATTGCACTGGGTGAATAGGAAGAGAAAAACGAAGAAAAAACTCAATTATAATGCAAAATGCTTTCGGATTTTCCTCTTTCCTTGATAATGTTAACATAGGTTATAAAAAAATAAAATAAATCTAAAAAAAGAACGGCCCGCGAAGCATTTACTTTTCTGTTCCTATATATAAGTAGATTATCTGTGCAGACTTTCATTATTTATATAAAGTCGATAGAATATATTTAATGTTCAGCAGCATGGAAGTCCATCAACGCCGTATCAACGCCTTTGTCGCCTAACTGACCTCTTCAGACTGAAGTTCTTCCACTTTAGGTCCAGATTAAGGCGACAAAGCCTCCCAGAATGTCAGATCCTCACTTATTAGAACCACTTACGTCTTAAGTGCCATTTACAGCATCGATCTAAGACTCTACATTTTAGGCATACAAACCAAACTAGTATTTGCTTCTCGAATTCAGCCCTGGAGACGACGTTGCTTACTTGGCAAATATGTGGTTTCTTTCGTAACAAGACGGGCAGTTATTTTGGTCTCATTCACATGTGATCATTTTTATCAGTAGTTCCTATCGAGGAACATGTTCATTCATAATGTTTTTTTTTTATTATCACAACATTTTCCTACCAAAGAGCTAGATATTTATCCATAGTTTGTTTAAAAATTCTGCTAAGCAGGGAAAAAAATCTTCTGTTATATTATTACGTATCTTGTCACTTCAGGCTGTGGCCGATCGTGGCTCTCCACAAACTCGTATCCCTGTAGCTGGAAGTTAGTTTTCACTCTTTATCATCCATCATGGACAAGTTTTGCCATACATTCACACAAAGTCATTAGGTGGATTAATTGTTTCATTTCTCATTTTCTTGGAAACCACGTCGTTTGGCATATGTCCAGTCAAAAATATTCTTACTTTCTTTCTGTAGAATAACATTGACTATAGGAACACATGCCAAGAGAGCGTATGTAAGAATTCGCTCGTCCTAAATGTAAGCTATGCGATTTTTTGTTTTAAATTGAGTTTGTCTTGTTTCCATTCTTCCAGACAAAAGCAATGCGAATAATAAATTTAATTATTTCTTTTTATTTATTTTTGTAATTTTAATGTTATGCATTTACATATATGTGTGTGTGTTGTTTCTGTGTGTGTGTGTGTTTCTGTGTTTGCTCGCCGAATTACCCATGTTTTGCCGAGTGTCACCAATTTTCTTTGTAAGAAAATGATGATTGATTTTAAATCATTGCTATAATTTGTGGAGAAAAATGATGCATTTCAATATTACTCAATGATCTTACCAGTGTGACCTCCATCTTCTGCCTTTCTCCTTCTATATTTTGGATAGAAATCATTCACTTGGTTAAATTTTATTTTGATTTAAAACAAAAGGAAAACATTTTTAGTTCGTTATGTTATACAAGTCTCCTGGCAGAATATATGTGGTTATGGGGGTCTATCTCCAAAACTCTAGGAGGAGTTCGATTTCAAACAAACAAAGAGATAGAGGCTACAGCTTTATATATATATATATATATATATATATATATATATATATATAGATAGATAGATAGATAGATAGATAGATAGATAATCGTATTACCTGAATTATTATTTACAGTTTAACCCTTTCCTTCTTCGATAACCACATTTAATGGAATCAGTGGAATCTAGTGCACTTAATTGGCCAAACGTCTTGTTGATTTACATATTTCAGAAGTGAGACATCGTATTTTAGGGGATAACAACTCACCCAAGCTAGTTACCTGTTATTCAAGTAGAAAAAAAAGACTGCTTATATAATTCTTGTTTCGGCTACCCTTCTACAACCACCAGAGGGAGGGGGTGATCCCTTCAATGATCCTGAGATTCTCACTCCAGACATCGTTGGATATAGGAAACTTGCTTGTAATATTTTATGCCAAGAAAAACTATGTAAGAATTCTCCCGTCCTAAATGTAAGCTATCTGAACTTTTATCCAAGAAACTTCTGGATGGTCCCGATAGCGATTCGGGTTTTCTCCTCTTTCCCTAACGAAAATGCTTATGTTAAAGATAGTCTTAAGTCTGTGCTCGATCTTATTCTGGTATGGAATATTTCGATATTTACTGATTTAAAACTTAATAGTGTAACCCGGATATAAGAGAATTGTCGGGACCGGAGAAGAGGTCTCTTATATCCGGGTTTCTCTTATATCGGGGTTTGGTCTATTTTGTTTAGGTAAGTATTGGCTCTAATTTGGGACCAGAGAAAATCTCTCTTATATCCGGGTCTCTTATATCCGGGTTACACTGTAGATAATATACTGTCACTTCTCTAAATAACCCACGTTAACGCATTTCCTTCAGTAATTTATAGGGAGCAGCGATAATGGAAAGATGATGTATTGTCTTAACGTATTTAGTAATGTAAAAGATCCTCCTCCTCGCTGATATCCTATTCATTTATTTTTAAAACAGGAAAAGATAGGTCTACCAATAGCCCGGTTCATACTTCCCCCATTTCTTTTGAACAGGAGTAGAGGTTTGATTTGCTATTGATTCAGGAATAAATGGTAGTTTTCATCTGTATAAATGCCTACTTGGGAACTGATGATATCAGGAAGATCATTGATGAAGATCAGAAACAGCGTAGGATCAAAGATAGAGCCTTGATCCACAGCCGCGTTTGCGTGAACGGATCTGGAAGCGAGTCCGTTCAGAACGACCTTCATTACACGATTTGGTAGGAAGTTATGGATCAAATAAAACAATCGCCCTGAATACCGTAGTCCTCGAGCTTTCGTAGAGGTTAAGCGCGCCAAACCTTGTCAAACGCCTTTGATATATTTATAGTAACAGCTCGAGTTTTGCCGTTATTATCAAGAGCTCGATATACATATTCAGCGATGACTTTAAGCGCGTCAGCGGTAGACTGGTCAGAACGAGAGCTATATTGTTTGTCAAAGAATAGGTCGTGAGAAGTAAGATACTTAGTCACGTCAGCAATGATTAAGGTCTCGGATACATTGCGGAAAAGCAGTATAGGGTGGTAGATACAGAAGTTAGTAGGTTCTTCAGAGTTCTTAAAAACAAGAATTACAGAGAATGTCTTCCTACAAAGTGGAAAGCAGGAATCACCAAGGCAATAGTTGTAGAGAAAAACTCCAGAAAACTGGAGCCAGTACGTTTTCTTGCAGAGAGATGCAAGGATATATCTGAAATTGTGAAGAGCATTATATTTGATTGCAGGAGTTGTTGTAAGGGTACCAATATCGAGAGCTAACAGTATTTTTGTCTGGTTTTTCTTCATGACCCGTTTACCATGTTTAAATATGGGCGCAGGCAGTAAAAGTATGAATTAAGAATATTCAAGAGGTTTCTACTCGGAGCAACTACGCCTTATTTTTACATTTATTCCATAGAAAATGAATTAATGTCATTACTATGTGTATTTGGTGATCAGTGAACGAAAATGACTCGGACAAAATTCGAACTCATTCATAGATTCCTCTTCTGCGATCGTTATAAAGACATGATTAAAAATTTAATGCAAAATTGAACCAACAGTATTCACAATCACGTGATCCGTAACCTATTACGCTCGTAGAGACACCATCTGTTCTTCAGCTATTGCAAAAT
>CAHIKZ030003604.1:452500-492500 GCA_903632075.3 Acanthosepion pharaonis | reverse complement strand
TCATTGAAACAGCTGTTAAATATCTATCATCTCTTCTTTCTTTCTTTCTTTCTTTCTTTCTTTCTTTCTTTCTATTTACACCATTTACATTGTTCGGACTGTTGTCCTCGTCTTTATTGCCATATTTACGACGTTTCAGCCTTCTTCAGGAGATAGGAATTTCGAATTTTCTTTCTTTCATTTTTACACTGAAACCGAGTAGCGTCTCTGATATGTCAATTCCGTGTTTCACGTGGTCAAAGCGGAATAATCCGTTATGAGGGTAACGGTCTTGTGAACTAACTAAGGATCTCTCTAACTAACAAACGTGAGACAATCATAAGTATAAAATATTATTATTATTATTAGTAGTAGTAGTATTAATACCAGCAGTAGCTGTAGTTGCATTTTATGAAATTTGTCGTAAAGAATATCTGGTAAAGAAAGATAGGGATCATATGACATGTTTTATCAAAATCCAAACAACATGATCAGTATTAACGTCTATGTTAACAATGTTGTTTTTTTTTTAATACTTCAATAAATGTATAAACGTTAGCTCTAGATTTCATGATAGGAAATCATCTCAGTAGCAACATATTTTCATCACAATGATTACTGATATATTTTTTTAATCAATTCCCTCATAGCCAGGTGATAATGCCACTAAGAGGCAAGCGGCTACTGGAAGTGTAAGGAAAACATTTTAAAAGGAACCGGAAACTCAATCCCAAGCAGGGATAAACATCTCTTTCTGTTCGATAGAATGTGAACCCGGAAGTAGGCCAACCTACCTATGTATCAGGTCATCCCATAATAATAATAATAATAATAATAATAATAATAATAATAATAAACACCCATCACCATACCCAATAATAATAAGATTAATAAGAAAATATCAGGTCATCCCATATGTTCTGTCCGAATTTTAACTTTTTGTGAAAATGAACGAAATTTAAAGAGTATTTTATAATGTCTAATGGAGCTGAACATTATTTTTATGTTTAGATGCATTTAAACTGATCAAATTTTATTTCAGAGAACAATAAAAATTAAATTTTGTTTGATTAAAACCCTGCTAACATGGAAGTATCCAAGAATCATTTGAGGCACATAATGCTTTATGAGTTCAAGAAAGGAAATCGAAGATCGAAGAACTTGGTTGGGAGAAAATTCCTCATCCACTTTATTCTCCCGATTTTGCTCCTTCAGACTACCATTTGTTTCGTAGCTTACAGAATCATTTGGAAGAAACAGCTTTTGTAACACAGGAAGAGGTTAAAACTGACATTTGTCAGTTCTTTGAATCAAAGCCAATGTTTTCTTTATTCAAAATTCGGACAGAATTTATGGGATGACATGATAAATAAATTTGACTGAATAATTTCATTTCTTTTGGCGATTCTTTCAGGAATGTTTCTTCTATGGCATTAACAATGTTCCAGTAATTATGGGTAGAGCCGTCATATTTATATTTCTAAATTATTTTAGTTCCTTTGGCTAGGTCTTGAGACTTCTTGAGTTTTCTCAAGCGCAGTTACTGTTATTGTTCTTTCTAGTAGTAATGGCGGCTTTCCAGTAGGGATGGCGACTTTGTTTCCTTTAGTTTAATGCGGAAATTTAATATCTTGATTATGTGATTATTTTCTGTTCGAGTTACACGTGATATAATTTTTTGTTGCAAGCCGCCAAGTAATCTGTTTTTGGCATGGTTCATTCTTTTTGGGATTCTGTAATGGCAGTCAACAAGGCTTGAAGAAGGATGCTTCTCATTATGACCTACAGGCCTCTTTCACTAGACGCCATTTTTAAACAGTGTTTCATATCTGTGATTCAGTAGGAAAAGGAATAACCTTAAAATATCAAAGACCGTTGCCACAAGTATATTGGTAACATACAATTTTATATTTTCTTTCAGGAAACAGAAATATATTCTATAGCATCTTGATTACTGAGGGTTTATCTCAAATATAACAATCTATGAACAATCACAATCTTCGGCAGGATCCCAAAAGTGGAGGGCAATTTTTTTTATATACAAAATAATTGGTCAGATCTGGATAACCAGGTCTCTCAAAAGCTTCCTCTTTTTTCTTAATCCTGTTTAAACTTTGTCCATTTGCTATTCTCTTTTTTTTCTTTTTTTTTCGTTGTGCTATCAATTTAATAAAACTTGACCAGTTAATTTGCTCGCTGTTCCCAGATCTTCACTTGCTTTCATTGAGTCTTACGACACTGAAATTCTCCAAGACAATTTTTACTCATTATGCGTTCAAGAAATGCCATCTCTCAATTTATGATTGTTCTCACTCTCCTAACTAACATTGTCGTTATTTACCTCATACTTATTCTTAGCATTTCGTTTCAAGTGTCTCGCATATTAGAGAGGAGTGTGTTCAACATTCCTCTCTGTATAAAAGATCAGCTATTACATAGCAGTAAAGGGACGGCTTTATTTCATTTGTTTCTAAAGACATTTTCCAATCTCTTCATATTTTGTTTAGTTTCTGAATGTCATTTTTTCACTACTTACAATTTTTTCTTCGCTTATATTTGGTCATCATTATCAGTTCTATAACTGCATGATTTTCAACTCTGACTAATACTTTGTCCACAATTTCTACTGTCTCTTTTGCTGACAACTATGCATCAAACTTTCTTACAGATATTAATCAATGCTTTCTTCTTTGTATTTCTCGGCTATATTATTTAAGAATTTCATTCAGTATTCTGAAAGGCTTGGTTATGTTGTGTCATTTGCGAGTGTTGTATCCGCCAATAACAAATCCCGGTCGGTGTTTTAATTCTTTAAGCTTCGTCTCGTTGTATAGGTTAAATTAAATCCAGTCTGTAGGCACATTATTGTGTGACTCGCTTTTTTGTTTTTCTGTATTCATTCAATTTGTTCTCTATCCATATCCCGGTTCTTTGTTTCCAGTAGAGGTTAAAGAATACTCGAATATCCTTCCCGTATAAATCAAAGTTATGCGGTATTTAAACTAGCTGTCTTACCCTACCAAAGCCCTTTTTGTAATATATGAAACTTTATTTTCAATATCTTATTTTTTTAAATTATTCACAACATTTATAATCGTATATTCAATAAAATTTATAAATATACAAGTCATTGTTTAAAATTTATTGAATTTCTTTAATTTTTGGGGGCGTTGTATATCAAATTTATTGTAGGACACATCGTAGAATTTATGCAGTTGCAACCTTTTTTTTAGATGTCTATACAGTTATTTTATTCAATAATTACGTTCAGACACCGTCTCATTCCATTTGCGAAACCCATATTTTTGCTGTGAAGCTTCTATTCGTTTCTAAACTCGCCCTCAAATAGATGTGTATATAAAGCAAAACAAAAAGAAAACGTTCACACACATTGTGTTTCTTCTGTTTCTGAACAAAATCTTTCCTTTCATAAATATTTCCGTAGACGTATTCACTAAGATGTATATCTTAAATTATCTGTAAACACATAAACGCCTTCCTCACGGATACACATACACTCGCACAGTAGGCACATTTAGCGGACGATCATGAACGTTTATACACGTATACGCAATGGCATTCAGCTTCTTGCTCAAATTTATACATTTAACAAATACGTGAAATAGTTTAATGTCTATTTAGCTTATACCGTTTTTATTTTTAACGTATATCCTCCTTGTTATTCAGTCATTCTTCGCTTCATGCTGAGAAACAAAATACATGAAAATCTGTGTATATTTCTGGAGAGGTTTTGCGATCAATCTTTCAAATCCTATCTCCGATCGGGCAGTCAATCCGAAAAAGAAAAGAAAGATTATATGCAACCAGCAAACAAATACACACTTAGATACGCACTCATATAAGCTATACGAAAAAAAATAGCAGATCAGGTGATATTGACAAATTTATGAACACTTTTTTTTTCCTTTTATGTGTCGTGTTGTCTTTTCTGGCGTTGGCGATCACAGCTCTTCATATCTTCTTCTATCATTTATAGCTGAAACCAACTTTTGTTGAATTTACTATCTTTTCCTGTACAAACTATGTCGTCGTTATCTTCTTCTGCCCCCACCCCTTTCTACAATCCAAAAAAATATAAAATGTTCAGCAAATACAGAATAAATGCAAGGTTATTCATAACCGGAAATGCGGGCTCGGAAAATTTGACACTCACACGACAGATTGAAGGAAAGAGAGACAGGAGAAAGCAACGCATTACCCGTCGAGCCTGAGTGAAGCACAGTATTGTGGACAGCCATGATCGTCAATGTCGTGAAAGCACACATCACATATAAGATTAAGAATAATATTAAAACAGGTTATGATATGAAATTAAAAAAAAATATAACTGAGAAACTCATTGATTAACAAAATTGGAAAAGAATTAGAATATTGACATTAAACTTGACTCCTTCATATTAGTTCAGAGATTATAGCTCAAACTTTAGGACTAATATATTTTGTTAAAAGGAATTTATTTGAGTTGATTACGAGATTTAACGGGATTTAATATCGATAGACATCCACTTAACAACACGATACATTTACTGATTGATTATCCAAATTCCAAAATATTGAAACCTTCAAAATCTGAAATTTTATCAAGTGCTGACATAACTTCCAACACATGGAAATTTTCAGAAAGCACTGGGGAGATTCCTAGGTGATATGCAGCTGTTGTAAGTGACCTTATCTACCCTGGGTGGGGGTCTGTCAGCCCAGCTACGTAGTCTATGTTGCCGCCAGTTTATTTTTAGCGGTCGTCACAGCAACGCCTTCGTTATGGATTACTTACAGGTATTTTGTGGTCAGTAAAAATATTCAAAATGTCAAAAAGTTCTGCATTTATATATTTTTGTAAGTAGAGATCATGTATTTTGTCATTACGTGTATATGTATGTATGATTTAGTAAAATTTATTTAGTATATATATATATATATATATATATATATATATATACACACACACACACATATATATATATATATATATATATATATATATATATATATATATATATATATATAAACAGACCACTTTAAGGTTCCATTATAATAATTTATTTCCCCAGAGCCCTTTTAAAGGACGCTGGATCATCAGATAACACTTCCAAAAAATGAAACGAAAGATGAAACAAATCTGAAGTTCTTCCGGTCTCAGCATTTTCGGATAAAGGATTCTCAGCCTGTATAACATTATGATGATTCGGAAAGGAAATTGCATGAACGCCGATACAATGCAAGGAAAAGAAAGACCTAACTACTAAACATAAGAACAAATATATGGTCGTCATGGGAATGGACAGCCCATGTTGCGAGATACAAATTGAAAACGTGAGAATCAAGCAAGTAAAGAAGTATAACTCTCTGGATAATGCAGCAACTGAAAACGGCCAATGTGAAACAGAAATCAGAAATCCGATTGGAATAGCGAAAGTTGCCTTTCAGAAAAGATACAATGTATTAAGAAAGAGGCCGTTTCCGTTAGAAAGAAAGCAAAATGTGCTAAACTGTTATTTAATATCCAATCTCCGATATGGCATAATATTGGCACCTCACAAGAGAAAAAACGATTTGTGGCAAGGGAAATAGTATTCCTTTAAAGATTACTAAGAATATCATAGGCGGGACATACTACCAACGAGGATACTGAAATGGAAAAAAAATATACTTAAAATCAGATAGTTCAGAGATTTCGGGTACACAAATTGAGGAAGGAATGCTTGTACAATTTAACTCTCACAGGATTTAATTGAATCCGAAACAGAAGTACGTACACTTCACTAAGAGTTTTCTTCATAACAAAATAAGGAAGTGAGTTTCGTGGATCGATCAACGTTATTCTTGCTTGAAGTTGATTTTTACATCATTCCTTTTACAAAGACATTTTTCTTTGTACAACATAAATATAAGAACGGGCTCTAAGAATAAAATAAATCACAATGGTTGATTCTTTCTTCTGAAACAAAAAAGTATAATAAATTAGGAAATTTAATAATAACTTTACTGTTGTTACTTACTCTCATATTACAGATTTTGGGGCTAATGGCTGACCATAATATCATGTCCGTTATAGATTTATACAAGCTGTATACTTTACAAGCCCTTTGGCATTATCTGTCATCTCTTCACCCAACATCTTCAGGTGGGTTATTCGTTGTTACCGTCTGTTGTGATAATTAAATTCTCCAAAACCTCTTTCCTCATCATGCGTCTCAGAAATTTCAAATCTCTCCATATTATTCGTAATCATTATTTTCCTTATGGGTAACATTATACTTAAAATTTCCTCATTGTCCACATGTTTAGTTTATAGTATTCCCAGCATACGGTTGTGGAACCACGTACCAGTCGCTTCGAGATACAGAGAGGAAAGCGCGAACGTCGGATGCAAAATCATTATGTCGTTGATATTATACGAATCTCAAAAATGTATAAAAAGAGTTTGAAGTGTGTCTGATTTGTTTTCTCATAGACGCTAAACATACAAAAGCATAGACATATATGTTTGACACTTTGTGTGTATTTAAAAATCAAAATGTAAATAAATGTATCTGCAAAGAAATTATAAATGAAAAATGCCATGGGGAAAACTTTTATATCGACGATTCTCGTTTTTCTTGATGAAGTTCCTGATATAATGATACTCCACGGCATAAAAAAAAAGTTTTCTTTTTGTCATTCCTTTATATATATATATATATATATATATATATATATATATATATATATATATATATAGATAATGATATATAATTTTTTTATATATCAAGAACAGTTGAAATAAGTGTGTTGAGAGGATGTGGGAAAGAAAAGTTAGAGAATGTTTTCCCGTGACGCGTTTCGTCCGTTTGGAATCCTTCGAACCGAATGACGAATCGCGTCACACGAAAACTTTTCCAATTTGTCATACATCTTTCCTCCATAAATACATATATATATATATATATATATATATATATATATATATATATATATATATATATATATATATATATGATAAAAAGTATACATCACTATCTCTGCTGGAAGCGGGAAACAGAGGTTCTACAATCACAGGCATTCCTTCTCTGATGCTTCTTTAATGCACGAAACTGCCCTCTCTAAACATTTTTGGAGGCTTAAAAATAGAGGCTTGAGCCCACAAACTAAATGGTATATCATCTATCACTCACAAACACCCAACAAATTCTTGAATAGCTGCAATCTATGCATACAGAAAAACTCATAATAATTAAATGTAAAAATGCTGGACCTAAGGAATGAGATTATTTGCAAGTGTCAACATGAAAAACAGATTCAAATTACACTAAAAACATTAACTTTGCTGGAATGCACTTGCTAATTTGTTTTTTATTATATATGGGTACAAGGATATATGTGTGCATGTGTTCGTATATATGTATGTGTATGTGTATATATATTTGAATGTGCTTGTCACACACACACACACGCGCGCGCACACACAGACACACATACACACATATATATATATATATATAGGTATATAGATGTATTTGTTTATTTATGTGATTATCATTCAGATGCCTACATCATATACTGTTTATCGTTATCACCATATTTTTATTATTTTTGTTACTATTTGTAATTATGTATATATATGTATATATTAACTATATATGTTTATGTTTCATTTAATAATTTTTATTTTTTCATTTATTATTTTACTTTTATTATTTTTATTACCAAGATCATGTTTTATTATTAGTTATTACATGTTTCGCCATATATAGATAGATATATATATGTGTATATATACTTATGTTATATTACATATTTTTCTCATATGTATATCATATTTTTATTATATTACTATTATGTGATGATTATATGATGATAGTCCTCCTTTTATGAGTCTTATTTCAGAGATTGTTTTCACACTGTTAATTTTTTCCTGATCTGTCTTCACAATGTAAGCCCCCCAAAGAAAACTTATAAGTCAATTTATTTTTGCTATTGTTTCATCTTGTATTTTTATTGTACTATTTCTTATTTTTTTTTATCTTTGTCCATCTGTTTGTCTGGGATTTATTGGTTCCATTTCATAAGATGAAGTCGGTCTGATGAGACGAGCATTCTTATCTGTTGAAACTTGACTAATGCATGGAATAATAATACAACACAAAATGTACTTAGTACAAAATGTATTGAAACAAGAAAGTGTACACAATATTTACATATAGTCTTTTGTATATTCTTGGGAAGACCGTTCCTGGAGAATGGGTTGACTTAGTCGCAGTCGGGCAGAGTCTCTGGATTGAATCTCTTGATTCCTTCCCACGTCTTCCCGGTACCAACCATATTTATATGGTCGGTACTCCACTATGCAAATTAGGTAGATCCTACCACAACATTATATTCATCGAAATAAATTTATTACTGACAATTGATTTTTAAGAATTTTTCATAATTTTATATATATATATATATATATATATATATATATATATATATATATGTAGATACGTAAAAATTATCTGCACTTTAGTCAAACATATCTTTACGTTTGCCACACTGCCTTCTGCTCATACGTGCATATAATTGGTACGCTTGTGGTCACGTGATAGAAGAAAGAGATTGATTTCGCCTGCTTTCATGCTACTGTTATAGGTTAAACGTAAACTATCCGATAGCAGTGTGCACCAAGGAGGAACAAAGAGTAGTATTGTGATTATGAAGGGAACATGCTACCTCATCGATGATACATACCCGGTTCACCATTACCATCTATCGAACGAGCTGAATCTTTTCGGTACCAGTGGATGTTGAGGGGCGTCCTGCTTCTTCTTTGTACGTTACGCTTGTTCGGTCACGTTCACACTTCTCTATCCGCTCATAGCTATTTCTCCGCGGCAGTGCTTTACCGCCGTATTGTGCTAAAAGTCCGACATAAATTTCAACCGGTGATATAGAACTTCTTATGAGAGATATCAGATAACTGCTTTTTGTTCTTTCCTTGGTGTACACTACTGACAGATTGGCCATGTTTGCACTGTAAGAGCAGTAATACATATTGCGCGACATAACTCAATCTTCTACCACGATATAAGTACGCATAATCAGAAGTCAATAATATAAATCTAAAAATATATATAGCGAAAGTGTAGATATTTTTTACATAACTTCGTGTACACATACGCACACACGCATAGGCCCACACGTATGTGTCTGTGTGTGCGCGCGTGTAGATGATTGTGTGTGTCTGTGCCTGGTCTGTGTCCGTCTGTGTGTGTGTTGTTTTATTTTCGAAAGATTACGATAGGTAGAAAATGTCAATGTTTTAGATATGAAATTGTAGACTCACTCAGCTACTGAGCCTGTAAGGGTTCAGGCTAACTTATAACTGAAAAGCTAGTAATTCTTGAAACATTAATTCCTATCTGAATTTAAGGTTTTACTTCTATCAAACATTCTGACCCCCAGGGGATACCCAGTCTATACTTTTATTTAACTCATTTATGAAGGAAGATGGATTTTCAAATAAATAAGTACTGCACACACACATAAACATACAAACATAAATACACACACCCCCCATATATATATATATATATATATATATATATATATATATATATATATATATATATATATATATCATTGTAACCCGAATAAGGCGATAATGCCACTATGACACAAGAGTTTATTGGCAGTGAAGGAGAATGAGAATTTAGTCAATAAAAAAGACAATAGTAGAACAGATTTCTGGAAAACAGAAGATAGCGATGGAGGTTGAATTTAATATTTTTTAAGATTATACGTGACATAGAACTGAAAGACAATTCCACAGGTGAGAAGTACCAGAATAAAAACTATTAGAATAGAACTTATGGTTATATATATATATATATATATATATATATATATATATATATATATATATATATATATAGCTGTCTCCATTGTAAAACGATGGGACCTAATTACCAATCTAGTACAATGCTTACAGTTATGCAGTCGACCCCGTACTATTGCCACGAAAATATTTATGGAAAACACAAAAGGGAATTCATGTATCAGCGCTGGGAATGCAAGATGCCAGGTCAGGAGGGATAATATTACTTACCGTTCTTTGGATTTTGTTGAGAATCTAAAGATACATAGCAGGAGAACAAAGCTAGATATGAAAGGAATATAGAATACACGGGTAAATGAATTCTGGCGCGAACATCATCTGCCCCAGGATGGTGAACCAACAGTTTTAGTAGCAGACCGAGGAACTGATTACGTGTACAGAATCTTGTAAAAAATATTCTATTACATACATATAAACCACTTTTAAGCCGGGTGATTTTCCTATGGCCAATATTCAAAGGTTTGGTTCTCATGAAAATTCCATAATATTCGATACTCTCTTTTAGTGTGAGCATAATTATTATCGCACTATAACCGATTGCTTTTAGCTTTGTAAATAACTGTAAAACGTATTCATAGACACCTCGCACTTACTTCATATAATGGTGTTAACCTTAATTATGTCAAGTTTTTCTTTTTAGGCAAATTAAGGTTTTCACATTAAAAATGCTTATAACTTACAGACATTGACAAAATATTCAGAATATTTTGTATTTATATGAAAAATATACCTGGCTGTTTTCAGTTATAATAAATATATTAGAAGAAACAGAAATAACTGCTTTGATGCTAGTAAAATTTTTAATGCAATTGAAGCTTTCTCGCCATTTCTAAATATATATATATATATATATATATATATATATATATATATATATATATATATATATATATATATCGTTTTTAGATATCAGTATGTATTATTTAATTTCAGGTATATGAAGATTGTTATAGATCGTATGGAAAAAAGACGAAAAGATAAAATTATTGATTCATAGGAAATAAAAAATTGAAAATTATAATATTTAAACAGTGATTAGGAAACAATAAAAAATAAATTAAAAATTAAGAAAGGAACAAAAAACAACGCTGATTTTAAGTTTAAAGAATTAAACAAAAAAAATACATGATAAAACGGCAGAGAAGACAATAGAGCCACAAAAAAAGCGGTTTTCCGATTGAGACAAATACATTTTTGAGAGATTAATAATATTATCTAGAATATATGATCTTGACTGTCAACTCGCATATGGGTGAGACCCCCTCTTGATTCAAAAATCACTTAACGCCCCAGAGCGATTGCGCGCACGGGGGTAACGTTTGAGTCTGGGCAGGGTTTTAAATACTCTGCTACAGAAGGCACATACTTGGGAATTGGCTGCAACAACTATACGATCACCATGCCTAAGAAAATGACTCACTAGACCAACTTTGGGGAGAGAGATTCACGCACATGAGTCACAGTTGTGACATTTCTTACTCTGCATTTGAGTGTTAAGGTATCCAGTCTCGCCCTTTCTGGCAGCACGTTTTATTTTCTGAAGTTTGATTCGTTATGACTGAAACTCTCTGATAGACTGATAGAGAGAATATATGATAGTAAACAATCTACCAGCCGAATATAGTCATATCAAAAAGAGATGTCTACATTGGTTAAAGAACTTGGAAGTATTTTCTCAACATTGTTATAGTGTTAAATCTATATCTGCATTGTATAAAAGATATATCTTGCTTAAAGATGGCGTAGTCATGCAATTAATCAATAAGCAATACTTAGAGAAAATCATTGGTGTATGTAGAATAATATTTTGCATAGTTTTATCGGCATTAAAAATATAAGACATTTGAAATTGATGATGGTGTCAAAATAAATAAACTAAGTTCTTCAAAAAAACACTTTAGTGTGTTACATGTAAAAAAAGGGAAGTTTGAAACTAAAGTTTGAATTAATGTAATGCAATGTTCCCCTATGTACAACGAAGCTGACTATTAATCTTCTTGAAAAAAGATATCAAAACAATAAAATGAATAAATATCCCCCAGTTTCTTCAGTTATTCATTCACAGAGTTGTGTATATAAGAGTGGAAGGAATTATACTAGCAAAGACCTATGCTGGAATACTGTAAAAGCTTCTGCACGTCATGTTACAATTAAAACATTAGAAAAGCTAACAGAAACATTAAATGAAAGGCTGAAGGAAATTAGAGAATACACAGGAGTTCATGTCAATGTGGAAAATAATATAATTGTCTTATATATATATATATATATATATATATATATATATATATATATATATATATATATACAAGGTTGACATGACTGTTGCGTTTAGCATGAAGCTGTCTGTCGCATCTGAGTGTTCAATTCAATGACCATTTTATATTTTATACTTTTATACGCTCTATCTCTGATATTGAGCAATTTATCCCATATATATGTTATAAATTAAAATTACATTTTCTTCATATACACACAAACACCCCTTATATATATATATATATATATATATATATATATATATATATATATATATATATATATATATATATATATGTGTGTGTGTGTGTGTGTGTGTGTGTGTGTGTTTGAATATGGCAGAATAGGAAAATTTGCCGAAGTTTTAATTTATTTAATGGACTCTACCGTCGGTTTAGACGTATGAGTATATGACACTTTAACCAATTGGTACAATAATGACTTTTGTGCGATAATCTTAAGTGGAACATAAGACCCGCAAGTGATTTGCAAAGGAGTCCACATATGGAGCAAGAGGGGGGGATTGTCGGATGAAGTCACTGTTAGATTGGCTGACCTCTTAGATCTTGCTCTCGCTTTTTGAAAATGTTTCAGAATAGCATATTTAAAACCGCCACTAAAGTACGATGATCTCTACGCTACTCGATCCAAGGCTAAGGGCTCGCGAGTGTTATGAGGTATATTGACAACTTACAAGTTGATCTTCAGCTATCTTTGTCCTAGTTTCCTGTAGCACTGATTTGACTGGCTACATTAGGATCTTGGGTATCCTGCCATCAGACATTCTCAAGAGATTATCAGTCCACCACAATTGAGTGTGCATGAAAAAAATCTCGATTCCTCAATATTACACCTGCTAAACAGGTCTACATTGGATATCCTGTCTTGATATATATATATATATATATATATATATATATATATATATATATGGTAAAAATATCGATCCAGTGTATATATATATATATATATATATATATATATATATATATATATATATTGCTTTCATGCTTGAAGATGGTGATTGTGTTCAACAATGTAACAATATCTTCAAGTGTCAGCTTATATATTTGTTATATTTGCATGCACTTCATCTCTGATATTGATCACTTTTACCCATAAATATAAAATACATTAAAACTATATTTTCTCATATATATAAATGTGTGAGTATCGGCGTAAACTATTAGCGCATTATGTCAGCAATCTCTCTTTAATACATGATTTTTTGAACAGAAAAAATATTACATACAACTTTTAAGTTTTTCATTATATTTTTTCTTGTATGAAAAACTTTCACTTTTCTAATGCGTGTAAAATTGTCCTACACTGTTTAACCAAAAGCGTCCGGCATTACCAAATATTTAAAGAATTTTCACACGAATTAATTTAAAAAATGAAAACACTTATGCGAATACATGAAAAATATAATAAGAACCTAAACACAAGTTCATTGTCACGCTTCAGTTTTCTAATACTAAATTTATTGTGAAAATAAGTTGCATTAGAAAATCTGTCATTTATAAGTGGAAGCAGATTTCACACTGTTTTTTTTTATTTAGAGAAAAATATTCTTTAAGACTGTCTTTATACCAGACTTCATAAATATAATTCCTATTTCAAAGACATATGTTTCGTCACTTTAAAAACAAAACAGATATATAAATATATACGAACTAATACAGCCAATAATAATTATAAGAAATAGGATATAGGTAAACAAGGTTTATTGACAAAAAATATTTACAGATTTTATGTTTTTATGGAATTTGACGGTGTTTAATAAATTTCACCTAGAAAGTATTTGTCCGAGAAAAAATTAAATTAAATTTATGTGTCTTGATTTCTTGAAACTGAGCACAAGTTGTTTGATAATTCTTCCGTGACTAATCTTCCATGGCCTGATGCATAAGGTAATTGAGTAAAAGCAATAAGGTAAAATAAAGCTTCCAACTCTGTCCTGGGTATGATGATAAACAACATCCGCGTCCTGGGTAAGACGATAAACTGGGTCCAACAGCAAGGCCTCTGATCAGGAGGTTTTGAGGAGCATGGAACCACCTCTTAATTGCTGATGTTCCCAGGTCCACCCATGACCCGGGGTTGTAGCACTTGTTAGGGTCCCAGCTATGGGCAAATAGTTAACCCCGAAATTGAGGTAAAACCATTATAAATGTGTAAAAATAGGTTTTAATACCAGAAATACTTTGTAAAAAAATTATTACCACACGTAAATTTAAAAAAACTATTACCAGCAATATGTTTTTGAAAAAAAAAAAAAAAACTATTACCAGCAATATATTTTTGAAAATAATATTACCATTTATATATTTTTGAGGAAAAAATATTTCCAAAAATAGATTTTTGACAAAACAAAAATATTAACAGGAAAAAACGTTGAGGTTGATATGTCGTAAAACAAAACAAACTAAATCAAAACTTCCAACTTGATGTCAATGACTATGCCAATCTATTTAGACATCTTTATCACTTAAGTTTAAACTCAGTTTTATAAAATATACTGCTTTTTTGTCAAATATTAATAAAACTTTTTTTTTAGAAATACCGATACTTTTCCAGTCTACAGTTAGCATACTCAATATAATGAATTCATACATGAGAGTTGTTCCGAATTTAATGCCTTCTATTTTTAATATATTAACATTCACCATCATGTTGGTGGCATAAAAACAAAGTGCAAAACTTCCAGACATTACCCATAATTTCTTTGGACTTTTACCGGTAGAAAATTAGCGGCGGTCTGGCAGAAATGTGTCTGAATGTTGCGAACAAATATCTGTGTGCGATTGCTTTACAACATTTGGAAAAGCAATACAGCTACTGACATTTATTGACGATTAGTAAATGTTTATGGACATCGAACGATACATCTTAGAACGGTTACACTATGGGTAATGCCTTTTAGCAGTAGGGACGGTGATGTGTGTAAAAATGCTAGTTATCTCTTCACATTTGAACGAGGCCGACGCGTATCTCAGGTGAAAATTTGTACCAACGGCGATATCTGTATAAAGTGATATATAGCGGAAACTGTACTCTATCCTGTGATTTTAATTCACTGTCTCCATATACTGCAGTTTCCGGCAAAACTAGACGACATTATATGTGAGGCAGTGGGAACATTTACACACAAATCAAAGGCGTTATTAGTATGTATATAAAACCTTAATTCCCCTGTACGATAGATTTTGAAGTAGTAGTTTCAGTGGGCTATGGTTGCAGCGCATACAGTGTGAACCAGGGCTGACTGTTTGGTTTTTGCCGGAATTTTGTTTGGGGTATAAAAGACTCCATTCCAGAAAGGATCCATTCGGAGATTAGGGAAGCAGTTTTTGTGCAGCATGTCTGAAGAAGTTTGGTATAGGAGCATCCGTCATATAGGGCCAAAAGTTGCCCAAGACTGACTCCGTATATCCAAAATCCATTCTATGGAACTGTAAATCAGGAGATGCTATAGGTTTGGGATCAATCTGTGAACTAATGTTTCAGTGGGGCTAAAGCATCTGCGCATTTGTCAGGGCAGGATGTTAGAAATATGACGCAGAGCTTCGCTTGCTGACCCGTCGCATCTGGGACTCGGGTGGGCTATTCAATGACCTGCGTTAGTTCATATGCAATAGGAAGTTCTCTGCAATATCTGCCTTCCTCGTCGGTTTTGTGAGAGTGGGCTATCCACTTTTTGAGGTGAACGTTGAAGTCACCGCATATATGGAGGTTGGCCGAGAGAAATTTGGTGAGGATATTGTTATTCCCCTCTGATATTCGATCGAATATTACGAACCTTCATCCTGAGGACGATACGGAGCAAAGAAAAATATGGACCAGTGCCACGTGGATATATATATATATATATATATATATATATATATATATATATACCGGGTATCAGGATCCTCGTTCTTTGTCCCATGTCACAGGGAAACCCGTTCTTGATGTAGGCACCGAGCCCGTGGTCATATTTTGTTATAGTGTGTCATTAGCCCAGGATTGCGAGATCCTGGATTTGGATTGAAGAAGTTATACCCATTATAGACATGAACAGAGGGTCAAGTTTAGACTGAAGTTAGAGTTACATTTCAGGAAAGTTGGAACTTAAATCTCTTATATTGATGTAAGAGATGGTATAACTTCTTTTCTTTCCTATTGAGGATGGGGTTGCTAGTTTTTTAGGATTCCATTTAATTGATTTCATGTTTGTTTTGCATGCTTTGGTGGATGACACAGTCAACTTTTTGTTTTGCGTCGTTTGGTGGATGAAACAGACACACTTTTGAGATGCACGCATAAATAACCTGGGATGACTAGATACTGCCGTAGCAGTATCCATCATCATGGCATCGAGAGGCCTCACCGGATACTACTGTACGGTCCGGAAACCATTCACAAAAGAGCAGTAGAATAGGCCCGATATTTTACAACTGCTGATAAGAGAGGATTCTTCAAAGTTACTCGAAGTCTCGGATTCTTGACTATCAGACGGATAAGGCCAAAACCCAGACATCTTTTACACCAGCTCTCTGAATGAGGAGGCAAATAACCCAGGAAAGATTCAGGCATGACAATCCGAGTATAAGTGGCTCGTCGGCTTCGAGGTCAGGGCAAGAGAATCCCCTTGTGTCAGAAAAATCGTAACAGCCTGAGACCTAGGGAATCAAGGAAAACTCTCTCTTATACAAGAGAACTAAATGACCCATTGGAAGAAGCATGTAACGAATGTTGTTCGAGTGTGCATGTGCATCTTGCCATCATTTAAGTTAGTATCAGAAGCATAGTCGTTAGGCTAGGGCCATTCGGAGGAAGTTAGTTATTCTAGTTGAGAGAAAAAAAGGAAACCTTGTTGTTGTGGTAGGATCCACCTAATTTGCATAGTGGAGTACCGACCATATAAATATGGTTGATACCGGGAAGAGAGGAAGGAATCAAGAGATTCAACCAGAGACTCTGCCCGACTGCGACTCAGTCAACACATTCTCCAGGAACGGTCTTACCAGGAATACACAAAAGACTATATGCAAATATTGTGTACACTTTCTTGTTTCAATACATTTTGTTCTAAATACATTTTGTGTTGCATTATTATTCCATGCATTAGTCAAGTTTCAACACTTGTGTAGAATTAAGACATAATTACTTCTCTTATAGACCCAAAGGAGGAATTAATAGTTGTTCAGAGACTTCATTAGAATCGCGTGGCCAAGGGTCGAGTAGGATGATTAAGGCTGGGCGTGATAGCTATAAAGGTTTAACTTTAAGACCCAAGATCCGCTCCTTGAAAAGCTTACATATTTGCTTACGAGAAAATTTACCACGCCAGTGAGGAAAAAAAAAAAAAAACTTCCATGAAATAAAATATATTTCATTTGGATAATTAATAACAATAGAGGGAACATTATATACGACAAAAAGAGAGAAAGGTGAAAATATCAAATACAAAAACAACAAAAAATATAAAATTAACACAGACGTTTTATTAAACATTTAAAAAAAACAAAATGGCATAAGGCACTGAACTTATCTTCACTGCTTCATTCCAATCGCTCAATTTGTCTTTTTCCTTTTTATGGACCTGGCAAGCGGACTTATTTTCAGTTGTGCTTTGGTGAAAATTAAGTTGACTCTTCTGAGATCGATCTTGAGATTCCAAGGCCAAAGGCTCTTGCTTCGGATGAGTTGTGGGGGAGGTAGTAGGTCGGTTGGAGGGTTCCGAACGTCTCACTTGCTAGAGCTGGTGATGGTCCCAGGGCTGCTAAATATATTTTACCCGGCGCGGATAGGTGGTGAATGTTCTTTCCATTGGTTGTCTACCTTTCCTATGTCTTTTCATTTTTGGCCTTAAAAAGTCGTATGACAGTCAGCAAAAATAAGTCATCCACAAATAAATGCCAATCTTTAAATATATATATATATATATATATATATATATATATATATATTTAGATAGATAGATAGATAGATAATTTAATAAAGCACTTCAGGTCGGGGGTCGGTGCGAATTAAATATTTTGATAATTAATAGCAATGTAGAGAAAAAATATACGTGGCAGAAAAAATGAAAGCTGAAAGTATCAGATACAAATACGACAAAAAATTAAAACAATATAAAATTCAAAATAAAAAAAAAGTAACACAGGCAAATACATATTTGAAACGACAAAATGGCACAAGGCACTGTAAAATAATTACGCTGCTTAATTCTAATCTTTAAATTTAACTTTTTCCTTGGATTTTATATATTTTTTGTCTTTGTATCTGATATTTTAAGCTTTTCCTCTTTCTACTGTGTATATTGTTCTCTCCATTGCTATTAATTAGCAAAAGTCCAGAATGTGTGACACCAAAATTCGAAGACACATTGGGATAGCGAAAAATGCCTTCCTAAAGTTAAGCAAAGAATTAAGAAACAGGAGAATTTAGTTGGAAACAAAGAAAAGAATTCTTGGCGACTGCTTACTATCAGCATTCACTACCATGCTGGACAATCAAGTGACTTGAAGCTATAGAAATGTGCCTCTACAGAAGCAGCGAGAGAATAGCATGGACAGAACATGTGAGCAATGGGGAAGTCTTAGAGAAAATGGAAGCAAGAATGACACTTATACTTAATATCAGAAAGAGGCAGTTGAGATTTCTGGGGCACATAATGAGGAATGGGTGGTTGGAGAATCTAATACTCACAAGAGAGACTGAACGCAAGAGGAACAAAGGCATAAACTACTTAGAGATCTTGAACTAATTGTTGTCGAAAAATAGTTTATGAGAGATAACAAAAAGACGATATTTTTAAGAGCTACAAAGGACAGGAAATTGTGGAGCAATGATCAAATACATCCGAAAGAGAAGAAGTTGTTGATCGTTTTTAGTTGCTTTTCTGTTGTATTTTACGTTAACAAGTATGGCCACCTCAGGAATTCGGCATTTATTTGCGCTGAGCACGACTGTATTTTGGTCTTTAGTTTTCATTAACTCGATTTGTTTTAAAGCTATTTAGAACGAAGCATTGAACTCCAAAAACCAGATATTATTATTATTATTTTTATTTTCTTTGATTTCTGGCGTTTACACATTTCTTTCCGGGTCCCGCCCAGGGACCTAAGGTTAGAAATGACGTCATGACACTTTCCACTGACAAAAAAAAAAAAAAAAAAAAAGATTACATAGATAAAGCCCTTCGTAAGGTGTGGGCTGTACTTGTCAGAACAATTTTCTGTATCTCCTTGAGGCATGGACTTCCAGGAATCCCTTCAATTAGTCTACTGGAATCTTTTCCAACCAGTCCTAGGGATCCAACTACAACAGGAATTGTTGATGTTTCCATATGCCACATTTTCGCGATTTCTATTTCAAGGTCCTTGTACTTTGACAACTTTTTGAATATCTTCAAAGATACATTGCAGTCGGCAGGGACTGCCATATCAATAAGGAGGCACTGTTTTTGTTTGTGGTCTTTAATAACAATATCTGGGCGGTTGGCCTTGATTGTTCTGTCAGTGTGTATTGTGTAGTCCCATAGAATTGTAACAGGTCCTATCTCCGTTTGTTGTTATTATTATTATTATTATCGAGTGAGAGCACATGACATAATAAATTGACGCTGGTGGGGGGTCGGGGTAAGTATACGAAGCTCAAACTTGAAAATGGATACCAAGCACATGCATCACAGCCATACGTGCGTGTCAGGTTTAGTGAAAAGTAGCGAAATACCGGCACATTTAGAAATACGTTCTGATTGAGTAATCCAGTCCGCCTAAATGGTTTGGGATTAAATGTGCTCCCAAATATCTCTATGTGATTCCTAATTATCTAGATAAGACTCCTAGGTCGCCTTTTCCTGTCTCAACATTAGATGCCCTTTTTGTTTCTATTTTCTCTAATAACAACATCTAATAAGATCTTCAAAGGACAAGAAATTGTGGAGTAGCTATGTTCACATACTACCTTAAGGTTTGGTTTGTTTTGTTTTGTTCTACGTTATACCAACCTCAATAGGTTATTTAATGCCAACAACATTTTTATTGTTGGTAATATTTTGTTTTGTCTAAAATCTATTTCTGGCAATATTTTTCCTTCAAAAATGTAATATTTATTTTTTAAAAACGTTGTTAATATTTTTTTCAAAAATGTATTGCTGGTAATAGTTTTTTTTTCTTCAAAAATTTATTGCTAGTAATAATTTATATAAAATATTTCTGGTATTAAAACCTATTTTTACACTTTTTACCCCAGTTTTGGGGTTAACTATTTGCCCATAGCTGGGACCCTAACTGGTGCTACCACACCGGGTCAGGGTGAACCTGGGAACATCAGCAATGAAGAGGTCGTTTCACTCTCCTCAAAAGCTTCTGATCAGAGGCCTTGCTGCTGGACATATTTTATTGTCTTACCCAGGACTCGGATGTAGTTTATCGTCATACCCAGGACGCGGATGTAGTTTATCGTCATACCCAGGACGGACTTCCTTAAAGTACACGATACATAGAAGATAGTGACTGATAATTTTCCATATTTTTCGAGAGGCAAAATTCTTGGTAAAATAATTTTGCTTTTTTTTTTCAGCAATTTCCTTTTGCTGTTTTTAAATTAGACTTTATATTTTTGGTATTGTAGATTTGAAAAGCGCCTACAAAATGTCTATTATACTGCGAAGTGATGGATTATTGAAGTAAATTTTACTCTTTTGGCCGCCGGTAAAAACTACCATTTACTGTCTAAGGAAATCTCAGCAGATAGTAAGTAACTTTATGAATATACTTAAAAAAACAGAGATAATGATTAATGACAAGAAAAAAATACTTTTTCGTAGATATAGTAGTGCAATCAGATGAAAATATAAAATTATACTAAAAATTTATAACAAATCTACTGATGAATTCATAAAGATTTGAGCCATGTGTAGGATGGGAAAATGGCACAGAATAGAATAATAAAATTTGAAAAAACATAGATTAAAAAAAATTGTACTCTGTGAAAATGATCATCTATTCGGGATATTATTATCAATGTAAGTATAACATAAACAATGTGCATGTTAACCCTTTGAACCCTGCGTTTCTGAAAAAAATTAACCCTTCTGCCTGAGACCGTGAGTCGAATTTCGCAAATAATTGGTAAGCAATGTTTCACGGTGGCTATAAAAATAGTTACAAGTTTTTACCCATCATTCAACCGCTAGCTGAGCATTGTCATTTTTCACTACCGCTATTCAACCGGTGGCTGGACATGACGTCATTTTTTTCTACCATCAGTAAAGCGGTAGTCAGGGCTCAAAGGTTTGAGTATAAATTAACATGAGAATTTCTGCAAAGAAAATATATCTATTTACTATCAAGCCTTCTTTCAGATTGCGGATATTGATCCGGTAACGGATTATATTCAACAGAAATTAAGGTTCTACTACTACAACTGCTCCTCTCTTTACTACTACTACTACTACTACTACTACTACTACTACTACTACTAATAATAATAATAAAAACAATAATAATAAGAAGAAGATGAAGAAGGAGAAGAGGAAGGATACGCCACATCCACCAACAACGGCAACAGGAAAAAACAATTCAAAACAATGAATAAAGTTAGAAGAGGGAAAAGGAATTAAAAAGTCTAATTATGCTTAAAAGAATTAAGAAAAATTAAGCGTAGAAAACAAGAAATTATCGACTATGAGAAGAAACAAAAATGAAAAAAAGATGAATTCAATATAAGAAATAGTCGAAAATTAACGTTACAGTGAAACGGAAATGCAAGAAAAAAAATTTTAAAAAATCATGAAAAATATAGAAAAAGTAAAAAAACAAAAACACACACATATAGAAGAGTTAAAAAAGTAATGACAAGCGAAAGACTCCAGAAAAAATAACTAAACAATTAAAACTAAAATAAAAATAAACTAAAATTGTAGATTATGCTTAAATTGCAGTCATAATACCTGAATGAATAACAAAAAAATCTATGAAAGTGAAAATTTAATAAAACGGAGTATAAACAAATGGATTTTCTCTATCATTGGATCATATTTGATTTCACATTTTACAGGCCCGATGTTTTTAGCGTTTCCTTATGAGAATTCCATGCGCCTCTTTTATTGTTTCACATTTTCGTTATTTCATAGATAATCATTCATTTACTATAAGTTCCAAAATCCGTGTATACTCTTGTATGTATAATTGATCATTTAAGTCCAAATCCGTGCTCTTTACTATACGTAGAAACATGAACGTAATAACTTTCACATAAGACGTTGAGCAGGCAAATTAAATCTAACAATGTGGTATATTGTTATGGCATCATCAACGGAAATAATTACATTTATATATCATATAAAGGCTTCCTTTTCTTTTCAAACCAAAATGTCTTCAATTTTTCTCTTCAGATTCGATATTGAGCGTTTACAAATATACCGTTTGTCAGTGCATTGAATATTTCTGTCATATATGGTATCCCTGATTATATATATTGATATTCTTTTCAAAACTCAAGGAAGAGTGTGTAATATTATCGGTGCTAAGCTGGCATCTCGACTTCAAGCATTTTTCCACAGACGGGGCGAGTCTTTTCCCTGAATATTTTTATGGTAGTTTTTCTAATGAACTCTCATCCTTGGTAACCTGGACCACGTGAATTTAACCATTCTAGTAGATTGGCTAAAAGGTTTAAACGTTTTACTAGATGTAACCGTAACGTCAACTTTAGTATTTTTCTAGCATGTACTCACGTCTGGAACTGACTTCCGGTTTCTTGATCTCATGCCACATAGTCAGTCAGTTATGCGTCATGCGGGATTCACGCGTAGGCGATCATGACTGACAAAGCAGATTTTTTTCCCGCAGTAGGTTGCCATTTCTTTCCGCGGTAGACCAGTTGCCATACGAGGCTGTAGATCACGGTCTGTCCTGCTATGAACCCTTAGCTTGGGGGAAGAAGAGAATTCATACCCTAGGGATAAAAGAAGCTGTTGCTTACGTAAGTAATGTAATAGATTCGACAGGAATTCGAACTCGGCTCTCCGATTCATCAATTCAAGCCGCTATCCATGACACCACCGTGTCTCTTTCACGACACATAGTCTATTTTAAAATGCAAATGCAAAATCAATGGCTATTTTCTGTCTTCATGAAACCTGTACTTTTATTGTCCTTTCCCCTCTTTTCATTCGCTTCTACTCTAAGTAACGCTTTGCAAGGAGCAAAATTGCATTAATGTGGCATTAACAACTTTCTTGCTGTGAAATGATTAAAAAACAAAATTAAGAATAACTCTGAATTAAGATCGGTTGGGCGTTGGTTAACAATTCCACCTCATAAAAAGAAGTTGATAAGGAAACTACAGCAGCAACTTAGTATTACTGAAACCGTAAACTCGATGGCATGAACGTGTTGTGTAAAGGTTATCAGCATAAAAGTGGAATCGGAGAACTCAGTTGATATTTCTTAGTTTTCTGCTTTCACTGTTGCACAAATGCTCATAGAAAAGGCATGAATCTATTTCTTCTCCACACAAACTATGCATGAAAAAGCAGAGCAGACTGGACTCTGCTAAGTTTTCCTTCGCATTTCAAACCGAGCCGAATCAACGACTATGCACATACAAAATTCGACAGAAATACATATTTATAGTCGCATTTATAGAAATATATATACTAATTTTTGTTTATTAGATTTCGATGGAAATAAACATTTTAAAATCTAGATTTTTGAGAATTTCTAATAATGATACAGAAAACTTATTCAATAGAAGAAACAAAAAACATACAACATAGCTTCTATAAGTCTGAATAGTTAACTCATGCGGGATCCTCTTTGGCAAGAATTGCGACACGTCCTGGGCATGATGGTAAATTATATCCAGCCACAAGGCCTCTGGTTTGGAAATATCTAATTTTCACATTTTTTATGTAACACATCTGTCCGAAGCTGTTGATCAGTTGTTACAGTAATCCTGAGCTGCTTATCTGCACTCTTGACTGCACATCAATTGTCAGCAAGAGACCCTCTCTGGTTTGGAAATATCTAATTTTCACATTTTTTATGTAACACATCTGTCCGAAGCTGTTGATCAGTTGTTACAGTAATCCTGAGCTGCTTATCTGCTCTCCTGACTGCATTACTGTTTTCAGCAAGAGCCCACCTCTGGTGTGGAAATATCTAATTTTCACATTTTTTATGTAACACATCTGTCCAAAGCTGTTGATCAGTTGTTACAGTAATCCTGAGCTGCTTATCTGCACTCCTGACTGCACATCAATTGTCAGCAAGGGCCCCCCTCTGGTTTGGAAATATCTAATTTTCACATTTTTTATGTAACACATCTGTCCGAAGCTGTTGATCAGTTGTTACAGTAATCCTGAGCTGCTTATCTGCTCTCCTGACTGCATAACAATTGTCAGCAAGAGACCCCCTCTGGTTTGGAAATATCTAATTTTCACATTTTTTATGTAACACATCTGTCCGAAGCTGTTGATCAGTTGTTACAGTAATCCTGAGCTGCTTATCTGCTCTCCTGACTGCATTACTGTTTTCAGCAAGGGCCCCCCTCTGGTTTGGAAATATCTAATTTTCACATTTTTTATGTAACACACCTGTCCGAAGCTGTTGATCAGTTGTTACAGTAATCCTGAGCTGCTTATCTGCTCTCCTGACTGCACAAAAATTGTCAGCAAGAGATCCTCTCTGGTTTGGAAATAATTTTCACATTTTTCATATAAGTTTAATTGACTTTTAATTTCAGTTTCAGTCGGTTGATAATGATTTGAATTAACTTATATGCAGATTAATCGGCCACATGTTCATTATTGCCGATTAATCGGTTGACATAGTCGGTCATCATTTTTTACTATATCACAAAAATTTCATAGCTGCTTTAAGACTAATTACTCATCGTGAATTTAGATAATATTTTGATTGTTTTTTTTTTTATTAATTTTCTTTTGCCGAACTTTATTGATGGCAATTCAATTACAGATTATCTTCCGATTAATCAGCCAGACCCTAATAACCACTAAGATTAGGACACTAGTCCGAGTAAATAATTTATAGATTAATTTTCCTATAACTTCATCAAATCTAATCGCCTTTCCATATCCGAATATCTGCAGTGAACAAAGAAAAGGGCTGGCTGAAATATAGGAACATACATATGAATGAGTCATACAGTCAAAGGTATACATGTGAATAACTTTAGAAAAGTTAGTTTCACATGCTACAGAACAATAATAATGGATTTATTCAGTATGAATCAAACCAAGCCGTAATGTTTTTCAAGTTTGGCTCCGTAAGCACCGCTCTCTATCAAGGCTACTAATTTAATGTCCTTACGTACTAAGGAATTGCAAACATCACATTCTTGCATAGAATGTATGTGCTTTATTCTCACTTAATATTCACGAACAAATAATTATAGCAGACCATTTTTCGAGCGACACTGCAGCCAATTCGCGCCAATGTGATTTATTAGTGGATTTGGCTATTATGGCCATAATGGGCAATTTAGGTCCGTAGCAAAACCAAGACATATGTCTTTGGTGTAGACAATAAGCCACGCAGCCTATTCATCAGTTTATATATGGGAATTGTACTGACGGACCGCCATTAGGCTTTGAGAGGTTAGGAGTGGGTTGTTGAATTCAAAAACAGGCACATCGAAGAATCAACGAGAATTTACGATTAGGGCGTAGGTGAAAGGGTTGGGTTCTTTGATCATTCAAACCATCTTTCCTCCTATAGTTTTTTTTTATCTTTCACTGGTAATGCTTTTCAGAAGATATTGGAATTGGAATTGGGGAATCGTTACAATGTGCTCAGTCAAAATATATTTGATATTTGCACTTTCATCCGTCTAAGGTCAATAATATGTTTTTTTTTATTTAATACATCGTTTCTAACTAAAGATTTACTATCTCTGCATCTATTATTTTTTGTCTCGATTAATGCACCTAAATATATATAACAGACATATATGTATGTGCAGATATATTTTATAAATATATGATTTAAAAAAAAAAAAGAAGCAAATTTACTTTGAAATTTTTCGACTATTAATCGACTTTGTCAGAAAATTAATTATATTTTCTAGAAAGAGAATTTAGATCATCTTGACGAAGTTGGAAGTGAATTTAAGTATCTAAACGCTGGGGTTTTAACTAACTCTACCATTACAGTGGCACAGTGTAGTAACGGATAGCAGCTCGGATTGAGTTATCGGTAAATCGAGTTCCAAACCCAGTCGAATCCCTTACATTCACTTACATGCTAATACCCTTCAGAAAGGTATGAATCCTCATCTTCTCCCCCAGCTATGGGTAAATAGCAGGACAGACCGAGTTCTGTAGCCTTAGATGGCAACTGGTCTACCGGAGAAATAAATGGTAACCTACTGAGGAAAAAAAAATCTACCTCGGCATTCTGTATTAAATGATACGTTATCGCCTAGGCCCGTACCAAGCATGGCACATACCTAACTGACGTTACAGAAATTAGACTTCAGCATTGTAACTAATTTTAACCTGTTTTGTTCTTTTCTGTTGTCATGATTTGTGTAATAAAGATGACTTGAGGTCTAATTTCAGAATAACAGTGGATAAACTAAAAGATCACGGCCGTATGTTATTTGCAAGGGATTTATACATCATGTCGCTATCAACGCAACTTCGTCTGAGTAAAGTTATATTCACTTGTTATTAAACCGTTGATATTCAGATCAATATTGTGATGACGAAGTGTTGTGAGGTATCCAAGTGCATTGAGTGTGTTGTTTAATTTAAAGTCTTTTGTGTTTGTCTGTTTCCTTTTCTGATTTCGAGATGAATCACCGATATACTGCGTAGGCATTGTTTATATTCTATTTGGCACACTCTTCGATCTGATGTAATCTTAGCTCTCTTATTTAATTTTTAACTCTTTCTAAATTTTGGGATAAATTATATATTGAGATTAGCTGATAATATGAACTTATATATTCGCCATTCGGTCCGACCCTCATCACACACACACACACAGACACACACAATATATACAGTACCGTGCAAAAAATCAATGACCGACTTAATTATCTACTTGAAGCAGTGAATAGCGGCTCTGATTGAAGAATCAGGCAGGCGAGTTCGAATTCCAGTCGAATCCATTATATTCACTTATGTGCTAATAACTTTGGTATGTATCCTTTTCTTCTCCCCCAGCTATGGGTAACTAACAGAACAGACCGGGATCTATAGACTTGGATGGCAGCGGGACTACCGTAGAAATAAATGGCAACCTACTGAGGGGAAAAATCTGCCTCTTCAGTCATGTATCGAACGATAAACGATCGCCTAAGCGTGTATCCCCCATGGGACATAACTGACTGAAATTCCCTTACGTACTAATACCCTTGAGAAAGGGATGAATCCTCTTCTTCTCTCCCCCATCTATGTGTACATAGCAGAACAGACTCGGTTCTATAGCCCTGGATGGCAACTCGTCTACCGCAGAAATAAATGGCAACCTACTTCGGGAAAAAAATCTGCCTCGTCAGTCATGTATGTAAAGATAAATGATCGTCTAAGCGTGTATCACGCATGGCACATAACTGATTGACACATTTTTTTCACAGATGATCAAGAAATTCTAAGAATATAATCTACTTACATAAACTTCATAGTCTGTTGCGGGAGATTGGAAATTTGAGGTAAAAATATTTGCTAACCTACAAAAATGACCGTGTGTAAGTTTTAGAAAACACTGCCCAAGATAGAAGCAAATAGAACAAAAACTCATCGAAATTTGCATTTTAAGTTATTGTTTATATACATCTCAGCATAATTTTCGTTAAAAAAATTATTAAATTTCTTTACTCGATTGAAATCATGGCTGAAATCACAAAAAAAAAAAAATAAAATAAAATAAAACAGAATGAAGATAATGGAAATGTTCGCAAATATGAGCCAGAGAAAAAAATAGCTACTAATCTTCTTATATAAAGAATGTCCAGTTTCTCAGCTTCTTTCGAAGTTTCGAGAGACTGGAGATGTATCGGATCGATGAATATCTGGTCGTTCTCGAAAGTTACAACAAACGACAGTCCGTAAACTGATTATAAAATAAACAAATTAACCAGAAATAACTGTAAGACAGTTGATGGCTAAACGTAACTTATCCGATCATGTGTCAATAAACACTGTTGAAGGCATTCCTTGAGAAAATACATTGGTGCGGCGCTAAAGAACAATAATTTGATGGATACATTAGTGTGGTCAAAGATGAATGAAACGTGTGACATTTTTAATTGAAGTGAAATCACATTGAGCGATGAAACAAAAATTACATTGAACTCTAACAAGGGAGAATTTGTTAGAAGACAGAAAGAAATACGAAATGGCACGCTATAGTGAAATCATTAATGCTTGTAGACAAGTTTTTAATGCTTTGGGATTATATAAAAATGATTGTTCTCTCACCTTCTCTCTCTCTCTCTCTCTCTCTATATATATATATATATATATATATATATATATATTGAAGGTGGATGGTGGAGGATGTGTGTACGTGAGTCGAGGTGTCATTATCTTTTTTGTACGGTTCGTATGTAATCCATCTTCAATCATCAAATAAATACCCATATCAATAAGCCGGAGACTATCTGAAAACTCATCTAACATAGACATTTTCAATAACATGAAACACCATACGACGAAGCACTAAAAGAAAATAGATACACACAGAAACTACAATGCACATCTCCACAACCAAAACGCAAAAAACAGAAAAAGAAATATTATCTGGTTTAATCCACCATACAACAAAACCATCAAAACAAACATAGGTAGGATACTCGTTAAATTAATAGAAAAGCACTTCCTTGAAACAAACCGATTAGCAAAAGTATTCAACAAAAATAACGTTAAAATCAATTACAGCTGCACAAAAAATATAACACCAATAATAAAAAGCCACAACAAAAAAATAACAACGTACAATAATGCTACCGAGGAGCCTCAATGCAATTGCAGAAATTGGCCAACATGTCCACTCAAGGGAAATTGCCAACAAACGAATATAATATATAAAGTCAAGGTAATGTTCTACATCGGTATCACTGAGGGAGCATTCAAGAATAGAAAAAACAACCACAACCTTTCATTCTCCAACAGAAAATACTCAAACAACACTACACTATCCACATACATATGTCATCTAAATAAACAGAAATATTACACAAAGAATAAGCTGGAAAATATTGAAAAACGCACTTGCCTACAACAACATTACAAAAAATTTTGCTTACACAAAAAGTTAGCAATAATTTCTCATACCCAACAAAAGAATTTACTAAACATAAGATCAGAAATAATTTCTAAATGTAGGCATAAAAATAAATACCTACTATCAAAATTTATACCAAACGGATAAAAAAAACAACCAACAAACACCACCACATAAACTACCAATGACTCTATAAACATGAAAAGAGAAACCACTGACACCATAAAGCCATCAATAATTTTCTAGTTCAAACTACCATCACAATAATTGCAATTATTGTTATCATTCCACCCCATTACTAATAACTTCAACCACTTTACAAAAACTATTTGTTACTACAATTGTTATTATCACCACCCACTCCCCTACCATTACTACCACTTCACGATTAATATTGCCGTATTAGTCCGTAATTCCCATTAACGTATCATCCCGCAATTATAATTACTTCTCTTTCCCAAGAAAAATTAATACCACCATATAAATACTAATAAGTATTACAAATGGGAATTTGTACCATTTACATATGCGCAATCGCAAAAAAACATGACAATAACCGGCTTTAAAATAATAAAAAAAAACAGCCTTAAAATTAAAAAATAATAGCAAATTTTTACCTTCCATAGTCTTACACAGACCACATCATACGTATGTACGTGCGTGCGTGAAAATATTATTCAGTGAACAAAAATAGAGAAAGGGTTTGCTCGTTTACGCGTTGACAGCGGAAGAATCAAAAAACATATTCGCTAGACAATCCAAAATTGAATACAGCAACCAAATGCGTACATATGTACACAATGACACATATATACGCATATATACCAAGTCCCATACTGTTCACATGTTTATGTTTGTGTTTTATATCCGGTGGGTGAGCGTGCATGTGTGTGTCTGAGTACGTCAATTAGTGTACGGACGTGTATGTATGTTTGCGTAAGTATGAGTGGCATCCCGACCACAATTTTTCCTCCTACTAGCATAAAAAACACCGATATACGCAACCTATATAAATCCAAAATTTAAAAATTAATCAGTTTGTTTGACGATCGCAAAAGCGTGAAACTCAGGGTCACAAACTCACATCAATATAAATATAAATGTATTAGCTCTATCTCCGATATTGAGCAATTTCCAATAAGTACTGCGCATATATAATATATAAATAATATATATATAATAAATTGCATCACGAAAAGCGAATTGAGTCACTGACGGTCGGCGTGTTTCTAAAAATAAATACGCTAAAATCCACTCGACGGCTTAGTGGTAGAATCTCCGACTGACACCAATTCAGTCGGGTTTCTCTTCTAGCTAGAGGCATCCGGGTGTCTATCCACACTGATGAGCTGCGAAATAGTCTGTCTGTGGATGACGATATATATATATATATATATATATATATATATATATATATATATATATATATAATATTAGTGGAAAATATACATACATATGAAAAATATATCTAAAAATTCTACATGTATATTTTCAGAAAAAAATTTTTCCAAGAGGAAGGATCCAGGTAGAACTCAATGTATATATATATATATATGAAAGGACAAAATAAGTATATATGATATATCTATATTTCAAGAAAATATGTTGCCTAAATATGTATTATATTTATTTTTTTGAAGACAACTAATTTGAGAAAATGATCTGTTTCAATTAAAGAGCATTAATTGCCTTTACCGGACTGAAATTTTAGAGAAATCTCGTAGAATATATGCGTCCGACAGGTATCGACCTTGTATCCCATATAGAAACCCTCATTTGATGTGATGTACTCTGAACCCATTAGAACACAGAGGACCTCCGGTTTAGCAAAGTTCAAATTACTGCTTATAAACACTCACACTGGATAATTCATTTTTCCTAAAAAAACGTAACATAACATAAACAATTACAACATACTGGATTGAATCCGACAAATCATGCTTATTATAAAACACAGTGTGTGTGTGTGTGTGTGTGTGTGTGTGTGTGTGTGTGTGTGTGTGTGTGTGTGTGTCTGTTCGTTTATATATTGGATCGGATTTCCTACATTTCTCAACCGATTTCAACAAAACTTCACAGGACTACGTAAAATTACCTTGCGGTGGTTTTGACAGCGGCAAAATTTGGAAAAACACAATTGTTTTTTGCACGAAATCAATTTGAAAACACGATAAGGATGTATCGCTGTCGCGAGAATGAAAGGGAGACAACTCATATCGAGTTATACTCATTATAAAACCCAGGTTGTGTGTGTGTGTGTATTCGTTTATATATGGGATCGGATTTCCTACATTTTTCAACCGATTTAAAAAAAAAAAAAAAAAACTCACTTGTTTTTGGCAGGAAGCGTTTCTTATTGTCTTGCACACTTTTTTCTTTATTTTTACATTCAGAATGCTTTGCAAATTCCATTTACAAGGTAATTGTTTAAAATTCTATTCAATCTGTAGACTCATAACGATTGAAAACAATGTTTTTGTTTGAGTTTGGGTTTGACAAATTCGTAAAAAAAAAAAAAAAAAAAAAAAAAATAACTAATTAAGACATGCGTGTCCGTCAACTTTAAACAATGATCTTTGTCAATTTTATTCTTCAGTTTTTATGATGGCCGATACTTGATCTATCTCTTACTGTTACATCCCCGGGCAACGCCGGGCTCTCCTGCTAGTTTTTTATAAACAGAAAATTTATTAAAACATTTGTCGGATTTAAGCCATTACACATATACATATACATACAAACACACTACACAATAATACAGAGAATATATATATATATATATATATATATATATATATATATATATATATATAATCAGACGATTCCGCTACCTTGGTGGCAGCCTTTTGGAATCTTTAGGCTCAATTTCGTTCAATTCATTACCTAACGTTTTATTCTTATTATATTCATCAGCTGATTTCCTAATTCTCTTTAGTAACAAGCTCTACATGTTAATTTTGTATATTTTATATCTGTATTTAGCACTTTTTTAATCCTACTGTTTCCTGGTCAAATCCAAAGCTGACTATTAACTTTTTTCTTATATATATATATATATATATATATATATGTATATGTGTGTGTGTGTGTGTGTGTAAATGAATATAATAATAGGGGAACAGAAATTGACAAAAACAACTCTACCAATACCATGTCTACCATAAACACGAACCGAAATGCAAATCTAAAGTGTTCAGTATTTGTCGGGTTAGAAAGGCTAAATGATAAATATCTACGACGGTGCCATAGCAAATACGGATAAATGGAAACTGATCTAAAGCCCTATATCCACGTTTCACGCACCTTACATTCATCCTCAGACGACTGAGATGTTAAACGCAACCTTCATAGCTTAAACATTGCGTTTAATCTAGAAACACCTCTGGGTGTTCACCCCCAGGGACCGTTTTTTTTTTTTTTGTATTCGCATAGGAACTATATCTGATTTGGAACACTATAACCGATAAATATAGCAATCCCTGTTTCTATATTTTTAGTTCCAGCTAGGATCGAAACCCGACTGAATTGGCGTCAGTCGGGGATTCTACCACTAAGCCGTTGATGAAGGTGAATTTAAGCGTGTTTTTTTTTAAATAAACACACAGTAATATCGAGAACTCGATTCTATTTACCGAAGAGTCTTGCATTATTACCCGTAATAGTCACTGTTTACAAACACTTCCTCCCCAGAGAGCTCAACCGAAATAATATTTTCAGGAGCATATATATTGTCATCCGCAGACTGTTTGCCCGTATCACAGCTCATGAGTGTAGATAGACGTCCGGTTGCCTCTAGCTGGGATCGAAACACGACTGAATTGTCAGTCGGAGATTCTGCCACTAAGCCGTTGGCGCACGAGAAGGATGAAGGTGAATTAAAGCGTATTTATTTTTAGATAAACACTCTTTGACTGAGAGAACTCGATTCGATTTACCGAAGTGTCTTGAATTATTAGCCGTAATAGTCACTGTTTACATTCCCACCATATATATATATATATATATATATATATATATATATATATATATATATATGTGTGTGTGTGTGTGTGTGTGTGTGTGTGTGTGTGTGTGTGTGTGTAAAAGAGATATATATGTTTTATTTCATATACCAAAACCAATTTACCGGGAAAGAAGTATGACAATGTGGAAAATGTTTTTACATTTGAATGAAGGCATGCGGGGCGGGACTCGACTGAGAATTTATTTTATTTCTATTTAATATATGTTTGGGGTATATAATCTAGCCGATTTAGCTTAGATTATTTTTTTTTTTGTTTGTGTTTCCCTTCACGTTTGTTATTAAATATTTAAATATCCCATATTTTGATAATACACACATAAATACATATATATATATATATATATATATATATATATATATATACAGAATGATGTATGCGTGTTTGTCTCTCGTTAAATATTTTATTGTGTAGTACATTAGTAAGAGGTTGATAATATATATATATATATATATATATATATATATATATATATATATATATATATATATATATATATATATATATATCGATAAAGTGGAGCCTCCAAAATTGCAATATATTTTAACTTTTATGGAATGAATTTAACACAGAGAAATGAAGAAAAATTTCAAAAAATATTACTTAAAAAACATCTAATTTCTCTGCCACCGTGGGGAATGTGTCTGCACATGTTTATCTTTCTTGAATTTCCTTTTGATTAATAGATGGCGTTGCGCTGCAATAAAAAGTTTTGGGAATAACATCAACACTATCACTTTATTTTATTATTTCAAGATTGAAAATGAAAGTGAAAGCAGAGAAAGAAGAATAAATAGAAAAAAATGTTGATGGAGAGAATTGTAATCGATTACATATACCAGGTGGGAGAACGTGTCGTTAATGCTATAATTAGAATTGATTTTTCACAGGGCACCACTTGTATATTTCACATCACATGATTGAATATATACTGTCTGGAGTTTTATCAACAAATTATTTTCTTAGTAAAGTTCTATCCCCCAAAAAACAAACTTTTGCCTCTTTATTTTTTTCCCATTTGCGTTCTCTAAGAAAAAGAAATGCTTCCAAATCGCTCTGTCATTCTCTCTAACAGCCTCTTGCAATCTGTGCAAAAATGTTTGTCAAAATAGTCATCTAAACAAATCTCCTAAAGAAATTATCTATTTAGAAGCTCACACATACCTATTGACGAATCAATTTTCATATAACCGAACGCAAGATCTTCCTAGAAGTGATGCTTATATGGAACGAGAGCATTTCAGCATCCATGGTGATAGAGCTAAACGTCGGCACAAATATATTTCCTTTTCTTACTACGAGAAATGTATATATGTATATTTATATTTTTTCTTTCATTCGGTAATATGTATAACTTTTCTAGTTTACATACTACTGATTAAATAGACGCCTTTTATGTACATCTATTTACAAATGACCTTATTTTTTAAATTAAAAAACCTACAAATGGAAGCTGAGATGATTATTTTTCGAAGTGAATTTAATATTGGAGGAACTGCCTAAAATCATTCATTTTAATGTTTTTTTCTAATCTTGGAATATAATCAGGGAATGAAAGCCATATTATTTCTATTATTGATGCCACAGAACTCATTACATTCGGCAAAAAACAAAATAAAGTATCATTCATTTTGAAAAGTCTTTTATTTTATTTTATTCGTGTTATGTGTTCAGGTTTCAGTATCAAAAACCTGATAAATGTTTACAATCACATTCGTTTGTTGTGATTATCTTTTTACTTGTATTTTAAAAAATAAATATCTGATGCTATATCAGTCTATCATTTCCAGATTTTTTTTTCATTTAAGTTAAATTGGATCTGCAATATAGATGTCAATCTAAAAGTTAATATTTATTCGTTTCTCTGACGTATTTCAAAGTATTGCAGAAAAGTACTGTAGAAATGACTTTTTTTTCATTAATATTACTTCAACTTAAAGGAGGATACAAAGGCACTTCAGGGTAGACATGTTCTAAATTATACACTTGTTACAGATATAATTACACACGAAGAAAGGCAAATCAGAACATATTCATATATGCACATACATAACTGACGACTCCCTCAATATATATATATATATATATATATATATATATATATATATATATATATATATATATATATATATATATATGTGTGTGTGTGTGTGTGTGTGTGTGTGGGTATATATATATATATATATATATATATATATATATATATATATATATATATATATATATACAGTCTAAATTTGGTCTAAAGAAAACAAATAAATTGTTGATGTTAATGCTATATACGCAGGTACATTTTCTGAATCGGCATAAGTAGTGTAAATGTAGCCTAAATATACCGACAAAGAATATTGTATTGGTGAGCCGGGTTCAAATTCTGGGCTAACTCTGCGTTCGCTTTCACAAATGCACACATGAAAAAAAATATAAAATTGCATCTTCTACACCCAGCTATGAATGACATAACAGAGTATAGTTGATTACTTAGCCTTAGCTGACAACCAATGTGAAAGAAGAAAAACACTGAAATCAAAACCATGCAATGGGAAACCACTATCCTTCTCAAGGCTGCATATCAATTAACAGATAACAAAAGAAAGGAACCTATATTTCCACACAGCTTCTGCTGTGAGTCTTACATTCTCCAAGCCCTCTTTCATTATTATGTGTCCTAGAAATTTCAGCGTTCTTTTTTTGATTTCAAGTATAAATTTACCTCTTTTTTTTAAAGACCATTTCTCTAGTATTCTGTCTATATTATTCTCGACATCTATCTGTCGAACGACATTTCTCTCGCAAAGGTATTCTTCGTTAAATGTATTATCACTTGAGGAACTTCGCATTCAATGCAAAAGATCTGACTCTATTCGTAAAAAAATACTGATGCTCAATGAATCTTAAGATAAGTTTACAGACCACATTTATTGTTGTGTACTGTTGAATATGAGGGCAGAATAATGCTAAATCTACCAATGATCAATCCAATTTTAGGTGCCGTATCATCATTCTTTGCAATTGTCTGTAACATCTTTACCTAAAAAACGTGTGACATTTACTATCTATTTTTCCCGTTCTGCATGTCATTCCCAGAAAATCCGTTTACACGCTTTTTTTTTTCAACCCTTAGTCCCTTCATTGTAATGTAAGCATTATATTTTCTAGGCCAGCTTTCCTTAATATGTGTCCATGAAACCAGCTGTAGGAAGGTCATGTGTTTTTTACACCTTTTCTCTAGTAGTAAGTCCATAATTTTCTCAGCATCCATCTATAGAACAGCTTGGACTTGTTTCTTCATCTGTAAGAAAACTGAGCCATTCAAAAACATTCTACCTTCAAACTCTTCCTATTTCAGATACATAGACGACTCACTACGTCTCACTACTAATATATCCACAAAATACTAATTTAACAGATCTTTTCAACCAATTTAGCAACGTTTAACCTGCAATAAACATCACATTTGAAACTGAAAACAACTACACTTTTCCCCTCTTAGATTTTATTTTACACAGAAACAATAACGAACTTAATTTTGCAGTTTATAGAAAAACTACCATAAAAAATGACCTGATCAGTTTCTACTCAAACCACTCTTCTAAAATTAAATCTAGAATTACTATACTATCTATTTGAGAGCATTAAGAATTTGCAGTCCCCAATATTTACCTAAAGAAGAAACATAGGTAGGAAACATTTTCAAAAGCCTACAATACGCATATCATTTCATCAACAAATGAAGAAAAAAGCATAGAAAATATACAACCACAGCAAAAATAATAACACCATTCATAGTTAAAATTATATGAGAACAGATACATAATACTGCCGACCATTATCCAGAATAACCTATGCCATCTAAACAGTATCCAAATAATTACAACCTCTTCCAAAACCATTATGGATATAATAAGATCCTCAAACACCCATAGCAATAATATTTGTGTAGTAGGCATATATAAAATAACAGTTTCTCACAAAACACTGAAGAAACATGCAAAAATTTAAAAAAAAGCTCATCTATGTGCAAAAAGAAGACCTCAAACAAACGCACTAATCATACTTAGAAATAAATACAACACAATTTTGATTTTATAAATGCTATACTCATAAAAAAGAAAATAATTCACTCAGAAGGAAAATCCTCGAGAGTGCTTCCATTGAATATTATCACCTTTCCTAACAGAATCATTACTCTGCCTTGCCAACTAGCGCAAAAAAGTATTAAAAAATCAAAAGAAAACGGTAGAATCCTTGAGCAAATCAATACAAACAATATTTCTACATGTGAAAATATTACCTTCAAACATAAAGTAATTGACGTAATTGTCAGTTGACCTTATGCATATACAATAACGTTTCTAAATTCTTCTAGTTGCTAACGACGTTTTGTTTATTTATAGATACTTTGTTTCAATAAATTCAATTCGATTTTTCCCTGGAAAAAGTTTAACATTGGAGGAAACGCTTCGGCTAAATGTACAGTCCCCCCTCTCTCTCTCTCTCTCTATATATATATATATATATATATATATATATATATATATATATATATATATGTGTGTGTGTGTGTGCGTTCGTACGTCCTTTATATGCGAGAGAGAGAAAGTGAGGGAGTTTATCACAAATAATTTTTATGTTATAATTACAAAAAAATTACGACAGATGGAGCTGTGTTGTATGTCGACTAGCTTACGTTTTCATTCGTGGATATTTGTGGCTAGTTTGTATTCAGTGTTTACCGTGTGTAGTAGTAAGTTAACTGAGAAGTTTTCCGTTTAACACTGGTAGGATATGCATATCATTAGCATGCAGATATGATTTTTACAAATGGCCGTGTCAGTTGTAATGAACACGAGGCTGCACGGCTCTATATCTTTGCGTTTCCAGACCGAAGGCTGCCGAGTCATTATACTTTGCTGCTGTTTATCGTCACGATCCTGGGCCAGAATCAGTAGCACTATGGTTCGAGGTAGACTGATATTCGCTCGTACGTCTGGCCAGCAAGATTCTATAGGCGGTCAGAGACTTAACAATTATCAGTCAATTATTATAGTCAAGTGGCCCTAGTATGTCGTACTTCTCATAGTACCGCATGGAGAGTATTTCAAGAACAGCTTCTGTATCCATATCATTTGTTACGTGTCCAAGTTCTTTCACTCTCTGATCTCTCACCACAGGAGAACATTTGCCGATGGTTTATTGCACAAACATCCGATACCTTGTTTTTCACTTTAGTCCTGTTTACGGATTGGTAACATTTGGATGAGATGGAATATAAATTTATACATCCAATTTTTAGCGCCGGATCGAAATCCACGTGGTACAATACAACTAGAGACCAGCATCAATTTATGAATAATTTGTAGGCTGGAATTGTAGGTAACTCTCTGGTATGTCTATATGTTCTGTATACAAGGACTTCATTTCGAACACACTTTCAGACCTGCTAGAGGATGTATCTCTGCTAATACGAAGACGCATGTGGTTCATTCATGATGGGTCTCCAGAACATTTTAGTCAAATTGTTCGCGAAAACTACCATGAAAGAAAAATCGGTAGAGGAGGAACCGTTACATAATCTGCACATTGCCATTACCGGGATCCTTTGGATTTTTATTTGTGTGGTCACCTAAAAAAATTGATTTGTGCTGCAGACTTTAATAATAATAACAATCACCAACTTGTCATTGTGTCCTGTGAAACCATTCGACCCCATGTGAGAGTTTTTGAAAGTGTCCGCCAGTCATTGATCCGACGGGTGCATGCATAGATAGAAGCAAGCGATGGCCATTTTGAACATCTGTTTATGAGTTGCTGTGCAGAGGTGCAAAGGTGGTCTTTTGGACATATGTTTATATGTATATTTTACCTTGCTTTGTTTTCAGGAAAGCGCCGCCAACATTTGTAAAATATAATGTGTATATATATATATATATATATATATATATATATATATATATATATATATGCCATTTTTTAAATTTTATGCATAATGTATTTATATAAATATATCCTTTTTTCTTTCCTAGTAAATAAATGGACTACTCCCCTATCGTCACCGTATTGTATAAATATTTTAATTTTAAAACGGTTAGTTTCATCGTGCATGAAACTCAGATTTGATCTCCCGGTGAGTATGAGAATTTATATTTATTATTGTTATTATTATTATTATTATTAGTAGTAGTAGTAGTAGTAGTAGTAATAGTGTATATATATATATATATATATATATATATATATTGTCCCTTGTACGACGATGGGAATCAAATAAGAAATCGCAGATGAGGTGCTTTCCCTACCAGCTGTTCAATTGTTTATAGTCACACATAAATTTCACACTACTCTGTGATCTCACAGTATCAGACAACCTTGATCCAAAGATAAGAAGCACTCAATATTTATACAGGTTGCCTGCGACGCTGTATACAATTTCAATATTCTGATTGTAAGATATTATCTGGTTCATTAATGAACGAAGCATAATTGTGACATTATTGTTTAAAATTTGTTATGTTTACGTGTGTGACAAGTGTTCCATGTCTGTTACAGAGTTCTGGCAGATGTAGAGAATGTTGGCATACATATACATTATGCATGTTCACTATTAATTG
>CAHIKZ030003604.1:437500-450000 GCA_903632075.3 Acanthosepion pharaonis | reverse complement strand
AAGAAGAAGAAGAAGAAGTGTTTGTAGTATTAGTAGTAGCAGTAGTAGCAGCGGTAGTAGCATCTACGTAACATCATACACAAACGATATTTATACGGATAATTTTTTAGAAACAAGTTAATATAAGCTATTTTTTCTCCTGGTTAATTAAATCTTAACTATATTTATTTTCAATTTAAAATATTTTTTTTTTCTGGTTCACAAATATTTTCGGGTCGATTGAGGTTTTGAACTTTTTAACCCTTTATTCCAAAGTCTTTCTTATATTTGAAATGTCAGAAATTATTTTTGACTGGATATCTTGAGTCAACTGTAGCATTTAATCAGTACACACAATCTGTCAATAAATTAGATAGATTACAAAATATTTTTGCCCGATATTTAAGATTCTGCGATAATTCTTTATTTTATTTTGCAAGAAATTGAACAAATTCATTCTTTTTGTTCGAATTACTATTTTTGTTCTGTGCAGTTTGTAGTATTCTCCTGATATTTAATGTGCTTTTTAAGACTGAGAAATGAAGATAGCTTCTTTGGCCTAAATATAATGGGCTGATTTCTATTCTGTGCTTAGACATGTTCAAGCATATGAAACTTTTATGTTTCCCATAAATGATAGTGATGCCATGACTCATATCAATTAATTCTTAATGATAATAATTTAAATGATAGATTTCATTCAACAAAAGCCTCGAGAGACACAGCAGGTAGAATGTTGCAGTCAATATGTTAATCCTGAATGTGATATGTGCTATGAATAAAAAGATGTCGGACCGGGAGATTATGAGATCAAGAAGGAAAAATGGCGATTGAGTCTTGAATTAAAGAGGACGAGATTGGATTCTGATGTATAATGTGGGAAATCTGGGTAAAACTTGGAATTTCGCCTGATGAAAGATGCTGTGTACCGAGAGTCTATATGGCGTATCCATTCATTCCCCTATCAATAAGATATAACTAGTACAAGCTTGTATTACCATCATTACTTACAGATGTTACACTGGCAGACTTCCTCTGTGTCAATCATCAATGTTTAACAATGTCTAATTATGAAATAATTGTTCTATTTGACGGAGCCTAGGATGAAAGGATTTTCTACTTGAGAGAATCAAATGAGGAAATAATGCATGGATTCGAAATTAGATATACAATTATATGTGTTAGATACCGTTCCTAAGAACACTATTGGGTATGTCCCAACCCTCATAAATACGTTGTACACAACTGTAAGTGGGGCTAATAAGTTGTCTAAGTATTCTACAACTAGCAGAGGTTTAACTACTTCAGGCCGCTGGCGAGTATTGTATTTTGTTGAAGTTATAAAGATTACCATTTCATTTTTAATTTCCGTTTGGTTATTTCTCATTCAGTAAACTTTCCTACGTTACACCAATACATTTTCTTATATAAGTCGTCCTGAGTATGAGGATAAACTACATCCGCGTCCTGGGTAAGACGATAAACGACGTCCGACAGCAAGGCCTATGATCAAAGTCGGTTCAAAACACTATGAAAATGTAAAAATAGGTTTTAATACCAGAAATATTTTGTAAATTTTTACCAGCAATACATTTTTGAAAAAAATTACCAGTTATACATTTTTTGAAAAAAGATATTAGCAGCCATACAGTTTTGAAGAAAAACATATTACCGGAAATACATTTTTGAAGAAAAACATATTACCGGAAATACATTTGTGAAGAAAATCACCTTACGAGAAATAGATATTTTGAAGGAAAATTATTACTAGAAATAGATTTTTGAAGGAAAAATATTACCAGCTATACATTTTCTTGAAAAACATATTACCAGAAATAGATTTTTGAAGAAAAACATCTTACCGGAAGTTGATTTTTGAAGGAAAAATATTACCAGAAATAGATACTTGAACGAAAAATATTACCAGGCAATTCATTTTTTTTTTTAAAATATAACCAGAAATAATAATAAAAAAAAATTGTCGGCATTAAATAACCCATTGAAGTTGAAACATTTCGATCCGGCATCTCCTTTTTTTTCCTTCAGGGAAACCAGTTTTGAACCAATGTTTAACGCTACCAGTTTTGTCAACAGAAATGATCTGCTGGTTTCTGTTTTGTAAAAAAATAAAAAAATAAAATAAAATCAAAACTAATGTTCTTTATGTTCCGCGTAAAAAAATGAGTCCGAGCAGATATAGGTCGATATTCGTTGAGGACCTTCGTTGCAAAACTGGTTGCGAGGAACTTTGGTTCAAAAAGAGTTTTGGTACAAGAGTTGTTAGTTCGATTCCTGTCGAAGACCGAATTCTTGTCACAGGAATTTTAATTTAGGCCTATTGATATTAATGTGATTGTTTAACAGAAAAGAGTTTTAAAATATAAGTAGAATCATATTTCATCTAAAACTTGCATATTTTGTATTCTAGAAATTTAATTAACTTTCTGATGAAACCGGAGTACCGACGAATGAAACGTCATGGTAAAATTTCTATACCTACTCTCTCACTCTGTCTGTCTGTCTCTCCCTTTCTCTATCTCTCTCTGTCTGTCTCTCCCTCTCCCTCTCTCTATCTCTCTTCCTCTTTCTCCCTCTCTCTTTCTACATTAAACCTAATATAATTTTAATCGATGGAAGTTTTTTCGATATTACTGAAATTCCTGCAAAAACTGGTGGGGTAATATGATGCCTTGTGTTGGGTAAGACCAATAGAAAGATTTCAGCCGGCGTAAAATCCAAAGTCACATTCAGCTTCTATCTTTGAAAAGAAAAAGAAATATATATATATATATATATATATATATATATATATAAAATAATATTTTTTGTTTAAAAATATGATTCCTTCGCTACATAAGAGTTCTCATGTTTCAAAAACGAGAGCCAAAACCATCCCAATAATTATTAAAATTAAGTTAAATTGTGGTGTTTAGTCCCGTTTCATCTTCAAGCGAAATTTTAGGAATAAGCTATCTCTCGGTTTACGTGTGTTTTTAGACATGGTCCGTTACATAATTCGTTATTGTGGGAGTGGCGAGACTATTTTCCTTCGTTAAGTGGTCAGAGAGTTAATTCTTCTCAATAGATTCATCATCTTCTGAGAGGCTTTGCTAAGGTTGGGTAGGGTATCTATTTCAAGGCTAAAGTTGTCAATATTGTCGATTACTACCAGTCAATATCAAAAGACCTCTTCACGACTGCGCTGGAGTTTGCTACAGTATATTCTGACTTAACTATTGAAGAAACAAACATAATTCTCAGTGCAAAGAAATCTGTCCTCATCCATAATGGGGAGCAATGGATTAAAAAACACCAATGACAACTTTGACATCACCATGGGATCTCTAGACTCTGCAGAATCTTCGGATCTTGTCGGTCTATTTATACTGTACAATCTAACTGCCCACCGTGAACTAGACATTGGGGACATCGGGCTATACAGAGATGACGGGCTCATGGTAGTGAGGAGCTCCACAAATTTTAAAACAGAGAAAATACCTCTCGTTTTTGAAACATGGGAACTCTTATGTAGCGAAGGAATCATATTTTTAAACAATAAATATTATTATAATATAAGCTCTCCTTCTGCATGGAGCACTGTCTTCTTAAAAATAAAAACAAAAATACTAAGGAACTCCGGATCATACACCGAACGTGTTCTTTTTTCTATTTTCTGCATACCTGCACACTTGTATATATATATATATATATATATATATATATATATATATATATATATATATATATATATATAAAATTGTTTTTAATTAGACCGGCCCCGGCAGTGGTGCACGGAAAAAGACATGATCAATTTAAAACACACACACCTACACTCATAGACATATATATATATATATATATGTGTGTGTGTGTGTGTGTGTACTATATGTTTAAATAGAATGTAATTTATTCTGGCGAAATTATTTTGAAATTGCAATAATTTATAAATTACCTATGGTGAAAAAATTTAAATCGTTTGCGTCAAAAATGAAAACAAAGGCAGGTAAATGCTGAATTAAGTTAAACCTCGAGATACAATGCATGTCAAAATTTGAAATCTGAAGCTGTGAGTTCCACGATCTTTAAAGAGTTGGATGTAAACTTTAAACAGAGTGCGTTGTATTTCTCTACCGTTTCTCTATATGTTAAAACAATTTAAAGCCTAAAACTTGATTATTGATCCATTTTGCCATTCGTATACCTATTAATTATTAGATTAAGATGAGATTTAACAAATAACAGAAACCACATCACTTGAGGATCTTCAACAAAAGCAACAACTAAATTATCGCTGCATCTCGAAGAGAAAATAATGACATAATCAAGAAGATGGTATTCAACACTCAAATAAGAGTTTAGCAAAGAAAACTTTATCAATAAAGTAAAGAGTAAAAATAATTGCTAAAATTGAAAAACCCATTTTCCTAAAAAAAATGTTTTGGTGGAAAGATTTTATAAATTTCAACCGGTAGTAGTGCTGCCTGCTGAGTAAAAGAATACCAAATGTTTCTGTACAAATAAACGGTTAATATTACTCTCTCTCTCTCTCTCTCTCTCTCTATACACATACATATATATGTTTGTGTGTGTGTGTGCGCGCGAGTATGTGTTTGTGTTTCTGTACATCTATATGCAAAATTTCAGATATAAGTAAAATATGTATCCGTAAGAAGACAATATGAATAATGACAAAAGTAAAACTTTCATCCACTGATGAGGACGAAGCCTTTCGGGAAAATAAGTTATCCTTTTTTTTATCATCCATATATATATATATATATATATATATATATATATATATATATATATATATATATATATATATATATAGTTGTGTGTGTATATGTGCGTTGTGTGTGTGTAAGACACATTAAAATACATATGAAGACCAATGAAAATTTTTTTCACGTTGGTTTATTCTATCCCATATATAGGTTTCTATCTGAATATGTTTATACTGATTTTATCTTGCAAGTACAACTTTGTGCAGATATAAAAGAGTAGTGAGTTAAAATGAACAGGGAGTGATAGATTAAGTTACAGTGCGCATGCGTCCGATGATGCAGACTTCGGACTTTTGATGGTCACGCATTTTTCGCGACTGAAGTAGGTGATATTTCGTAAATTATTAAGTGTAGCCGTTACAAAACTTATGCTGCCAGACATGAATATTACCGGTTATGATTTTGGAGAATGATTAGAGTGGACGAAACTGAATGCTATCGAGTAAAAAATTATTTTGAATTGCAAGTCCCCCATTGATCTGGTCTAAGAATGGTTCGACATTTTGTAACGAGATCTGATCACAAAATCACAGGGAGAACGAGAAGAAGAAAAAAAAAAACTTGAAGGTAAAATACAAGCAAATAAATCAAATGAAATAAAAAAAAAGTGATTTTTTTTATTTCTTACTCTGAAGGAAAGAAAATTTCATTGTTAGTACCGGATTTTTTTTTATTCTGATAATTAACTAGTTCTCGTATACTGATCTCCAAAGAACTATAATGAACGGTCATAAAATGGAAGAAAAGTTTTGGTTCTGTAATCGCAAAGATAAGGGTCCAATCCGATTGGCATCGTCCCCACCTCCATACACACAACAGAACAAAAAGAAAAATATGGGACTGACAGTCAAACAAACGGAGAAAAGTAATAAGCAAATAAAACGCCGTGGGAGATTACAGGGGGCAAGTAATGCGTGCATCGAACGTCAGTTGATCCTTCTTATGCCGAGGTGAGTTCCCTGTAATAAAAACTTTCTGCAAATTACTCGTTTTGGGATTTGCTGTAAAGTGTATTTACTTTACCATCACAGAACACACACAGTTGGCAAATATAGGCGCATTTCGTACGCGGCGCGCGTTTATCGCTGTAGAGTGTTCCGAAGCGAGGCTAAATTAGCGGTGCTATACTTCCGGTAATGGTCTCTTTAATAAAGCGCATTTGAAAGCGAATGAAAGTTAGAACTCATTTGGGGAATTCGATTGTCAAATTCTTAAAAGCCTTTCTCAGAAATGAGTCCCTTTTGAAGGAACTGAGAAACTTTACAACTTAGGAGAAATCTTTGTTGGAATTATAGCCAATATAATTCTTCATACTGTTCCCACTCTCCAATATATCTGTCAGATGGCTTCCTTTGTATAATCCGTTAATCTTACTATTAACTTGTTCCTTTGTCTATCTTTCTATCTATGGAGCATCGTTATAGTGACATTAACAGCAATTTTTCGTCCTCACGTTATTGTACACTTTAAAATACCACAGTTGTTACTTACATATTTTGAAGGAAATTGAAATACAGATACGTGACTGAGAATAGGGAGGAATTAATTTGATTTGAATAAGCAAAACTGCCAGAGATATCCACACTTTTAAGAAAATTCATATAGAATTTATACAAAATTAAGCAATAGAGCATTGCAGGTTACTCTAATTTGCTGTGTATAATCTTTGCTCATGTAATCGATTCTTTTTTTATGGTGTTCATCAAATTACAGGCCGAAGCGCCACTCAGATAGAGGGTTACTGAATGAGGTTGTTGAATGTAGATAAACATTGACCTGAGACATGAACATATTCCGATCGTAGTTGGGGAACCTCGAGGTGGTGTAATGGTTAGCAAGCGTGTCTCGCTAGAACAATTACGACTGAGTAGTGAGTTCGATCCTCACTGGGTGCCCCATATTTTCGGCCTTGTGCCACATCTAAACTACGCTTGGAAAATCACTATTCCGATCGTAGTTATCTACGAAGCATCCTTTTGGGAGTTTGCTCTACAATGTACCAGTTCTTGGGAAGGAGCTATCCGAGGGAATATCATTCTATTCAGTGGAATACGACGGGGATTGGGATGTCTTCTCCCTGTATATCTGGCATGTCAGGCCATACCTATAAAGCTGGCAGAGTTGAAGAAATTATTCCCTCAGAATATCTGCTATAGAAATAGCAATAGAATAGCGAATGTCTTGCGATGTTCAGTCTGCGAGGAATAGGGGAGGTCGATTTTGGAATCTTGGTATTGCACTAATTTTGAAAGTTGCGATTTGACATGATAAATATTGACACAAAATACTGTTTTTTCAAATCGTTACCGTTGTTCGAGAAAACGGGTTTAATTATTAAATTTACGTTCAAAATTGGAGCGTTGGAATTTCATACAGGTGATCAATGCAAGAATTAAAGTAGTCAAAAAGATCCGTACCTTAAGCAAAACAAATGTGTAATAAATATAATTTAAAATGTTGACAATTGCAACATTTACCTCGCTCTCAATAAATCAAAGAAAAATAAGAATTATGAATGTTATATAGGAATAAAGACTCGCTGACGACACTTGAGTTTGAACATAGATGGCTAGTGAACAAACACAGGCAATCCCATTATTGAATTAAGTAGACCACGTGACCATAGAGGAAACGCATATATGTAGGAAGTAGCTGACGACTAACGATTATTTCTATTCTATCCTATATTACTAATCGGATGCTCAGTTCTACTCTATCCCCTATTATTATACAGGCCGCTATTCTCTACTCTATTCACTATACTATTTCTCTATTCAGATCACTATACGCGTCACTTGTCGAGCGAGTATTATCGAACAAGTACTAATAGCGCGAGTGCTATTTGAAAGCATCTGACTGCAAAGTCTCTACTACAACGAGCATTACGAAAGTGGCAACGAGAATTCGTTGGCATACAGAAGTGTCAAACGAGAGTTCGTTGACATCACAAAAATGAATAATATAAAAAATATTCTCTTTGTAATGGCAAAGTGGATATTAAATACAATGTATGAATTGTGAAATATTTAGGTTTTGGCCATCAATGAAAATTGATTTCATTTATTCTTGGTTAAGATAGACTTTCTTTGTTAATGCGAATAAGTGTTATGTCGGCATTCTCTTTTGGTATGATCCATGACAATATTCCCAACCTCTCCAGTTTGTCCCTTTTGTTGTTCTCATCTCAGCTAGTTTTTGATTTTCCTACTCCGTCATTCAAATTTAATCCTTCCCTCTCCGTTAGTGAGTGAGCTGTTTGATTCAGTCTCCAGGAAGAATAAAGCGGGCGCTCTCATTTTTGTTGCGTAGACGGGTCCTATTAACATCTGTTTTGTCTAATGTGAATGTTTTGTTATAGGATTCATCCGCTCCTCCATCAATTCATGATCGTTATAATTATATATATATTTATAAGAAGAAAGTGCTCAAAAACTCTGACAAGATCCTGATGAAAATAGCGCACGTATCGCAGATATATGCCTCCATCAGCGACGTCCACAGCACCATTCTTGTCACAAGTGCGAAACACCGTTCGATTCACCCCAGAGAACGGAGCTAAAGACCGATGGAAACGAGAATCTCGGGACGGTATGATCAGTCAACGTGCCGACATAGTCCCAGACAAGGTGCATCTGTGGAAAATCGTAAAAGGCATACGAAGCTTTTTTCTCTGAACCAAGATCACATCGATGACAGTGGGGTAAATCCTCCCAGCTCCCACCTCTGAAAGATACAGTGAGAGATAAGCAAGTTCCGAATTAATTGTCAGGTAAGCGAAAAATCAGGGATGTTGAGGTAATCCATTGATGGCGCCCAAGACCAGAAATGCAACTCAGTCGCCGAAAAAAAAACGAGTCGACCTCAGAGAGGATTATTCCCAACCCTTTTCAATAATTCACGATACAATGGTCTCCGAAGCCGTGAAAGGCCACTGGACCGAAGAATGAACCCTAAGGCCGCTCGACACACGTGGGGAGTGATGATAAGTCTATATAAGGCGTCCCTAATACTTCCCTCCAAGATCGAATCTTTGTCAACGCACGACATAGGAAACTCGACATTGATGCGTGCCGATGTCTCATCAAGTGCGGCATTCTCGGTCCCAACTTGACACAGTCGTTGGACAACGACCTCCTTGCAGACCCTCATGATTGCGATCACAGGAGAGAGGACAGCAAGCCCTCGTGCGCCTTCTTAGTGTCCTTGCAGAAAGGGAATACAGACAACCGGTAAAGAATAAGAGGAAAGAGTTAAGTGGCACATGCTTTAACCCAACCATTCACGTTTCCCACATAAATTTCTAAAGTGTCGCATCTCATGTCAGTAAATATTGAGTTCAACAAACATCGTCAGAGTCAATCTGTTCGCTGTCTAGATCTGGCAGTGATTTTGGCTCGTTATTGTCAAGGCCTCCTTCAGAGAGTGATTCAGTTGGAGCTCTGCCTAGGCTGAGTAAAACAGTCAGAAATTGTGCCTAATCATGTGCATGCTGGGGATGTGTAAATTTTGGATAATAGCCCAGGTGAAAGCCATCGGGTTAACCACATAAATCTAGACCTTGTGTCGCATCTCATCTCAGTGGAAAATTTTGACCATTGCCCCAGGTTGAAACGCTCGGGTTCCACATATAAATATCGACCTTTTGTCGCATCTCATCCCAGTGGAATGGATAGATATCGAGTTCGTCAAATCTCGTCGGTATCAGGCAGGCCACTGTGTGACTCTGCCGGTGGTTTTGGCTCGCTATTGTCAAGCCTCTGTCTATCGACAAACAGTGACAGTCGGAGTTCCGTCTAGCGAAAGAGAGACGAGTGTCGAAAAGAGACAAGAATTTCACCCGATTCCGTGAATGCGGAGGCTTAGTAAATTTTGACCATTGGCCCGAGTGGATACAGTAATCTAGACCTTGTGTTACACTTTATTTCATTGGTGGGGGTCTGGGAAAATACTGAGTTCATCACACCTCGTCGGAGTCAGGCAGTTCGTTATTTGGTTCTAGTTGTAGGTTTGGCTCGCTATTGTGAAAACTTCTCTCTTTGGCCCCATGGCCACTCAGTCTGGGCTCTGTTTACGAACGGGAACTCAGCTATGTAACAGACAAAAATAGAAGCCGAGCCAGATTTTGTGGAGACAGAAATTTCGACCTTGTGTCACACCTCATCTCAATGGGGAGAATGGGTAAATACCGAGTTTATTAAAGTACGAAGGAGTCAGGTGGTTTGCTGATTATCAATGTTGTCTGTCTTCGGGCAGAGGGAGATTCAGTCTATGTTCTACGGACGGAACCTCGGCTGAAAAAAACAGGCAAATGTACCCGAGAACGCTTTTGCGGGGGCTGGGAAATTTTAAGCATTGACCCGCGTGGGCACGCACGTGTTCCCCACAGTAATCTCGACCTTGTGTCACAGCTCATCTCAGTGTGAGCGGGGAAATAGGTAAATACTGAGTACATCAAAACTCAGTCGGAAACTCGGTTGAAAAAAAAAAACAGGCAATGTACTCGAGATCGCTTTTGCGGGAGCTGGGTACATTTTGAGCAATGGATCGCGTGGACACGAACAAATAAAATGCGAATCGAAATATGTTTTTTTTAAAAATGTGTTATTGTTAACGGATACAAACTTAAAAAAAAAACATATTTCGATTCACACATAATTTTTTCGTCTCAGATGCTGCCTGAATTTTACCAAAATAAAAATAATTTCCATGCCTGAAGATGACTGAATGTACAGTTGAAACTACTTGCTTATTAAAGAAAGACCTTATACAGCTTATAATTTTTATAAACAAGGTTCATAATATTCGTCGAGTAATTTGTAGGTTAATGCACCTTTAAAAAAATTTTTGCGAAAGGATTTCGCCATTTTATATCATTAAGTTTTCCAATCAACTTTTTGTTTGAAACATTCATTGTAATATAAATTGAACTGTACGACATACTTGATATATATATATATATATATATATATATATATATATATATATATATATATATGTGTGTGTGTGTGAAAGTGTGTGTGTGTGTGTGCGGGTTCTTTGTGTATAGTTGTTGTGAATTTCTTAACCTGACAAAAATGCGAGTGAAGGAAATGCTTGTGGTTGGTTAATCGCTTGCCGAGTCTGTGAAACTTCCAAAAATACTCATATGCAAGGAACTAATTTAAAGTTCGATATGAAATAAATCTATATTGGAACTATAGAAGAATCTCTTGAAAATGACTGATCTCCTCTGGATTGATTTAGATAATATAACACAGAACTTCAGACAACCGACATCATGAACAGCCATTATGTATCCGTAATTTCCTTCATCGAATCAATCCGTGGTAAAGAAGCAAAAGTGACGGTTACTCTAGTGGATAATTAACAAACTTTTGTAGTTTATGTGAAAATGCGTCATGAATTATCTTACAGCCTGCAACAGGAATGAAAAACAACATATATATTCGTTCGCGCTGCGAAACCAAGATAACTTGTGCAAACATATTCAGATATGGTCTACAGAATTTAGTTTTACTGTCGGTAATCATAGTTCTACTAAGGTGAATTGCACAACGAGCTTAAAGTGGTCTAATGGGAATGCGTTGTCCTCTAGCGAAAAACAAATATTCAAGATTTTTATGACTGCTTTGCGTGTCGACCGCAATTCTTTTTTTTGAACAAGCCATTTGCAACTGCCAAAATCTTTCAGTTTTGTAATTTCTAATTAGTTTTTTTGAATATTTCCAAAGTGTTATACGTGTCGGCTTTTGATAAATCACACAGGAGATTAACATGTCAGAACGTAGGTGTAGAGTTCTTTCATCAAACTTAGCATTCCAAATGTTCACTTTTTTCAGCTTTCGCCCCTAACATATATATATATATATATATATATATATATATATATATGGAAAAAGTCGAAATAACTTCATGCCGCGTTTCGTCATTTAGTACACCATGAAGTGATGTGACTACACATGATCACTAAGGTATGTTGAAATTATCCACTTTAAGTATCATTTTTTAAAATATATGTTTTTATCACTTATGTTTTTAAGAATCTCACATTGTAATAATATAAGATCTGTCAAGCAAGGCGATATGGCCACTGAGACGAAAGTTGTCTCTTAGAGGGAAAGAGAATGAGACAGCTTTAGTCAAGAGAAAAGAGAATAAACGAGTCGATAGTGATTGGCGCTGCTTTCAAATATCTGAAGAATATCGGTCGTAGGGAATCAAGTAACCAGAAAAGAGATCCCTAGGACATTAGTCAGTGAAAAGAAACATTATAGAACATACGTTTGCATTTAGCTATTTCAACAATAAAACGGCGAGACCTAATTTCCAATCTAGTAGCGCGATTAAATTCATTCAGTCGAGGCACCAAGGAGAAAATCTCATGAAAGGAATTGTCATTAAAATATTTGTAGAAAAGACAGAGGGAAGCCATTTGTCACCACGGCGGGAAAGTAACTGATATCGAGATGTCAGGCCGGGATCGATTATATTACAACCACTTCTTTGGATTTTTTTTAAGAATCTAGAGTTATATAGAAGGATCATCAGACCAGATATTCCAGCAATATTCAAAGCATGGTAGATTTATAAATTTTATCAACAAACCAGATTATAATGAAAAAAAAACTGTCTGGCACAGTGAACCAACTTTTCTATCAGAAAATCTAGCAACTGATTCAATATAATCACTCAATTTCGTATCAGTGGCAAACGTAAGTCAAAGAAGGCGATATAATT
>CAHIKZ030003604.1:425000-432500 GCA_903632075.3 Acanthosepion pharaonis | reverse complement strand
AGAGTTCGAAATTAGAATCACCTGAAGAAAGCCGGAGCATACAACGGTCGAAAAGTCGTGAATATTGCAATATAGATGAGGACAGCATTCCGAAATATTTAAATAATGTAAATGAATGACAGATTTTATTTCTTATCTTATGAATCAGTGATGTTGAGAATATTACATGATTCGAGAGCCGTTCATGGTATTGGGTTGCAGTGAAAATGATAATAATGATGGAGATTCATTATGCGTCATTGGAATGGAAGGTAGGAAGATAGAATAATAAAGATTATTAGGATAAGGTTGAAATATAGCAATTGATTTTTAACTGAAGACGTCGACATTGATGTGTTCATAGTAGTAACTATTAGGTTGGTGCAAAAATAATGACGTAATGATGTCGTTTTTTGACGTTAAAAAATCCGTCCAAAAACGACATTATTACGTCATTATTTTTGCACCAACCTAATATAACCATGATTTTTTTTTTCAAAAAGTAGCCTCTTGGGAAAGAGATCTAAGCGCAACTTTCTTCTTATAAATAAAAAAAAACGGTGTCAATAAAGATGGGGAAACTTTGATGCAGTGTCATGATGCATCCTGGCTGTAATTGTTTGAAATCTTAAAACTAAAACTAACGCCAATATCATATTGAAACACCGGGTGAAAAGTTTTAAAGAAAATCTCACTGTCATATATAACCGATAAAACCCTCAAATAGCTGACCTTCTTTAGAATTTTTTTTATCATTTCACCAAAAGCAAGGAAATAAAACCACTACAACACAATAATTTCAAAGACGTGCTCACGAATATTCAGACTAACTGTATAAGCTTCCTACATAATTAAATAAATTGTGACATTTTTATGCGCGTGCGTACCATCGACTATTAAATACATCGATTACATTAGGATTGGTGAAAATGTATACGTAATTTTGGATTCGCTCACATATCATGGCTTTGGATATTAAGAGAATAAAAAGTTGCAGGAACATTCATAGATAATGGACTTAGTATTATACAAAACCCAACATTCTTATATCTGATCAATGGTGATTCTTTGATATTCAGTTTAAGATTTTATTTGAAGTTTCAAAATATAGCGTTTGTTCTTAAGCGAAAATCAAGACGCCAATATATTAGGTTGGCCAGAAAGTCCTGACTAATTTACGAAACATAAAGAAACGAAAAGAAAACAACAAATCTTCATCTCTGTCAGGTAGAAACTGCAAGGAGTAGTGACTTTCGAGCTTGTTCCACACGGTGGCGCTAGAAACGTCAAACTGTATAGCCAGCAGACAGAACGCTTTTACCACAAAATAAAGAAGTATCCTCCTTTGGGCAATCGAGGTTGAGATTTGTTTCAACCAAATGCGGAGCTACACACCACCAGGTTGACTAAGGATACGTTGAAACAGATGGATAGTGTTGAGATAATTTCATATACACCATTCAGTTCTGATAGTATTATAGCCCATTCCGCTCAATGGTACACCGGTGATGAAACATATTTAATAGAGTGCAGGAAGCTTGTATACAGATATCTTTATTTGAATTTAAATCCAGTGGACTGGTATCTGTGATAGATTCGGAATCTGGCTGGCCCCTGGAGAGAAGATCGTTGATAATGATGGACTTTATTTTGAAGAATCAATATTGGTGTTGCGCATAAAAAAGTGTTGTTTTCATTCCGTCTCATAAGTGAGTCATGACTTTCTGGCAAACATAATAATAAAAACAAGTTTCATTGTTTTTCTATCTCTGCGTATAACGTAGCGTATTCACTTACAGCTTTTAGAGATAAAACAGGTATTTCATTACCTTTGGCTAATATTGGTGGATTTAACTGTCATCCTCATGGGATATATATATATATATATATATATATACATATAAGGTACGGTCGAGGAAAATCAGATTAAAATGTTCGGTACTCGAGAAAAAATCACGGCTTTCCTATTTGAATTACAATACTTGATTTCAGCGATGTTTTTGTTTGTGATTCCGAGTGGAGAACTTCTAAGATTATGGTGAGTTCCAGATGGTGTTAAAATTGCATCAAGAGCATAAATCAATTGCCTGAAGACATGTGAAGCTATCCTTTAAGAAGTCGAAACCTCTGAAGAACCATTAGGATTATGGTCAATTCCAGATGGTATTAAGATGTCATCAAGAGCATAAATTGATTGCTTCAAGACATATATGAAGATATGCTTTAAGAAGTCAAAACCTCTGAAGAAACTCTAAGATTATGACGAATTCTAGATGGTGTTAAAATGATATCATGAGCATAAATCGATTGCTTCAAGACATATATAAAGCTATGCTTTAAGAAGTCAAAACCTCTGAAGAAACACTAGATCTTGGTATGTTCCAGATGCTGTTAAAATGATATATTTAAAGCTATGCTTTAAGAAGTCTACAAATGAGAAGGGTAAGAGATGAAACTGTTATTAAAAGAAGTGTGATTACGTCTAGTCGTTTCCTCTGTAAAATGACGAGGTCACGCCGCCAATATAATACTGTACTTGAATTCATAGCGTTTAGTTTTTTTTTATAGAAGAGAGTTCCTTAGAACATTTACCATGAAAGAATTTATAATAAAGGCACAGAGAAGCTAGTTACTTTACGGCATTAGGAAAGTGACTGAATACGAGATGCCAGATCAGGACCAATGAAATTGCAGTTTGTATTTTATCAAGAATCTCTAAATATATAGTATTGTTATCAGAGGTTAGTAATAATGGAAAAGCTAATAATACGGGTTTTTAACGTCTTCGTGCGAAATCGCCTGCGACTCCATGTAGCTCATATTTATATCTCAATCATGAATATTATATATCTATCTGTAAGTTTACAGATGTATCAATCGGGCTTTTAGAGTCTTCATGCGTAATCTCATTCAACTCCATGTAGCTCATATTTATATCTCAATCATGAATATTATATATCTATCTGTAAGTTTATTGATGAATCAGTCGTGTTTTGCGTATAGATCTTAAATGTGTATCGTCTATCTTTATATGTATGTATTCTCTATTGCCAGGATCATATTGCCAGAACATTTTCTAGATTAACAATTGCTAGCAGTGTAGTATCCCTAACACCTCCACTAACCTTGCTGTATTCTTTGATTACAACAATTAGCCGATTGTCATGTACTCGGCGTGAAAAGTTTCGTCAAGTGGAATAACAGCATTTAAAGGTAAATCTCATTTCTTAGTCGTCCCTAACGGGTCACTTTTTACTTATTTAGTCAGCTTTATAAGATCTTCCACTCTGACAATCATCGCAGTTGTGTACAAAACATCTGCGTTGGTAATGTCTTGAGAGCAAACGATTGATACAGAAGAGAAAAAAAAAAGTCGAATGCAAAATATTTCCCAAGTGACGTGTAAGTCGGAAGTCCACTTCCTTATTGACAAAAAAAAAAAATTACGTTTGAACCAGATTCACCGGCATATTCCATTTCTATTAATGGCAAACTGAAGTTGAGATGGGATTCACAGCATCTCAGATGATCGCCAGGGATTGTTATTATTTGTAATGTGATGACCTCGAAATAATATGGCGAAATACTTTACATTCACCAACGCATATGTGTTCCAATCTACGTATGCGAAAATAATCAATTTTGTTCTGGAAACGCTAATCGTTTCATTTTTTTATTCCAAGACCTGCTCAGGCGACTGAAATCAATCTGCCTGTGCCTTTCGTTGCAATATGCGAAAATTACTTGCAGTCTTGTGTTAAACTCATCGCAAGACATCAAGTATGTTGAGGAAAGAAGTTACGAATCATTTTTTTTTATATTCAACTAGACTATCTTGTTGAACCTTACACCAAATTGTTTTTTTCGCTGATACCAAACCGCTCGGACAATTCATACTACGACTACGTGCTGAAAGGATCTCTGATTGACTGATTTCTCAAAATCTTATCAAATATTTAAATATCATATTTTCTAATATGGATTCATGTTCGAGCTCAGATACAATTCATTACCATATCGAACAATTCGATTAAGGCATCCAATAAATATTGGAAAGGAGACGGTGTATTATTTATTATCGGTAATGCAAAAACTATAACAATAGCAAATATAGACATCTGATATTTACCTCAAAATTTATAAATTATACAATTCTCAGCAGTTCGTTTAACAAATGATATTCCGTAGTGATAATATTGGAATTATATCCTATATATATATATATATATATATATATATATATATATATATATCATATATATATCACCCAATAAAATTCCATCACAGTTGGATAAACAATTATTACTAGGGCAAATACCACCAAAATACACGCGGTTGTCACGATAGACATACCACGTATTAATTTTGGAATATTTAAAAAGTAACAATAATATCTTAATTTTCGCTGGCCAGTGTGAAATTATTTTCTATTTGTATTCAAAAGTTCCCACCTCAATGTGAAATTAGAGTTTGATATCTTTGACAGATATAAAATTATCAGCCTACCACTTCTCGAGGTTCAAATCAATTACTGGGGTTAGTTTGATCTACACACACGCACACTGAAACAATTGAAGAGACAGCCAGCAGCCGCCGAATAAGACCTTGTCCACGCACACAATAGAAAGGATTGACCACCAACCGCCTATTAGTCCTTTGCCTAAAAAATCTCAAGCACATTAAGCTGAACGGCATAAAGTCTTTTCACATATTCCACACAACACTAAGAAGACTTAATTATTTGATAAAACAAACTTCCCTGAAAGAAAAATTAAATATTTTATTGATAGTGTATATTTCTGAAAAGAATATATGTTATTTCATCTGACGTCCTGCTTTCACATTTTCATCGGAAAATAACCTCATTTAATGAGATGAATTGTTATTATTGTTAAATGTTTGGAATTGCGACATTTCCGATAGTAAGAAAAACCGTGGGTGACGGATCTCAACAATAATACCTATCCTAAGACAAAAATTTAGAATGTGAAAATTATAAATAAAAAAAAACCGCTTCAAATACTTCGGTGTATTGATCACAAATAGATAAGGAAATTGAACAGAGATCAGACAGCGTGGGGAATAGTTTTGTCCAACACTTCAAGATACTACAATACCAAAATATTGATTTTATTCACTATATGACAAATCATCAAAGTCGTTTACATTTTGTTCAGCGGTTATTAATAAACAATTTTATCTTATAATTTAAATTATTGAGATTTGTCAATTTTAAATAGAATATTTGTAATGTAATCTCGTAGCTTATATTAATGTACGCTTATCAGGATGTGATTTCTCAGCGGAAAACAAAGAAATATACCTACGATTAACGTAGAGAAACATTTTTTATAGAAGACATTCGATGTCAAGCCATGTAGACAATAATTTAACTGTTTTCAAAGTATGGGTAATGTAAAAAAAAGATACACTCAATAAATATATTGTATGTATTAAAAAGAAAAGGCACCGGATTAAAAACATCATTCAATACTTAAACATTATTTTCTTTATATTTTAGGTAGAGAAATAAATAAATTTAGCGGGCACAAGGAGAATTTAAAACGAAAGACATTAAGCACATATCGGATGTAACAGTGAAATTGTCCAAAACATGTAACAGCATGAGATAATTGACCATCTGATAAAAATCTTAAAAACCACTGAACTAATTGTTTCTTTTTTCCAGGTTTTCAGATAAGACATGAAGACATCTTGACACCTTTTTTTAGTAACAACCACTGAAAAAAAAAATTGAGTTATTCAGCTAGAAAGAGAACACGTTAATATCATCAGTCCTACTATGTCTTCTCAAATGAGTAATGATGTGATGAAAATATCTTCCAGATCTTCAGTAATGGTACCTACATTGATACTCTAATTTCCAAGGTGTATCCAAGAACCATCAAGAGAACGGTGAATAGGCTTTAAAAAAGAACTGACCAATCTCAATTAAGCCCAAACAAAAATAATTACAGTTTGCCGGCCACAGCCACAGAGAGGACAGGGAATTCGTCTCATCATAATTCCTATGACATCCTTCTGGAAATGTCTTCTCACAAAAATTGACTTCTGAGACACGATAGCTCGAAACTCACAGTAGGACATTGCGAATCTGGAGTCAGCAATGTAGGACCGAACAGTGTGGAAAAACAGTGTCAATGGAGTTCCGACCAACAATAGACAGGTCGAAGGACGATGATAATGATGTGCATTTTCTATAAACATTTTCATGGTAATGGTTCTGATGATCGTTCCTCTTTAGTTCCTCGACTTCAGGATTTTAATTGCAGTATCAGATTATCAACTAAGTTTCATTGTTTTTTCAGTCTAAATTGCTAAGTGTTAACATAAGTTCTATGCTAATGATATTTTTTCTCTCTCTTGTGCATTTCTCTTCTGATATTTTCTTTCCACTCAAATACGATCATTAATATTTTAAATGCAACTTCAATGCTCACCCATTTCTTTAGATACCGGACTTTTAATGTACTACCATTATTTTAAATTATTCGCTCGCAGTAACACTTGCGTCTTAATGGCCATACCGCCATTCTTGGCATACAGTGATAAAAAAGTGGGCAGTATAATTTTACATATTTGTCTAAATCTAAGTTTGTGAAATATAATTTCCCACAGATGCATTCTAATATATATATATATATATATATATATATATATATTTATATTTAACATTTATTTTATAAATACAAGTAACGTTTTTATAAATACAAGTTTTTAAGTAAATACTTTGTTTATATAAAAAGAACGTTAAACATGAAAATGTTAAACATAAATAAATTGTCGGATCTTGTCCATTTCTTAATAATATATATATATATATATATATATATATATATATATATATATATATATATATATATATATATATAGATAGATATATATAGATATAGATAGATAGATGTTATGGTAATTTACCAACGCACGCAGGATAGATTCGCCAGCAATAAATAGGAGCAGGTACTACCTTTTGGAGGGTGAGGTTTCCAGCAGTTGGCTCTGACAGTCGGACCGAACATTCTTGCTGTAACACTCTCGTTTGTATATGTTTCTATTACTGTTTCTGTTAATATATTTGTTTAACTCAATTCCTCTCGTGTGTATTTTTTTTCTGGACCTAACAAAGCCACAACAAAAGACAAAAGGAAAACTTCTCAGCCGACGTGGTTTGTCCATTATCAAGGCTAATATCAGAATCACGAAAAGCTTCAGTTAAGAAAAAAAAAAAAACATTTGTCTTTATTTATATTCTATTTTTCCATATATATGTTTTATTAATATGTGAATTCTTATACACATATATTTACACACACATATATATATATATATATATATATATGTGATAAAATAAAAGAACAAACAGAAAACGTATATCAATATAACATATTTCACTTTTATTAAATTTACAAACTCTGACGAAGCTTTATTAAAAGTGAAACATGTCAGGTTGATAAGTGTTTGATATTTATTCGTTTATTTTATCATCCTGTCGTATTCTGA
>CAHIKZ030003604.1:412500-422500 GCA_903632075.3 Acanthosepion pharaonis | reverse complement strand
TGTAGTGATTTTATAACATATTTATGTTATAATTTTCGAATAAATAATTATATATATATATATATATATATATATATATATATATATATATATATATGCGAGCGTGTGTGCATATGTGCATGTGTAAAAGATTCAGGTAGAGTATGTCTGTAAAATTACAATACGAATAAAAACAAAAAGAAAATATATCTTAACCGACGCGTTTCGTACTATGAGGGACTTTATCAAAGCAAATACAAAGGTTTTCATTTGTAACATGTATTTATATGCAAACGCAACAATGTTATTGGAAATTTCAAATGTTTTAAAATTATGAACGTTCATAAATATTCATCAGGTTATATGTGTGTGCGGATATGGATTTTATAAGTATACCTTAGATGTGGCTCGAGGAGGCAAGTATTTCCTTCCTAAATTTTTGGTTTGAAGTTGTGTGGAATTTCACGCTCTTGTTTATATCCTTTATGATTTCTGATATTTTCTGCTGCTGTTGAAAGCGCTCAGGTGATCATATTTCAGCTAGGTACAGTCTTTTGTTTGTGATTCTGTGGCGCCAGACCACAGCGTTTAAAGAAGGACGTTTCTCGATAAGAGATACAGGCTTCATTTGCTAGAAGACTTTTCTAACCTTTGAAATGAGAAAGCTTTTTTATACAGTTGACAATTTAGCTATATTTGAACGAGTCTGGCTCCATTCATAAAATAAATAGAAAGAGTCAATATATATATATATATATATATATATATATATATGTCAAAATAAATTTCAGATGATATTGAACTTTCTTTCTCAGGTATTTCTATGTAGTAGATTCCTTCAGGAGTTGCTTATTTTATTTACACTTTATTTATATATATATATATATATATCTTAGTTTTAGAATATCCCTAATTGAGTTAGGCAAACCTACTGAGGTTTCACATAAACGGATCTTCAGGGCAAAGCCGGCTTTACCCTGAAGATCCGTTTAGGTGAAACCTAGGTAGGTTTGCCTGGCTCCTTAGGATTATTACAGTTTATCGCTCTACTTAGCGTAATGTGCACCCTACGTCGTTGTATATTTACTCATTTTAGCGATTTTTTTTTATTTGGAGACTTGGAGCTTAACACTTGACTATTGTTTCGGTTTGTTTTAATATTCTTGTTTCTTTTTCTTTTATTTCCATTTTTTCTCAGATACCTATTTGTTCAACTGCAAGTTGAGCTATCCAATGTTTCCAAACGAGTACTACCATATATATATATATATATATATATATATATGTGTGTGTGTGTGTGTGTGTGTGTGTGTGTGTGTGTGTGTGTGTGTGTTTATTACGATTGCGCTTATGGATTAAACTTCCTGACGATTGCGGTTAAGCATGTAACTAACTGCCGCCGCGAGGTGTTGACGTCAATGCCCACTTTTATATTTGCATACGCTGTATCCCTGATATCGGGCCATATAACTCATAAATATACCATGTGTTAACACTATATTTTAGCAAACTCAGACACACACACACATATATATATATATATATATATATTGTTATATATAGCGAGTGAGAGAGATGTGTGTATGTGGGGGGTGTATGAGGAGGATTTCCAGCAATGCATCTCTTATGTCGATGGCTTGGTCTTAATTCCTGGTTAATCCTTGAGAATCCTCAAACGTTATATTTTCAGGGGTGGGGATTTGATAATTTTTGTCCCGCTTGGGACTCATGTTTTATATATTGCGTATTAATTCTTTCTTTCTTATGTAGGCGTTTGGATAATTAATGGGTGTCTCTAGGCAGCGATGGTTCCTTCCAACGTGTTTGGTCAACCTTCAGCTGCCAAACTGTGTTTATTACTTTTTTCTTTTAAATAATTTCTTTCTGTTAGCGAATGAGTTTATTACAGGTACAATGGAACTGTTCACCCTATATGTTCATTAGTGTTATACATCCAGACTGATTTCCATCTAATACCTTTTGTGGTAATACCTTTCTTACTAATACCTTTCTTACTGACCCCTGAGTCCAGTCGAACCCTCAAATCCGTACCAATCACTTACACCCGTCGAATGTTCTTTTAATCATGGTAATATAAAAACATGAAAATCTGCCAACGAAAAAAATAGCTGTAAACCATTATACATATAACTTGCCCGTTGTCTTCATTAATATACAATACGTATTTGTGATGTTCAGTCGAGAGACAGCAAAAAAAAAAAAAAGTGAGTGACAACCAGCTCACTGTTTTTGAATGTTATGCTATCGTACTTCGCAAAGAACATCCAACGTGGGGATTAACGAAATATGCAGAAATTCTTTCAGTCACATCATTCGTTGCCAGTTTTCAACAGTTGTCTCACGTCTTTCTGAATTTATCACTTATTTTACTGGGTAACCATTATATTGCAAAGTAACATAATTTACGAAACCTAAATCAAGAAATTTCGATCGCCATCACTAAAATATCATCAGATATTTCTTTTTAATTATCTCACACCAAGCAAAGCGATAATGCCATCAACACACAAAGGGTAACTGGGAGTGAAAGAGAATGCGAAAACATTAGAAGGATATGAAAACCCAAATCCTAAACAGGGTAGAAGTGATAAAACTCTATTGCTCTTCAATAGACGTGAGAGGAATGTGAACCTGTCGATAGGCGATGCTAAGCATTTCTTTGTTTTAGTTATACAAAGATGAAAATGGTTCAATTAAACACAGTTTGGAAGACATATTTTTAGTTACCGCTTGGTGAGGTAATGTATTATTTATAATTTTATTTGAGAGATGATAATAAGTAAAACGATGTATGACGAACCTTATTACACCAAACCCTCTGACTACTATACCGCTTGTAATATCCAAGTAAAATATTATTCACACTTATAATGGCATTAGAGATGACATTTTAAAATGTCGACTATCGTGTTCCAACACATTCTCCATAGAGGACAAGTTTTATCGGCTGTGAAAGTTGTGGAGCATTTTGAGAGCATGAATAGCATACGGCTGATATTATCCTTTTAGAACATGACATTTTTGATGGATTATAGACATAGCAAGTTGAAACAAATGTTCTTGTACAATAACGGAATTTAAGCAACGTCGAGTCTGCTCAGTACCTAAATGGGTGACCACTTGTTAACAAAAAATACTGTAAGCTTGGATGTCCGGTTGATGCAATAGAGAACGGCTCAAAACTGGAATTCGGATAACCGAATCCCAATTCCATTTGAGGTCATTGTATTCCCTTTAGTTGCAAATATTCTTGAGAAAAGTAGGAATCCATCTCTCCTCCCTTAGCTATGGCTTAATTAGTTTGACTTGTATCAGTAAATCATTATTATCTCCAACAGATTCTCATAATTGAAAAAAAATCGGTTTTAAATAACCTTCAAAAGATTGATAAGCTGTAAAAATCAGTCATTCGATTTTTGGACCTTTTTATTGCAGGAAAAATAGCAGCAATAAATTGAACAATATTTTGAACTTGCTTAAAAGCCGTCATATCGGGCGGCATTTAAGCTAGCTCCTGTAGAGGGCTTTTGATTGGGCCGTCGGTTTGTTCAGAAGTTTGAGAGTCCCTAACTCTTTTCATATTTCCCAGCATTAGAAGATCTTCTGATTGCTTTTTGATCTGGGTTTTCATTTGCATGGGACTTTCTTTTCCTCACTGCAGCCTTGAAACTTTTGAGTCAACTCTGGTCTTCTGTTGACGGAGATTTCTTTTTCCGAGGCATACTGTTGGCGTATGAGATAGACAACAATAATCTACAGAAAGACTCAAAATCGATCGCTGCATTGAAGTATTACATTAATATTTAAGATTAAGTTTTAAAAGTTCAACGATAATTCTTCTGTCACCAGTAAGTTTAAAGACATTCTCACGTGTGTAGGGCCTTAAATTCCATAGAAACATTTACTTTAATTTCATGGGTGACTTTCGATGAATTTCGCAATTAATTTCAATCATTGTCAAATTTTAAAAATTGTTATCGTGCAAAAAATTCGTCTAAAAAATCACGTAAAAATCACTGAAATATTAGCAGTAATGAAAACCTGGGAATCCCAAATTTCTGTAACATGAGCTATTGAAAGAAAGAGAGAGCTGTGTCCCCTGAATTGAAAAGTTGTAACATAGTGCCACACTGACATTTGCACTTATTATATAGATGTAAATGAAACTGTTAAACTTCCCCGGCACAGATATCAAAGAGAAAGTTTTAACCTATGCTAAGCTCTCCCATTATAGCAAGGTTTGCGGATGTGTGTTGTGGGACAGTAGACGAATAAAGCTACTTAGGTTTCCGTCGAATAGGCAACCGAGCATCATCTGAATGATAGTATAATCTATGCGATGTTTCATCCCCTATTCTCTTGCGTCAATAAAATAATATCCCTGGGAGTAGTGTGCATTAAGTAGAAGTCTCGCTAGTGACACTGACCCAGGTAGTCCTGCTTACGACCCCATCACGTTAAAACATCGGTTTCAGTACGAATACCAAAGTTAAGCAATGTCAAGCTTGGTCAGTACCGAGGTGGATGACCGCTTGAAAAATTTAGGCTCTGTAAGCTTGCATGTGAGGATGGTTCAATGGATAATGGAAAAAAGAGGGCCGTCTTTGAATTACCGTCTCATTTGTTATATTCACTTGCGATAGTTATGAATCCACTTCTTCTCCCCAGCTATGGGTTAATTAGTAAGATTTGTATCAGTAAAACAAGAAGAGAAAAAAATTCTTACAACAGTTTCTGGTTTTAAATAACTAGTAAAGGGTTGATAAACCGTAGAAAATAAATCAATCAAACCATGTAATTAAGAGATTCACAATGATCCGTGTTGATATTTCTACGGATACATTTGCCCTGAAACGCGATGTGGATACCGAATGCTCCGTCACTGACATCGTTATAATGCGTCGATCCTAGCGAAAGATTCGACTAGGTGGCCGTTAACAACCTTCTCTATCTGTGTCACAAAGCTCACCATTTATGCAGCGCCAAGGCGACATACGAATATGCGACCCGCAACTCTGAAACAACCACCCAACCTCTTAAAAAAAAAAAAAAAACACTATCCGACACAACACTAAATGCTCTAATTGAACCAACCAGCAATGTGAAACCTACTGACATGACAACAGCTTACACCTGTGTTCGTACGCTGAAAATTATCACAGCATTAGTCAATGTGTAAATCTCATATAAAGATGATTTATTGTAGGCGTGATAACGGAAGCTCACCTCAAACTTTTGAACATTTTATGAGAACAGGTGTTATTCTATAGAATGCATATACTAAGCACAGATCAATAGTCTTATATCAGGATAATGCAGCTTTTTTTCTTGTTACTAGATACAGTGTAACCTCGGTTCACGAATTTAATTCGTTCCTGAAGCCGGTTCGTAACCCGAAATGTTCGTAAACCGAAACTATTTTTCCAATAGAAATCAATGTAAAATGAATTAATCCATCCCTAGTCCCAAAATGATTGCTTATTTAAATCTTAAGAACAGTACTTTGTGCACGAGTTTCTACACAAAACTAATGAAAATAATAAAGCTAATTAAAATCATTAAATCTAAGGAAAAAAAAACAAAAAACAAAAAAGAGGTAAAATACAGACAAACACTTCAATTTTTTCATACCTGCATATAGGAGAGAAGATGGCGGAAGTGGAAGGGGAAGAAAAGAGATGTTATTGTTTGGAAAAGGAAGGAAATCAAGATCGTCTATTTATAAGAATATTATAGATCGTTGATTTTGCCATATGAAACTGAGTAGGAAGAAACAATATCATCATCGCAGAGACAATATCATCAACAATCGTTTTTCTCTTAACTTTTCTTTATCCTTTACCAGTATCACTGCTAGTTTTTTTTTGGAGCCATGACTGATGACTAATGAAGAGAAACAAAAGGCACAGTAAAATTAAATTGGAAAAGAACATCACAGCACAACACACGAATGTATACAACACGGCGGTCGACCAAGAAAAGCTTCCGTTCGGTCTAATTCGGTTCCGTTCGGTCTAATTCGGTTCCGTTCGGATCGGCGATGTTGTTCGAGAACCGAAATTTTGTTTGATAACCGAGGCATTTTTATCTCGAACATTCTGTTTTGAAAACCGATTTGTTCGAAGTTGCATTGTACTTATATGTATACATGCACTCTATGAGGCAATTTTTTAGGTCACGCTTTGGATTTAATAATAAGCAAGTTTTATAACTTTGGTTATTTAACTCCTACTAAGTAATTATACTAAAAACATTTTAATCTACTAGTGGATGGCGTCAAATGCTTTAGAAAGGGAGTTAAATAAATTACAGAGTGTCCCTAAAGTCTGGGCACATAAAAATGTTCATTAACTATATTTTTTACCTCCACTGATTAAACGTAGCTTTGTTGAAAGAAGAAAGAACTGACTTCTTTTTCTTGGGTATCGTAAGAGATATGATGCATTTAATAAAAGTCACAGATTCAACACATTTTGTTGAACGCATAAAGAGTGAATATGCTAAAATGGACGGCATCGAATTGCAAAGTGTTCACGTAAATCTTGCAAACAGCATCAACGTTTGCCTCAAAAATGACGTTGATATTCCAATTCAATGAAATGCTGTTGAAAATTTCATTTCTTAAAAATATGCATTTTTACAGGTGTCTAGATTTTAGTTCCCTAAACTTGAGTTTATTAATTGCCTACAAGTTAGATTAGGCACAATTCATTTTTATGAATATCTATGATGTTGTTGTTGTTGTTGTTGTTATTATTATTATTTTTATTTCTTTTGTTTTCTGGTGTATACTCGTTTCTTTCCTTGTCCCGACCAGAGACCTAAGGTCAGAAAAGGCATCCTGAAACCTGTCACTGAGCATTTTTTAAGGAAAAAACACAGCCTATGATCACACATAATTTACATAGATAACACCCTTCGAAAAGTGTGGGCTCTACTTGTGAGTACAATTTTTTTTTGTATTTCTTTAAGGCATATGCTACCAGAGATAACTTCAATGTGTCTATCGGAATTTTCTCGAAATATTCCGAGGGCTCCAACTACAACAGAAATTGTTAATGTAATCATACGTCACATTTTTGAGATTTCGATTTTAAGGTCCTTGTATCTTGATAGTTTTTTGAAGATCTTCTCCTTCTTATTTCCTTTGATTTCTGTTGTATAGACGTTTCCTAACGGGTCCCAAACAGACACCTAATTCATAATTGGCGCCGTGATATTTTGCACCAATCATTTTTGTAAAAAATAAATAAAATAAAATAAGACTTAAGATAGCACACATAGGATAAAAGCTTTCAGGAAGAGAAATCTCTCGTGTTTGGAGTGGATTAGTTTTTGAAAAGCAGGTAACCATCAGTTTTTATGTGATTCTTCGAACAAAATCCAAAGAGTGGCCCAAAGAATGTTGGCCTATGGTGTAGATCGATGCGAGATGATTATCTATCAGTAATACATAAATATGAATATAAGGGAAATTTACGAAAACTACTGGTGTAAAAAAAACACTACAGAAAAAAACTATATATATATATATATATATATATATAATATCTAGTTTGATATTCTGGTTTTTCCCCAAGATGGTCAAGAGAAGAAGTAATACATTGGAATAAAATAAAAAAGGAAACTGGTGAGAACACATAAAGCTTTGAATATATATATATATATATATATATATATAATGTGTGTGTGTGTGTGAAGTAGTAACTTCAGTTTTGAGGATTATACGAATTCTGAAATGACAGGACTTCAAGTCGACACGGAGGGAACTAATGAAATATTAATCATGACAGCCAAATCTGTAGGAACATTGACAAAAGGATAAATGTATAAAAAGAAAACTTAAAAACGTGAAGATAACATTGGAAGACAAAAATAGAACTGTTAAAACATGGAGATCGTTATGAAGAAAACACTTAAAGAGAGAAACCTCCTTTCTTTTACTGACGTCTCAGAAAAATTTCAAAGTGTATTAAGGTCAAGAAAAAAGAGCAGTGTAAAATTTTTAACTTATCATCATCCAGGGGTTAGTTTAAAATTACGCCTATTGTTTTACATATAATGTTTTCGTGTTCATAAACGTTGTAATAAAGTTAAAAAAAATATAAACAAAATTATTTTTTAATAAAAAAAGAAACATAATCATTAAAAGTTAAACCCATTTAACGTAAGTCCCAAATTGACCCGCATGGTGTTAACGAGGTCCGGAAACCCAGCCCAATACTTAACACCATCTTACTATACCAGGGTTTCGAAAATACTATAGCGTGTATCATTTTCTTTAAAACATAATGAGGAAGGCTGACTTGGAAAATTCAAACTTTATCGTAGAAAGCATCGAATGCGGATGTTGCAGGGTGTGTCATAGATGTAAATATCTGTACCGACTGAAATAAAATTGGTGGTCATCAGAATAGTTGCCATGAAAATAGCGAGCCAGTAGCAATAGGCTTTTTACTTTGCGTCTGTGGGAAAGAAGTTGTCGAGTGGAAAATAAGCCATATGACACGCTCGAGTGTAAACGAGTTAGAATATTGGAAAGCGACTATGGAGCAGCTCCATTCCAGATATAACAAGTCTTCATTTAATTCAAGAGTCATTCTATCTAGTACAGTTGATTTTTACAGAATTTTTTTGCAACGAATTGTATATATGAGCTCCACATGTGGTACATAGGATCATGTTCAGGTCTTCATTCTTAACCGTGGGCGAGTTGCTACTTTCACATCATAGTTAGCGGGGATTTAATATCTTCTGAATATGTCATTCACTTGCTAGCATAAATAAGCGTCAGGGGTCGATGAGGTCTGGTCTTTAAGATGGATAGGGCAAGGTTTCCAGCAAGAAGTTGCGATTGATGCTATTTGAAATTAGAGTGAGGCTTCGCATAGTCATGTAGCAAAAATATATCACTTACCTTAATTGGGATCTAGCTTGTGGCAGCCTTGCACTGTTTACAAATTATGCTCACATCAGGACGAAAAATGATATCGTTTCTATGAATCCTAATCTCTGTTAGTATTACTCCCTTTTGGTCTCAAAACGCAATTGGTTCTGGTGACTGAGTAGTTTTTTGACGTTGGCCCAGATGTACGCGTATTGGCACCTAACATTAACAAACGGCATTGTATAAGACGTCCACTAGCGCGATATCTATTCCTCTCTTCTACGTCGTGTTGCTGCTTTCGAGTAGTGTCAGGTTTTGTAATAAGTGATGCCTACTGCTGTGGATTCTAAGCTTCAGGTAGCACCTCCCACAATTCAACCATAATATTGGTCATCAACGCTAACGTGATATGGAGATTTAGACATTATCCAATATGGAGACGAGCAGCCAACGGTGAACAGGTATTATTTCACACAGCGCTAACCGGCGATGGTAGATAAATATTTGATCAACATTTTGATTGTTATTTTCTTCCTTTATAGAAACATCATGTTGAAGAAACTGTTCCTGTACGGTAAGCAACATCGAGCCTTGTCAATACCTAGTTGGGTGAACGTTTGGAAATAGCAGGTGCTGTGAGCTTGGACGTTCGGTTGGTGTAATAAACAATGGCTTGGGATTGTTAATCGGAGATCGGAGTTCCAATTCTCGTTATTCGTTATATTCATTTACTCACCGATACCCTTGGTAAATGTATGAATCCAACTCTTTTCCTCCAGATATGTGTTAATTAAACACTCGTATAACTGAAACATTATTATCTCTACCCCCACAAAAAAAAAAAAAAAAAAAAAAAACAATAGGAAGGACGTCCCAGCGTTTGGATTCGAGAATAAAACGGCATTTACCCACCAGGATTTGAAATCCGTCCTCCAAGAATAGCGAACTGACCAACAGTTTTGATTCTGCTATTGCAGAAGATTCAATAAATAGTAGGAAATGTGGTGACCGATTTATAATTTTATCTAGTTCCCACTCCACATTTCACCTCAAGGTTCTAGAGTCCTTGTATATCAGATCCCGTGAGCCTTCCCTTTGTAAACAGAGGTATTG